>OZ010575.1:49530390-49547890 GCA_963932145.1 Acanthosepion lycidas
AGAAATTTCCAATCAACCTCTTCTCATAAAGCAAATATTTAAAACCATCAAAATTGGGCCAAGAAAAACATGAAAATTTTCCCAGATGTGTATGTGCGTGTATATATACACACACACATATATATATATATATATATATATATATATATATATATATATATATATATATTAGCATAAAAGCCACCCTATCAGGCAGCATTTAAGCTAGCTTTTGCAGAGAGTTTTCTGATTGGGCCTTCAACACAATGGGCAGAGAGTAGTAGATGCAATAGACACAGAAGAACCCAAAATTAATTGTTCCATTTAAGTATTGCATTAATATTTAAGCTTATCTTTTAAAAGTTGAACAATAATTCTTCTGTCACCACTTAATTTTAAAAAATTTGATGTACATATGTCCGTACTTTGCGTAAGACAATTATTCTCATTTCAAGGGTGATTTTCGTTGGATTTCGCAATTAATTTTGATTATTCCCAAATTTATTTCCAAGTTAAAAAAAATGTTATTGTACAAACAATGGTAGTAATGAAAACTTGGGAAAACAAAATTTCAGGATTGCGGGTCAGGATCTGGCACAGAATGTTTTTAATTTGCTCATGGAGTCGGCCCAATTCCAAAATAGTATATGTTGGGCTACAGCCACTAGGAGTAAAGTTGAAAACCTGAACAATTTTATTTTGAAACACTGTAATTTGAGAATAGTAAGCTTTTCATTTGAACATGAGCTTTTGAAAGTTATAGAGTTGTGTCCCTTTAATTGTTTTTATCAGTAGAAGTGAAGATGGAAGAATCTGAAAACAATCACAGTAATGAAAACTTGGTAATCCAAAATTTCAGGATGTATGTCCAGATCCAGCACAGAATGTTTTTAATTTGCTCATGGAGTCAGCCTGATTCCAAAATGGTATGATATGTGAGTCTAAGGCCTCTAGGAGTAAAGTTGAACAAGTGTGACAAAGTGACACTCTGACATTTGCATTTATATATATATATTACATTGTTTAGACTATTGTCCTTATCTTTATTGCCATATTCACAATGTTTTGGCTGTTGATTGATCTGGCCAGCTTCATGAGATATTTGTTAAAATTTCAAACTGAACCTTTTACTTAGTCCATGAGAGTAGATTGTTCTAACTCCACAGTAACACACAAATACACAATCTCTTATTTGGCATTTTGAAAACTGAAAAGCTCTGAAACACAAAAATGTTTTCCATGGATATTTACTTACCAAACTTCACATTTGGTACCACAGCTTTTATAAAGTAACTTGCATTTTAACATTTATTTCACCAGCATTGTAAAAGAACATGTAGAGCAAAGTGAAATTATTAATTTGACACAAGAAAAAAAGATGGTTAAATCCATTATTTCAGCCTTTGAAAATGTATAACACAAGTGTCCATCTCAAACCTCAATCCAAACAATTTCCTTAAAAAAAAAAAAAAAAGAAAGAAAGAATAAGGATGCTAAGTGACGTAATCTAATGTCTAATACATAAACATTTCAGGTAACATGATGAATATTTATGAGTGTCTTTAAATTTAAAAATTTTGAGCAACTGACAAATAGATGTTTGTTGCAAAATAAAATCATTACATTTGCCTTGATAACGTTTGTCACATGACGAAACGTGTTGGCTAAGACTAAGAATAGTTTTCCTCTTGTCTTTTTTATTTATTTTGTCTCTTCTACAGATACACTCCATCTGAGAATATATATATATATATAATTTTTTAAAATAAAAAATAAAAATAATTATAATTTAGGCTCTACTTATGTACTGAGCACTGTTTTTTTTTTTTAAATAAAAACAAAAACACTGAAGAACTTTGGATTATTAACCTAATGTGTTCTTCTCTATTTTTCTATATATTTGCACACACACACACATATATATATATATATATATATATATATATATATATATATATATATATAAGAATTAATGGATTTTTATTTTTTAATCTGACATTTTATTACTTCAAATGTTATTTTTAGTGGTACCCATATCTGAGTAGACATTCCATTTTATTTGAAACAAAATTTATCTTCCAACCTGCATAGTCAAAAATACTTATTATATAAAATGTGCTCTCCATTAAGATTTGAACCTATGTTCCCCTTTGCAGGATAATATTAAGTTTTCTCTAGTGAAAAGGCTGGTAAGTAAAATAAATACTGTTCAAAATAAAATGATGTGTCTACTCAAATGCTGGTATCCACTAAGAATAACATTTAAAGTAATAAAAATAAATACGACTAAAAAAAATGAAACACACACTCATCTACTCAAATATGGTTATCCACTAAAAATAACATTTAAAGTAATCTTTTTTTTTTGTATTTTTTAGTTATGAAATATATTTAGTCAATTTGTGTGTGTATACAGATGATGGACATAGGAATCAGCACTGCATGGCTACTGTCAGTATCATACTTCAAGTAATCTTCAGACTATGCCAATTTACATAGTGTAGCTCAGATGTGGTACAAGGACGAAAGTATGGAGCACCCAGTGAGGATGAAACTCACTACTCATAAATGATCGAGTGAGGCCTTTATTTTATTTATATAATATTTTATTCATTTATTTATTTATTTGTTTTTGTATTTTTAAAATATATTTTTCTTTGGTTCTCTGTTTTGATAATAAAATAGATTTAGTTTGTAAGATTTTATTCAGTTATGATGTAGTTGTAGGTAGCATAGTAGGAATTACAGTGTTAATTTTTTTATTTTGAAACTATATATATATATATATATATATACATGATAAAACTTTCTATGAAAAGCAAAGTGTGTATGTATTTCAATAAATAAAAGTGAGAAAGAGAAGGAACCACCCTTTTGCAGATATCAAAAAATATTTCTAAGGTGTAAAAATATTTTTGAAACAGTTCAGCAGTGGCATAGGTGTTAAGTAATATTTCCTTCGACAAAGACGTAATTACAAATGTGTTTGAAATGAGTTCACTTGGGACTGGGTGGAGACAGGGTTTGAGAAAACAGGAGCAAGCTGGCAGGAGAGCTGGGGATAATATCAAATAAATTAACTGTAAAATATGTTGAAACCAGTCCTTTGTTAAAAAGATAAAAAAAAAAAGAAATTAAAAGAAATAAAAAAATAAAAATTATGGAAAGGAAAAAAAAAAAAGCAGAAAGGCAGTTGATGGAAACAATTCATTAAATGAGAACTTGTCATTTGCAAATAAATTGATGTTTCTCACCAGAGAATGCAGGTAAGGAGTAAAGAAAATTGAATTATTTCAAAACATTTTTCCGCCGTTCGTTCGCAATGGGTTTTGTTTGTCATTTTTTTTTTTTTTTTTTTTTTGGCGGGGGTGGGAGTGGTTTTCATGTATGTGTTTACATGCATGTATTTTTACATGAGTGCATCTGCATGTAAATGTTACAGAGTGTTTGTGTGTTAATGGTTTATGTGTGTATATGGGTTTCATTGGTTATATTCAAAAGCAAATTGTAAAATCAATTTTGACTGAAATGCTGTTTTTATCAAACAATTGATAAAAAAAATGACAAGAACTAAAAAGAGACAAATATGAACAACCAATGAGAGTGAGATTCTGAATATCAAATTACAACAAAACTGAATAAACTGTCAATTTTGTTCTGTTGCTTGCATTTGTCTTGGAAATCTTGAGGATTTTAGAGTGGGAAGGTGGTGGCAACAAAATTTCAAGAGAAAGACATAGCAGAACAATGAGAATAGCAAAAAGACATGGACGATTATGTCTCTTTAAGGGTAGCTTAAAGAAATACAAAAACTTAAATCCTGTCTTTAAAATTCACTTAAATTTTATATCTGAAAAGAAAGCAGAAAACCAGTTCATTTGTGATTATGATTTCAGTGCTAAACATAAGAAATTTCTTTGATCTGCCATGTTCCTTCAGGATGTAGATTATCATGGCTCTCCACAACTTCCTGTGCCTTGTAGCTCTAAACAATGTTTGACATTTTTACCATCCCTTTTTTTTACATGTTCTGCCATTCATTCACTGTCTCTTTTACTCTCAACATACAGGGTGAGGCAAAAGTTGTGCACAATAGTGGTTAATTAATTAATCATGTTTTAAATGTCTAATTTGTTTTGATCGGTACAGTGGAGTAGCCATTGAGGCTACCAGATCTCACACCCTAGGATTTTTTCTGAGGGGCCATATGAAATCAGTTCTTTATCAAACACGTCAAAAAATATTGAGGAACTTAAAGAATTAAATATGGATTCAGTAAAATGACAGAGGAAACTCTCCGACATGTTAATGAATCATGCAGGCACAGAATTGAAATGTGTTTTAAAAAAAAAAGGATGACATTTTGAACGGCACATATTACAATTAAATAACTAGTAAATAAAATTTTTTTATGTGCAATTATACGTGTAATGTAATTATACTTTTAATAAATTATTCCTATAGTGTGCAACTTTTTCCTCATCCTTGATATATCCAGTGAGTATTCTCCAAGCTTTCTTTTCTCATTATGTGTTCTAGAAACATCAATTGTCTCTTCCTGATTCAAGCGTAAGTGAACGCTTAGTCATCATTTTTTAAACTTCCACATTACTCACATATTCCATTATTCTCAGCATCCTTCTGTAGAGGCACATCCCTGTTGTCTTAAGCCTCCTTTTTCATCTGTAAGGAAACTGTCCTGCAGTCACTCTCATATAGAAAGATTAATATTACATAGTTCAACACTTTTTATTGTTTCTTGTGAAATTTTTCTATCTCTTAATACCTTGTTTAGCTTTTAGAAGGCATCTTTCACTATTCCAATGCATCTTTGATTTCTTTGTCACATTTTCTGTTATCTGTTACCATACTAATCAGATACTTAAATTTCTGTACCTGTTACTCAAATGGATGTTTTTCTATTGCACAGATATTTTGGATTTATTATTTAAAAAAAAAAAGCTTAGTTTACTTCAAAATAAAACCTGAAGGTTTAAAAACAATATATTAGCAATATTTATATGAAAACAAATATTACAAACTGAAATTTACATGGTAAATATAAGTATCTGCTGAAAAATTTAACCAATTTCATTGCAAAAATATTAACTTGCATCATAAGATCTGATATGGGAGGAATAAAGGCAACCATCATATCCATCTGTAGGAGCTGGAATAAATCCAGAAGAGCTTTGGGAAAAAATTCAAAGAGCTGGATATCTGAAGAAGAAGTGTAACTATTCTTTTTTTTTTTAAAAAAAACAGTGATTTTCACCCTGTACAAAGCTTGGGAGCCACTCAAGATGAAGGGTTACAGAGTAAAGGGCACAGTTTATGTAGATAGATATGGAAGATAAGTGTTCACTCTAGACACACATTAGGATTGTAGTGATTGAGAAAATATCCCCTTGGAAGTCAGTTCCACAGAGCAGTAGCTTGTGGGAAGAAGCTGCTTGATTGGAGCTTACTTCTCACCAATGGAATTAGGGTGGTTCATTACAATGTGTGAAGTATGGTGCATCCTAGCTGTGAAAGCTAGAATTGGTGGAACTAAAGAATGTAGTTTGTCTGAGCACTCTCCATGGAAGTAGCAATAAATCAGTGAGAAGCTTACTACATCTGTGTGAGAGTGGTTGCAGGGTGGAAAATAATTTATCAACCACAAGGACATGGAGATGCTTTTCAACACTATTGAGACTGGAAAGTGAGGACTGAGCAGCTCCTTTCCAAATATGACAGCAGGACTGTCAAGGTAGAGGATAGTTGGAGTGGTACAGGGAACCGATCATTTTATCCTGCATCTTTAGCAATGGAACATATGTCAGAGTTCCATTTGAGATCTCAGTTGAGTTTGAGGCCCAATAGTAGCTGAAGGCACAGGGCCACCATGAGTGAACATTTATTCATCGTTAATGATAGTTGTTCAGGGGCCAATCAGTGATGATGGAATGTAATTAGTTTGGATTTCAAGGCATTGAGTACCTGACAAAATTAATACTAAATTCAGCAATAATACAGAGGAATCCTAGGCATGTCCTATAGGAAACTTGCTGTTACTTGATATTCACTGAAAGTTACTAGATATTACAGGGATGTAAAATAAAAGTTATAATAATAATAATAATAATAATAATACCAGTGTCTTTGTAATCTCTTTCAAATTTTATTCAGTTACTTTTCATTGCAACTACAATGATCATCTTCAGTGATCATGGCTCTCCACAACTTCCTATCCTTTGTAGCTCTTAGTAAGGTTTGCCTCTTTACTATCCCTCCCAATTCTTATTCTTTGATCTCTGTTCCAATTTTGCAAAATTTCCAACACCATCTTCCTGTCACTCAGTAAATTTATAACATCTTGATCCTTATTTGAGGTTATCACTTTCTTATGACCTACAGCAATCTTCAATTCAAAATTAAAAAATAAACATCAATTATTTCCAACATAATGAACAACCCTCAAGTGAAATAATAAAATTTCTACACAAACAAGTTATTGTAAATATTTTTTATAAAAGCAAATATTACAAGCTGAAATTCATAGTTTATATCCAGAAAATTTTTATCAGGAGCTCCCTGAGGGGAAAGGGATATGACTTCAAGTCTTGACAAAAGTGTATGTTATTTCCTGTCTGTGCTGTTTATAAATGACTGAAGAACGATCATCCAAGTAGTTGTAATGGAAAGCAATTGAAATTAATATGAAATAAATCCTCTTTGGCAAACATGGACAACTGAACCTGCAATAAGACATAGTGTCAAAAGGATGAGTTTACCCATGATGCAGCTTCACTCTTTGGCAATGTTTGTTTAAAAAGTGATGATAAGAATTGTAACAATACCTAAATATATGAAAGTGAATTCATATATTTCCTTTGTTGTTGAGAATTGACAACAACAAAAATAAAAAAAAATATTTATTTATTGTTTATTTACACTATTTCTTTATTATATTATTTATTGGGATGGTTTGCAAAACATTGGCTAGCTGCCAATTGATTCAAACTTTATAAAATAGTCAATAGCAAGTATTTCCTAATAGTTCACATATTTTAATAATTTAGTAAATGTTTATAAATTTTTGAATAAAAATTGTTTTCACATTTATATCTTTAAAAACTGGTAAATGATCAACATTGCATTGCATTCATTCGTTCTAACTGTATAATTTTTTAGAATGTTGTAAATATAAAGTTATTCTTGTAATAATCTAATAAATGAATAGGTTTTAATATTTTTATCAAGAACCAAAAAAAAAAAAAAAAAAATTTACTTTCATCATATGTTTAGGCGATTAGGAGAGAAATTTATTTTATTTTTTTAATCATTTTACCCCAAGAAAGGCGTTAATGCCAGTAAGATGCAAGGGATTACTGAGAGTGCAAGAGAATGAGAAGACTTCAGTGAAGAGAAAGGACAATAAAAGTTTGTTTCAGGAAGACAGAAGGTGGTGACATTGCATTTAAATTTTTAAAGATTGTAGGTAGAAGGAAATAAGAAATCAGAAGGAAGTTACAGAGGTGAAAAGTGCAAGAAAACAAACTACGAGAATAGAATTTATGATTACATTTAGCTAATCCAACAGTAAAATGATGAGACTTATTAGCTGATCTAGTAGCACACTTAAATTCACGTGGTCAAGGTAGAAAAAAGGAGAGCTCGTTAGAACAACTGACATGAAAATATTTTTAGAAACAGAATACTTATAGAAAAGCCACATAATGGCAGCGGGAAAGTGACTGAAGTCAAGGTGCCAGGTCAGGATTGATTACATTACAGATCCTTCTTTGATTTTTCTCAAGAATCTCAAGATGGAGCATCTGAATAGAGCAATGGTTAGCAAGGCGGTTTCATTAAATATTATAACTGTAACTAGTTCAAAATTCAGTGGGTGTTTCACAATTGTGGTCTTGTGCCAGACAATGCCAAATTTAGTAAATATCAATGAGTAGGGTATCTTATGGAACAATTGTCACCATGATCGTTTTACAAACTTATTACTGTGGTGAGTTCAATCATCAATGAATGCCTCAGATTTATAGCCTTATGCCAGATAAACCACAACTACAAATATCAATAAGTAGAATACCTGAATATCTTGCTTTGAAGTAGTGATTAGCAAGGTAGCTTCACAAAACTACTCTAGAGAGTTCAATATCCAATGAGTGCTACACACTTGTAACTTTTTATCAATATTAATAAGTAGGATGCTTTTCCAAAGATCAATGCTTAGTATAATACTTTAATGAAACTGTTACTGTAGTGATTTCAGTATCCAATACTTGCTATGCACTTATGGCCCTGTGCAAGACAAGGCTGAATTTAGTATTTCTCAAGTAGCATATCTTGCAATGGAGGAATGGTGAGCATTGTACTCTCATGAAACATTATTACTAGAGTGAGTTAAATACCCAATAGGTGCTCCACACTTGTAGCCTTGTGTCAGGCAAATCTAAACTTAATAAATATCAATAAGTAGGATATCTTGCAATAGTTAACAAGACAGTTTCATGTAATATTACTACTGTAGTGAGTTCAATACTGAATGGTTGCTACACATTTGAAGCACTGGGCTAGACAATTCTAAATGAAACCTTGCCATGGTGCAATGGCCAGCAAGTGACTTTCATAATTATAACTACTGTAGGGAGTTCAGTACCTAATAGTTGCTCCACATTTGTGGTCTTGTGCCAGACAATGCTAAATAAAAGCTTGACATGGAGCAATGGACAGTGAAGTACTTTCATAACCATTACTATGGTATATCAGGATTATTTATACTGGCTGCTTCATACTTCTGGCTTTGTGCAATACAAAGCAAAACTTACTTATATTTAACAATTAAATTACCTTGCTGAAGAGCAATGGTCAGCAAGGTAGTTTCTCTGACATCCTTGCTGTATAATAGGCAAGCCGAGAGGAACCATATTTGACAACAGAATCATTGGTCAGTGTTCAAAATCCTGTTTATTCCAACATTGGAATGTCATAACCAACCACATACAATGCCACCAACACACACACACACACCACCAGCCCACACATCCCACTGATATAGTGGCACGACACTTGCCTGGTTTTGTACCAGGCAAGGAATGAGTTCAAATAAAGCCTAGAGATATGGGGAAAAAGAAGAAAAATAGATTGAAGCCTTTCAGAAGATGAATGTTTTTCACTTTACCCTTCCAGCAATTCCCGCAGCCAAATTTATGAGAAACATAACATTCACCTTTCTTCGAGGCAACATTGTAATATGCAAGAATTGGGGTTCATTCCCCACTTTATATCCTCAGGCATAAAAGGAAGTCATGGTAAAAAAAAGTGGGAAATAATACCACAGGAATCAAAGATTGTAAGAAAAATAATATATACCAGATTCAAAATGGACAAAAGACAAAGAAAAATGTCATAATAAGTGTCCACCTCACCACAAACTATTTAGGAGGATATAATTTATGAAAGAATTAGCAATGATACTTGGTGTTGTACAGACTAAGTCTTATTCCCCTCAATCTGCTGCATGAAAAAGATATTTGAGAGATTTTCATGTGCTGTGAAATTAGAAATATTGTCATAATTAAAGCAGCTTCTTGTACAGCACCAGAAAGTACCTTACTCCTTCTGCCATGCTTTATATTTAGAGGTGTTAGATAAGATCAAAAATAAAGTATTGCTGTCATGTCTGGGTTGAAGCTACTCAATTCACACTTTCCAGGCTTGATAGAGTTCATTACAATTAACTCAGTCTTTTATGGGACGAGCTATTTTCCACTCTTCAGCTGCTTTCCGACAGATTACTCTTGATATTTGCATTGGAAATGTTCAGATCTTTATAGCTTGAAAGGCTTATGGCCACATCATGATAAAATACAGGTTCCTGTATGATCACCAAAGTTAAGCAATGTCGAACCTGGTCAGTATCTAGATGGGTGACCACTTTGGAATACCGGGTGCTGTAAGTTTGGATGTATAGGTGGTGTAATGAATAATAATTCAGGATTATTAACTGGAGAGCTGAGTTCCAATTCTCATTGGGTTTGTTATATTCATTTAATGCACAATGCAAGTGGGAAAGGTATGAATTCCCCTCTTCTCCCCCAGCTATGGGTTAATTAGCATGACTTGTATCTTTTATGTGCTATGTCTTTTCAGGATGTAAGCGATCATGGCCCTCCACGACTTCCCGTCGTAGCTCTTAATAAGTTTTGCTTTTTTTTTTTTTTTTTTATTTCTCCCAAACTTTGTTCTGCCATCCATCTGCTCAAGCCATCTAGTATGTTACAGGCTGTTTTCCTCTGTCCCACTTTCCCCTCAAACTGTCCTGTGAGTATCAGATTTTCCAAGCCCTCCTTCCTCATTAAATGCCCCAGAAATTTCAGTTGCCTCTACATGATGTTAAGTATAAGTTTCTTTTTTGTTTTCATTCTCTCCAAAACCTCATTGTTGCTCATGCCCATGGTATCCCCAGCATCTTTCTGTAGGACTGCACTTCTGTTGCTTCAAGTCTCTTTGAGGAGATTGTCCAGCATTCACTGCCATACAGGAGGACATATATCATATAACAGTACAGTACTGTTTTCTTTGTTTCCAACAAAATTTTTCTGTCTATTAATACTCTGCTTAGCTTTTGGAATACATTTTTGGTCATCTCAACATGTCTTCAGGTCTCTGTGTTGCACTTTCCGTCCTCTTTTCAAATATTTAAATTTCTGTACCTGCTTGATTCTAGTATCCCCAACCTGTAATTTGCATTTTGGGCTGATCTTTTTGTTGATAACCATGCATCCTGTCTTCTTGTAGCTTATGTTTAGTCCTTCTCACTTTCTTTTGATATTTTCTGTAGAAGTTTTTGTAGTTTCCTTTCCATGTCTGCTATTAGCACTGTGTCATCTGCATATCATATATTGATAAGATTGTGGCTACCAATAATGAATTATGGTAGGACTTCTAATTCTCTCTAGTATCACTAAGCTGCTAAAAAAATTCTTACAATATAAATAAATTTTTTGGTTTTAAATAATCTTCAAAGGGCTGTTAAACTGTAGAAAATGAATGAATAAATCAATTTATAGCTTGAAATGACATGCTATGTCCATGGTGTCAAATTCCTCTAATCTAATCGTAAGAAGTTCCACTCTTACAGCTATTTCTTGAGAACTGCTACTTTGTGGAACAAACTCTTACATGGATGCTTCTTTGAATTCTATAATAATAATTTTTTCAAGTCATTACCTTAATATCATAATCTTCACTTCCTTCTACTTATTTTTAATGTCATATCACACACCTTCATTCAATAACCCTCTTGAGCTGAAGTGGATGAACTTGAGTAAAAAAAAAAATAAATCAGGTTTAAACATTTTAGTAGTTGTATATTTCATATACAACATATTATAATGTTATAATTTATAATATTAGGTTGGTGCAAAAATAATGACGTAATAATGTCGTTTTTTGACGTATTTCTTAACGTCAAAAGACGACATTATTACGTCATTATTTTTGCACCAACCTAATATTTGTTAGATTTTCAAATTATTTTATTTTAAAAAAAATGTAATTACTGCTTACTTCCATGTCCTTTCTAGATGTGATCTAAATGTTAAGATAGTTTCCCCTTTCAGAGCAGAGAATGACTATTTGAATGACCAAGCAATTTAACAAAACAAGTGTTTATTTATTAAGATCAGAAAAGACCAAACTGAAAATGAATAACAGAAGACTGTTATTTTAAAAAAAAAAAAAAATATTTAAAAGTTGATTATTCAAATTAGCTATCTCAGTTAAGAATATCTAGATTGAGCATTATATAAGATTCACTGGTAAATATAAATGATATAGGTAATTATTTGATGTCATTTTCTATACAATATTTACATAAACATACAGACAACCAACATTATTTTTCATCATTTTGACCAGACACACAAAAAGTACCAGCACCAGTAAGGATTTAAATGTAGCTTCTTGGGTGGTTGCAGTGCCTTGATGCAGGAAAAGTAACATTATTGAAAAGTGACGGTTACAACTAGATTTTCAAAATGGAGAAAACAAAGAGTATAAATTGTGTTCTTTGTAGTATTCATTGGGGGTGAACAAACCAGCAGGCAAAATATTCGGCTTTTATGGCATTTGAATCCCTTTTTATAGTCGACTTGATTAAGAAAAATTCATTATTCGCAGCTCCCAGTCCTTACTTCTCTGATACCAAATTATTTTGGTTGAATTATCAGAAATAAAATATAAATAAGAATGTCACCAAACAAAGTGTGCTATGAGCATTATGCCAAATTAAAGAATCAATCTCCAAACTGCCACTTTGTTTAATGAGCATCTTCAGTATAAAAGTTTTGAGGGTGTTCCAATAACATGGACCGATTTTAAATGTGAATTAAGTTTAAGCGTGTAATGATTTTTTTCTTTTTCTTTCAGATTTAACAACTTAAGTCTTTGACAATTTCAACCATGGAAAGAAGATTAACAATCAAACAATGTGTTAAAGTTATCGGAGCCTATTATGAAAATGGATGTTCAAACAGAAATGCATTTCACGCACTTTGTGATTTTTTTCGTCAACATAATCGACCAACCAAGAGTGCAAAAAAAAAAAAAAATTGTTCATAAATTTTAAACAAACTGGGTTGGTGGCAGATGTGAAAACAACACTGCATGCTCCTTTATGCCGTTCAGCTGAAAACATTGCTGCAGTGCACGAGAATGTGGTCCAAAATCCAGACACCTCTATTCGTTATCACGCACAGGAATTGAACCTCTTTACAACACGTTACACTAAATTTCGACAAAAGATTTGTCTCTACACACATACGAAATTCAATTGACACAAGAACAGAAACCTGCTGATCATTTGGAGTGCCATACATTCATCAATTAGGTGCATGAGTAAAAGACAAGCCGATGAAGATTTTTCTCAAAAAATTCTATTTGGTGATGAAGCCCATTTTCATCTTAATAGATTCATTGATAAGCAGAATTGTCGCATTTAGGCTGATGAAAATCCAAGGAAGATTGTTGAAAAGCCACTGCGTCCAAAAAAGGTCACTGTTTGGTATGCATTTTTTGCTAGCGGAATCATTGGGCTGTATATTTATAAATCTGAACAACATGTACTTACATATTAGTATCATTAGTTTGGTTGCAGAGCTATCTGAGAATCTGAAAGACTAATATTATTTTTATTATTATTATTATCATTATTGTTGTTGTTATTTTTTAAACAATATAATAATTTAAAATAAGCATCATTAGTTTGGTTGTGGAGACATCTGAGAATTCACAGATGAATGCATAATGAATGTCTTCTTTAGATTTGAAAGACTAATATTATTTTTCTTATTATTATTATCATTATTGTTGCTAATTTTTAAACAGTAGAATAATTTATAATAAGCATCATTAGTTTCATTGCAGAGCCATCTGAGAATTCACATATGACGAAAGTCTTCTTCCAATCTGAAAAATTATTATTACTTATATAAATATTAAATAACATCACTATTATTTAAATAATACTAAATGTTAATATTGAATATTAATAGTAATATTAAATAAATATTAATTATATAACATTAATATGCAATATTAAATTAATATTGAATAATATTATTCAATAATATTAACTATTTAAAAATTTTTGTTGTTACAGTAACAAACTGCTAACTTCAACAATTTTCTAATTTTATGATTTTTCTAATTACATTTTTTTTAATTGTTTTAAAATTGTATTGCTATAGTAATTCAGTCCTTGCTCACCTAAAATCTATGTACTCACAAAAGGCAGAATAATATACTGGCGAAAACAACAATGAATAGTCCAAATAATCTATGTTGCTGGAGTGTAAAATGATGTGAGCTTACATTTTTGGTTATGTCCTGCCTGGGCCTGTGTGTACATAGTATGCATACATATGGCAATTTTGTTAAAATATGAATATGCGATCAAATTCTCAGTGTATGAAATGGAAAAGTACATGAAAAATGATTTCTGAATTTTAATCTTTACCGATGAATATCAAGCTACATTGGATGGACTTGTTGGATTGTATAGAGCTCAGATATTTCATGGAAATAGTTGACTAACATGACTTAGAAGGCAACACAAGTGAGGTGGAGTAATGTTTTCATCTACTATTTTAAGCAGTAAAATTGTAGGTTCCTTCAAAATTGATGATGGTTTCAAGATAAATGTAGAGAAAAATCAAGGGTGCAGATTTATGTTTTGATAAAATTTAATAACAACACTCTAAAGAATTTCCTGTCTAAATAAATTATTTTCTCTTTTAATAAGTGTGGCATTGTTTAGATCAAAGTTGAATCAGTAAGAGAACTAATTTGAAATAGAGTATAGTAATAGCATAAAAGGAAATAGCAGCCGTAGTCTTAATGTAAGAACAGTAATCGATGTCCTGAGAAAATCTAAGTGAATTTGGTCAGTATTCTTCATTCACTTGAAAGAGTAAAATAAACATAGAAAGATGATAACAGAAACATTGGTAAAAGCTATTGGCCATCATACACTGCACTTATGAAGTTTGCTCTTTCTAAGGTTAAATGTTTCTGTCTTATGAAATTTACTCAGTCTTAAAAGCAAATAGTGATATCTACACACAGAAAGAGAGGAATGGTCAAGGAAGAATTTAACGAGACTTGAAAGCCTGTAACAAGGATCAAAAAATACGATAAGGATGAAGATTTAATCAAGTGAAAACAAAGATAAGGGGGAAAGAACAAAAGAACTGAAAGATAGAAATGAACAGGAAATATTAATAATAATAATAAATACATACACACATATATATATATATATATATATATATATATATCTGCACTTGTCTCCCAAATAAACCAGAGGAGGTATCAAGTGGTGATGGTAGGGGTTTTTCAATCTCCAACTTTAATAAACAGAGGTTCAAATAAAGTGTGTGTGTGTGTGTGTGTTACTTTTTCTCAAAGATAGAAAAATAATAAAAGAATGTGTGGGAAGTGGGTGCACAATCAAGATCAATAAACATTCATTTTGCATTACATATATTGTTTGCCATCATGAAATTCTAATAAAGGGTAGGTGGGTACAAATAATGCATGGGACATTCTCTTAATTTTCAAAATTTTAATATGATACATTCCCCTCCCCTATTTTTTCAAAGCTAAGAGCAGGGGTCTTCAACCATTTCTTTTTGTCCCATACTCACAGCTGGAATAACCATTAAGCAAAATAGGCTTGTGCTTAGGGAATCAAAGGAAGAGCGTACCACAGAAATTGTTGTATGATGTTGTAGACAACATTTAAAATTACCAGGTGTCATACAAATGAGGAGATGACTGACTTATGGTGAAACTTTATTGCAATTCTGATTGGTTAATAAGAGAATAGGTTAAGGGAGATGGCGAGGTTTACTCAATACATCACATCTCATTTAAAAGATTAATATTATTAATTAACTTTATGGGATTTAATTTTTGTGAATAATCACAGGGATAGACTACCCTTATATCCATTTAGCATTATTTTGGACAAATGCTTATGTGATTCTGTAATGTGTTGGTTTGTTGATTACATGATCACTTCTGGTCTCAGTTCTATTAGAATCTTGTTGTGGCTCATTTAACAGTGGCTGCTCAGCTGTGATTGTTTTTTCTGGCTAGGTTCACAGAGAATTGATGTTGTTCTGGGCTGGAACTGATGATCACCCACTTTTGATGGTTATATACGCCTTTTTGGTTTCTTCAACATTTACTTCCAGCTGGCATTTCCACAATGTGTGTTCTCGGATGATGTTCTTTTTTGCACCACTCATCAAGACTCCATGCTAGCATACTTAACTCACAGATGTATGAGGGGCACCAAAATCTTTCAAGTACTTAGGACCCCTACGGATCTTAATCCAGTCCTGCCCATATCCATTGGAAATTTTTTGTCAATGTTCACACCTCTCAGAAAGAATATCACATTTAAAAATGAGAAGGCTAGTTTATATTTTTGAATCGCACAACTGTAGAAAAAAACATTTACAATAAATTACTAGAGTGAATTCACTTTCAATCACAATCATGAATCCTATAACTCTCTTAGGGTCGTAGGAGCACCATATTTACTGCAGTTATAACAGCTGTGTTGTTTCCTGGGTAAGACAGCCTGATGGAACTAAACACTTGTGGTGAACAGCCCCATAGAATCTAGCGAGCCAGAGTGGCTTGCATCTGGTGTATAGGAAAATAAGGGTCTTACCTTAATGTGCGCCACATGACATCAGCAAGTTTGCTTCGTGAAAATGGCATTACTCTCCCGTCCAGCGATTCTAGCAGTATGTGCAATGATGAGGGTTTTTTGTAGAGTTTGACATGCTTCCACCAATAGCAAGTCGTGTGCTGATTGGTCGAACTGGAGGAGGCAATTTGCCTGTGTAACCGAGAATAACAGCGAAGAATGCTGATTGGCTGGGGAACCATGGTGTTGGCCTGATAAAAGAGTGCTGAAGCCGTGAAAAAGAGGATAGAAATGTTGGCTATACGTAGTGACGTGTGAAGAAAGCGAGGATGGTGAATTGAACCAGCGATATTGTGATTTGTACAAGTGACGTTGCAGCAATACAGACTTATTTAAGCTACAACACTCTCCAAGATGGTTTGAATTCAGAGATTCACACTCCTCGACTGGTTGCCAACCAAGGCTCTTGGGTCCAGTCTATGTCCTGCTAAATATCAATAGCTGTGAGGAAGAAATGAATTCATACATTTTCCAAGTACATAAGTGAATATAATGGACTTGACTGGAACTTCAACTTGGCTCTCTGATTCCACAATCCAAGGCATTATCCATTACTCTATTGTGCCTACTTTCAATGCATTCTTGTAGAACAATCATTCGCAATGAATTTCTCAAGTAAATTCACTTTCAATACAATTCCTCTAATAAAAGCATTTGCAATGAATTTCTAGGGTGATTCACTTTCAATGCAGTCTCATAGTAATATAGTTAGATAGGTTATGTGATGTTTTCCTCTATCCCTTTTGCTTTCAATATATCCTGTGAGTGTCAAATTTTCTAATCCCTCATCCTCATTATGTGCCCTAGTAATTCCACCTATCTCTTTTTGATGCTATGTATAAGCACTATTTTTGTTTCCATAGAGTGGATTAAAGTTTCATCAATTGTGAAATAGATATTTGTGATATTAAGTAATGTGTAAAATGCAAACACTAAATTCATTTGCAGTGAATTAGTATAGTAAAATCACTTACAAGTAATTATTATAGTAGAAGTATTAGCAATAAATTTCTGCAGTAAATTTATTTACAATGCAATACTAGAGGAAAATCAGGATTCTTTCTTCATCAGTTTAAAATTTTTCACCACCCATTTATTATACCATAAGAATGAAAAATTTGATGGATTTGTTTAATAAATATTACCCTTCATATATTCTTCAGGTGCTGTGTCCCTTCAGGATGTAAGTGATCGCATCTTTACACAACTTCCTGTCCTTTATAGCTCTTAATAAAC
>OZ010575.1:49552890-49585390 GCA_963932145.1 Acanthosepion lycidas
TGGATGAGCTTGTTTGTTCATAATCAGCTGATTCCAATTGTGAATACAGGAAATCAATGCTACACACATATCAGGTGCAGTGTTGAGCCTGTTTCTGTTCTTTGTTTTAATGTGAAAATTCCCAGTTCACTCAAGTAAGTAGCTGTAAAAGGCAATAGTAATAAAATAGCCTTTTACCAGACATGAAGATGAACACACTGCATACCTTTGTAACTAAGTTTTGGCACAACGTCACTTTGAGAGTGAGAACTGATGTCACTCAGTGGGCAACGAGTTTGACGAACAAGATAGATAAACTCAATGAGAACAGACTATAAAATTATATCTTAAAAAAATAAAATATAATACATGCTTACCTCAGTAGAAAACTAGTGATGATTTATGAATGCTCTGCAACATTTAGATTTGTTTATATGCTGCACTTTGCTCTCACTTGCATATTTTTTTTTTTTTTTTTATTCTTTCTTGTCTTGACCCATTTTATTTATCTCACGACACACAGAAGGGCTGGGACCCACACTTTGAAAAACTCTGGTCTAGACTATCACATTTATGCAATTGTTTTCTCAGACCAATGAATGTGAAATGGTTTCATGAAGGGCAATCTCCTATTTTACCATTAACATTATTACAAAGTTAATATTCTATGTTGGTAGTCAAAACATATGATATGATTAGAAATATAAATTCAAAATATAATGCTGAAACTATCAAAGTAAGACACAGGACAAAGCAAAAACCTGTCCCCCCCAGTGAAAGCAAATTTACTTACTGAAGATGACTAAACTTTCTTTCTTTTTTTTTTTAAAATCATTTCACCTCAAGCAAAGCAAGAAAGCCAGTAAAATGAAACGGGATTACTGAGTGTGAAAGAATATGAGAAAAAGAGAAATATTATTAAGGAGAGAGAAAACAGGAATTAAAAAGTCAAGATAATGATTGACATTGCATTTAAATTTTATAAGATCAAACTTGACTGAGAAGCAAGATTGATCGATTCATTTCCTACAATTTATCAACCCTCTGCAGGTCATTTAAAATCAGAAAATATTTCCAGATTGTAAGAAAAGTTAGGCTTTTGAGATAATAATGGTTTTAGGGATACAATCTTACTAGTTAAGCCATAGCTGAGGAGAGAAAATGTGGATTCATACATGTTAATATAACGAACCCAACTGGAATTGGAACTTATCACTTTGATTAACAATTCCAAGGTATTATCCATTTCATCACCTGCACATCCAAGATTACAGCACCTGGTATTCTCAAGCAATCACCCATTTAGCATCAGGCCTGATGTTGCTTAACTTTGGTGATCATACAGGAACCAGTATTTCAAGCCTGGGAAGCAACAGGTCGGAAGAGAGTTTCACAAGTGAGAAGTGCAAGAGAAGAAACTTAACATAGAACTTATGGTTACATCTAGCCATTTCAATTTTAAAATGGAGGAGATCTAGCTGCAATCTAGTTGCTGAAAGTATTAGGTTGGTGCAAAAATAATGACGTTTTTTGATGTATTTTTCAACCTAATATCTAGAGAAATAATATCAGAAAATACATCTATAATCTTGAACTATCAGCAAAAAAACTTATATAAGAAAATGACATAAACTCAACTTGTATTAAAGTCAATTTTGTTGTAGAAATATTGTAGGAATTTTTATGTGTATTTCATGTTCATATAATCGAATATCAGAGTATTTGGTGGGTTACAGATTAATGAGGAAGTACTGCTTATGCTATGTAATACATCAGTGAGTTTAAGTAATGAATTCATTTAATTAATTACCGGTTGGTTGATTTTATTGAATGTCAACCCTTATTTTAATTTATATGGGGCACTTACTGAGGATCAAACTCCTTACCCAGTAGTAATGGTTAATAGCTGTGTAATCAGCTGTATAGGGACATAAGTTTAGGATAACTGGATAAAAACTTTGATAACGACTGTTTTAGAATGCAAGATTATCTCAAAGAACTCTTTGCTCACATCCCAAATTCGGTTCTCACTGGTTGTCCTGTAACTATGGCCTTGTGCTCAACTTGGCTATATCTTAGTAAAGAACTAATTTTCCAAGACTAGTTTAAAGAACTAATTTTCCTAGAGTAGCTTTTCAGTCCAGACTTTTGGCACCGCAGCTCTCAACATTAATGCAATGTTTTGAAATTTTCGTAAAGATTTATTCAATCTACTCTCTGTGAAGCTAAAATGTCATCATCTGAAATTAAGTGAAAACAGATTATTTGTTAGCTCTCCTCAGAGAACAGGCTGAACAAAACAAATTGAATTTCTCTCTATTTGTCTCCAACCTTATAACATCTTAACCAAGAAGTCAAATCTGATTTCTTCACAGCGAACAAAGAGAAACCTTCCTAAAAATAAGACAAGTCAAAGATCATCTAACCTTATAACATAGAGACGTTCCTCTACTTTTCTTTGATATAAAGCAAAGAGTTCTTCGGTCTTCAGATATTTGTTTGGATAAAGCCTTGTCAGATGCAAGTACACACAGAAAACGTGCTATGATTAAAACTATCTTGCAGCATTAAAACATGGCTGATGAACCATTTACTTATGTAATAAATTTCCAGATGTCTCTCCTTTTTATTTTTTTATAAATGAGACTTCCTGTATTTGACAACATATGAAACACTTCCCATAAGGTAAGATTAAACCTTTTCAAGTATTAGGTTGGTGCAAAATAATGTCGTTTTCTCACATAGTAACATATGTGAGAAAACGACATTATTTTTGCACCAACCTAATAGACTGGGCAGATTTGGATGGTCAGACACATACGTTTATTTGCAACAAAATCTGATAATGCTGTTTGACCATAGAGAGATATATGCTTTGGAATCAACCTAAATAACATGGTAGCTTCCATGTAATTTGAGTTTTTTTTTTTTTTTTATACAGCTTATCAACTTTTGGGGTTATATAAAAACCAAAACATTTTTGGGATTTTAAGAATTTTTTTTTTTTTGCAAGTGAATATTACATTAACAATTTTTTGAGAATATTGAATTTCCCAGTTTTAAGTTCTACTATTTGACCCATATTTGGGGGATGGATTCCTACCTTTCCTAAGGGTATTTGCGCCTAAGTGAATATAATGAAACTGACTGGAATTTGAACATGTATCTTCAACTTCTCATTCTGAGCCAATATCCATTACACCATCTGCACATCATTCCAGATAATAGCAGCATGCTTCTGAATTAGTTATTTATTTTGCAATTTTTCATTGAGATATGGTAGAATTTTAATATCATGTCAACCATGTATTTTATGTCCTTATTGACTTTGATGTATTTTCAGTATGGAAATAAATGAATTTAGTTCTAATGATGAATGTGTTGGTTGTATAAAAATTAATCAGTTTATAAAGTAGAATTAGCAAACAGAGTTAAAATTCCTGTTTTGTCCATTGCATTTAATTTTACACCCTTTAATTTTATGCCCTTGTAAAAGGCACAAATCCATCTGCTCCTCACTTCCCAACTAAGGTTAAAGAGCAGGATAGACTGGGGGCTATGTTGTCGTCTTGTATTTGTTAAAAAGATGAGTGGGTTTGTCATATATCCCTATTTTCAATGTAATTTTTTTAATACCATATCTCAATATATAACTGATCATAGCTCTTCAAGAAATTTAATATCTAATCCTGTTGAAAGCTTTTGAGATGTCCAAAGCAACAGCTTAAGCTTTACCATTCTTATCAAGAGCTTGACAGATTCTTTCCAGAATTATCATTGTACATCAGCAGTTGACCTAGAGAAACAAAAGCCATATTGCTTGTCTGGAAGAAGACCCTGTGATATGAGATGCCTAAACAATTAAGCATCGATTAGGGCCTTTAGAAATTTCAAAAAAAGAGGTAGAAAGCTAATAGACTGATAGTTGGAAGAGTCAGATGGTTCACCAGAGGTCTTAAAAATTAGAACAGATGAGTATTTCCAACAGGCAGTGAAGCATGAGGCAGTAAGGCATTATACAGTTTAAAAAGAACAGGAGCCAGATCAGGTGCACACTTAAGAACTGATTATGACTTAACTCTACTCATTTCTTTAACAAATATGAGATGATCCCTTTTGTATTCATATAATCTTTTATTTAAATTCCTCAAGGTTTCTCCTATGCATTTCTTGTGGCAATTATTACAGGTGATATTCAGTGTTGACCCTAGGATTGCAGACAAGTTGAACTTCAGTGCCACCCTTACAAGTACTTTTTTTAAATTTTCACAAGGAAAAAAAATGAACATGTAGAATAATGAGTTTATTACATTATACAACTTAATCCAAGCTAAAAAAAAAATTCATTATCCTATCCAAAGATCCCCAACACATGACATGGCAGCCTTGATGACATCCCAGGCAACTAGCAGAGCTGCCAGTATCTTGAACTGGCCCTGGTGATATTATATTTGTTTATAAACTAATATCAATCAGCTTAGAGTAGCCAAACTTTATGGTCTACTTAAAAACAGAATACAAATTTATTGTGGAAGGTCTAGTAATTAATGTATTTTCTATACACTTTAGCTTTAGTAAATTGATTTCTCTTTTAATTAAAGTACATTTTTTTATATCAAAATTATTGACATCTAGTGTGAAACATGAAAATTGACACAAAGACTCAGAAGAAAGTATCTGTTTGTTTGTTTGGGTTTTATGGCATATCAACCACTGTGGGTTATTTAATGCCAAATCCAGTTTATATGAATTTTAAATGCCTATTTTCTATGGAATAAAAAACGTATAGCTGGCAACATTATTGTTTCAAAAACGTACAGCTGGCAACATTATTTTTTACAAAAAACGTATAGCTGGCAACATTATGGTCTCAAAAACGCATAGCTGGCAACATTATTGTTTCAAAAACGCATAGCTGGCAACATTATTGTTTCAAAAACGCATAGCTGGCAACATTATGGTTCCAAAAACGCATAGCTGGCAACATTATGGTTCCAAAAACGGATACCTGGCAACATTGTTTCAAAAACGTATAGCTGACAACATTGTTTCAAAAACGTATAGCTGGCAACATTATTTTTAACAAAAAAACGTATAGCTGAAAACATTATTTTTTACAAAAAACGTATAGCTGGCAACATTAATGTTTCAAAAATGCATAGCTGGCAACATTATGGTTCCAAAAACGTTATCTAAGGCCTTGCTGTTGGATGTAGTTTATCGCCATACCCAGGACGCGGATGTAGTTTATCGCCATACCCAGGACGCGGATGTAGTTTATCGTCATACCCAGGACGTAGAAAGTATCTGTGATGATGCTATCTTTGAAGTTTCATGTAAAATAGCACTTAATGGTGACAGTGTTTCCAAAATGGGAATGAATCAAGGCAAGTGCACATCACTGGATGATTAGACAAAATGTGTTTGCCATGTAACAAGAGCACTAGGAAGAAAGATTTATTCTCCCATTATGTGTATTGTTATATAAATGATATAACAACACTGTAGGACAGAACAGAATGGCTGAAAGGAAAAAGAAAGACAAACATGCTTTGTTCTTAGAGAGACTTTTATATACAATGATATACACAAAACCATATATAAATATACATACATATATACATATATATATATATATGTGTGTGTGTGTGTGTGTGTGTGTGTCTAACTATGCATCACATATATCCAACAGCAAGGATAAGTATAAGGATAAACAAAAAGGAAAGGACTGACATAAAATCTGAAGATATTCTGGACATGGAGAAGCCATTTTTAGGACTCCAGATTTAAATGAGCCAGATTCATCTATGTCCCAAAGGGAAACGGCATGCTTGTAAGCAGGGGAGGTAGATTTAGCCTCAATCTGGGCCAAAGGCCGAGGCTTAGAAGAAATCAACCTTCTCATTTGGTTTCTGTTCAAGAAACTGAAAACTGACTCTCACTTTGTGTCACTGTATAGATTGACGTCA
Organism: Acanthosepion lycidas; assembly: GCA_963932145.1. Taxonomy (NCBI): domain Eukaryota; kingdom Metazoa; phylum Mollusca; class Cephalopoda; order Sepiida; family Sepiidae; genus Acanthosepion; species Acanthosepion lycidas. The sequence continues at coordinate 49,558,839 of OZ010575.1, forward strand.
TGAAGTGGTCATCATGTGACCATGGGACTTATCTTCCACCAAATGGAGATAAGCACCTCTGTATCCCCACGGCCATAAAGCAGGTGAAATTAGATTTAATGAGAATTTCAAACTTGGAAGGATTGCCATGGATGCCCAGAGGAAATTTTGATATGCAAAATATTAGCTGATTCTCAACATCAAACCTTTAAAATCCAATTAAACAGTTTCTCTTTTTTTTTTTTATTGTTTTTCAATCAAACAGTTCTTGTTTAGTTTAATTTGTTTCTTCTATATGCTGCTTCCCTTCAGGACATGGGCAATCAAGGTTGTCCAAAAAATTCCTATCCTTTCACAGTTTTTCTCCCTTTCCTAAGGCTCCTGCAACCTGTTCTGTCATTCATTCACACAAGCTTGTCGGGGGGGTGGCTTGCTGCCATCCCCTATCTCTCTTGCCCTCAATATGCCCTGTGAGATTTTAAGTTTTCCAAGCTCTCCTCCATTATATTTACAAGGAATCTTTTCCTGATTCTGAACATAAGCATTTTTTTTGTTGCTACTGACTTCCTCTTGCTCTGACGATGGAATTCTCAGTATCCTTCTGTAGAACCAAATTTCTTTTGCTTCCAGTTTTTTCATCTGTGGGGAGATTGTGCAGCATTTATTGTCAGGTAAGAGAACAGATATAACATAGCAATCCAGCATTCTTTATTTCTAATGATTTTTTTTTTTTTTAAACACTTAGCCTGTAGAATGCTTCTCTTGCTCGTCCAATATGTTTTTAGATTTTGATGTCACATTTTCTATCTTCTGTTAAAACATTTCCCAGATATTTAAACTTTTGCACTAACTTGATGTTGAAATCTCCAGTTAGTAATGTGCATCTTGGATTTTCAGTTAGTGGTTAACCTTTTTTCCTTGCTTTCTTTTACTACCCTGTCCAGGAGTCTCAATAGTTTTCTTCACTAACTCTTAAAATAATGAAGGCAATGGTAATGATATTGCTGGTATGAGGATGAAAATGTCAGTGGTAGTGGTACTCATGAAAGAGGCAAAGACAGTAATAGCAATTTAAGGGAGGAGGATGTTGATTAATGTGGATACACATATAGTGTAGCAGTTATTAGCACAGATATTGGGATTGGTGTGCTAAGTTCAAATTACAGTGTAGGCCATTACATCCAATTTTGCACAAATACCCATAGGAAAAAAACTAAGAATCCACGTCCTCATACAATAGCTATGGGTTAAATAGCAGAGCAAACTAGACTTGTTTAGCAAGCAGTGTAAGAGAAGGACAACTCTGAATTTAAAACTGGAAACTTCTTCTTGGTGTCATGTCTCTTCAAGATGTAGGAGACCATGGCTCTCCACAACTTCCTATTCTTTGTAGTTCTTAGTAAAACATTTTTGCTATTTCCTGTTCTGTCTTCTTAATTTCTGTTCATTTATTGTTCTCGCTCCTGTTATGGGCCAGTTATAAGCTTCACAACTTAATTTGGGTGTTAGTAACATTGGTGCTTGAAATTGGAAATAACATGCTGTCTCCTGAAATACCCACAACAACATGGTGGACTTGGGATGGGAGTCCACATAAAAAAATGACAGGAAACAACCAGAACCAATATATATGTACAAACAAATGATAATATATTAATGACAAAGTTATACAAGCAACAAAGACAATAATGTGTGTAAGAAAAAGATGTGAAAACCATTTTGGTCGAAAGTGTGCGTAATGAGTGAATATGTATATGTACATGTGTCTATGTGTATTATTCATGCATTTCTCAGAGGGAAGAGTGTTCTCTGTGATAGCTTACATGTTAACAAATAAGCAGATAAGGTGAGAAGGGAATGATAAAAAATTATTGCTAAGTATTTATAGTCCGGAGAGCGTCCTCTAGTAGCAATTTTGAAAATTAGGAGGTAACCCAACATGCCTTAATAATGATTTTCTTATATTCTTTCACATTCAGTAACCCTCTAAGTAGTGGCTTTGTTACCTTGGAAAAAAATATATATTGCTCCTAATCCCCGTTCTATCAATTATTCACACAACCTTGTTAGGTAGGTTATTCCCTGCTTTCCCCTGTCTCTCTTGATGACAATATTTCCTGTGAGTGTTAAATTCTCCAAGCCCTTATTCTTCATTATGTAATCTAAAAATTTCAATTATCTCTTTCTGATTTTAAGCAGGAGTGTATTTTTTATTTCCATTTTCCCTAAAAACTTCCTCATTATTCAAATATTCAGTCCATGATTTTCTCAGTATTTTTCTGTATAACCACATTTCTGTTGCCAGAAATCTCTGCTTCACCTGTAATGGGATAGTCCAACATTCACTGTTATATAGGTGGATTGATATTACATAACTCTTCTGTCTTTTTTTTCATTGTTTCTAAGAAAATTTTCCTGTTTCTTAATACTTTGCTTAGCTTTTGAAAGGCATCTTTTGCTATTCCAATATGCCTTGGATTTGAGTATCATTTTCTGTCCTAACGACACCTCGTAAAAACCTATGTGCTACAGGAACCACATCAGCTACAACTTATGTAATGCTGCTGTGACTGTATTCCAAAGAGACATGGCACTAAGGAAGGGGATGTTGATAAATGGTTACTGGAAATAGTGGAGGTGATAGTCATGGCAGTGATGTTATTTGTTGAACTTTTAGAAGGTGCTTATTCAAGAAGGTTCACTTTGAAAAATCTCTCATATGTGAAGCAATTGGAACACTTATCTTCTATGAATTGTAATGATTCTTTTTTTTCTTTTTTTTTATCCTTTAAAAATTATAAACTCAAAACCAAGAGATCTTTAAACAAGTGTCGAAAAACATTTTTCTCTTTTACCAAAACATCTGAGCCCTTCTGATATAATTCTTGCAATCAATGCTCACAACAATAAAATCAATGACGGACACATTACCTGAAATTCTAAAAAAAATTTATGAACCTTTGAAAAGATATTCGCGTCATGTCATGAGTCCTGTAAATCCACAGTCGTACAGCCGCCATAGTAGCAGTTGTGTGTTTAGACCGTAGACACACCAATGCTGCTTTGTCCAACTACCTTACTCTCTAGTTGGATTCTATCGGGCAAAGTATGTCACTCTTTAGAAGAGTTTTGAATTCAGTTTTCCTTCACCTGAACTGGTTGCGACTTCAAGACAAGAGAGTCCAGTCAGTTAAGCCCACGGATCGATGAAGCTGAATTAATAATAATCTAAAATTTTGTTTGACTGTAAAAACTAAAATTATAATAATAAATAATAATGTATTTAATTTATTTAATAACAACAAACTGAAACGTTACATAATTCATTTCTGCTGGCTTTCCGCGTTTCTCAAAATTTCTTTTTTTTTAAAAAAGTGTCGATTTTTTGTGACTAAGCTTTTATGGACTTTTAGATTTATTTTCAGTGCACTTTTTTTTTTTTTAACATTTTCAAAATAAATTCATACCCTTTCTTTTTTTTTTTTTTTTTAAATACTGTACTTTTTTTTTTAAATATTTTGCAAAATAGGTTTGATTTGATAAAAAGGAAGTTTTAAACACGAAAGTTTGTTTTTTATCTGATTGGGATAAGTTAGTGAAACTGCAGTTGGCAGTCCGAGGATCGTGAGATCCGACATTATTTTCAGAGGTTATTTATTAAAAAAAAAAAAAAAAAACAAACAAAAAACACAAAGAAAGAAACATATCACGCTGCCAAGCAGCAATACTGACAATAGGTAGGTGTTGATCTTCATCTATCGAAACTTTCTTTAATACCGACGAACGTTTTAATACCAAAATAAAAATTTTCCCGGTGATAAATCATGCAGCAGCTATTACGCTGCAGGACAAAGACATTGCCAGAAATTCAGGAAATTGATTAAAAAATAAACCATATAAAATAAATTTTTAAAAGCTGTTAGTTAATATAAAAAAGAAAATAGGAAAAAAAAATTGTCTGAAAAACAAAAAAATAGTCTTGCTTTTGATGACAAATATGTCTGCTGTTTTAGTGATTTTTCAGTTAATGTCCTTAACAACTAACCTCGTTGTTAATGTTCTGATTGCTTTCAAGCTTTTTCGTGAATATTTATTTTTATTTTACAGTAAAACTTTAATGAACAACCGACGTCTGACTGTCGTTCCACAAATACATCTTTAAAATGAAATGGATTGATTTTTTTTAAGGCCAGTTCCAACCTTCTCTCAACCAGACACAAGATTTTCATTTTGTGAACAAATTCACGCTTTCTTTGTCTATGTATTCAATTAATGACGATAACAGCACAAAAAAGGAAGTAAGTGTGCAACTTGTTTCATTTTTCTCTTCATATGATTAAAAAATGAAAAAAATTGTATGGTTTTTACGCCGTTTTACGAAGAAAAATAATAATACATACCTCTCAGTTTTTTTTTTGTTGTTTTTTTTTTCATCCATTCGTAGCCCGAAACCAAAAATCTCTTGAAATATGCTAAAAGTAAAACTGCCTGGAATTTGTCCTCTTAAGACTCAACAGTGCTTTTTTATTTTAATAATAGAGAAGTTATGGAGCAAGGAAACAGAATGACCAAAATAAAAAAAAGAAGCAACCTAGAGACGAAGACTGTTTAGATTATGTATGAGTGTCGGGTTAAAAAAAATATATATGGCGTCTATAACGGCGATCATGGCTCTCTACAATTTCCTGTCCTTTGTTGCTCTAACAAAAAGACCAATTTTATTTAAGTTTGAATAAATTTTGTCTTTTTGTTATCTCTCCTAAATGCCATCCAACACCTGAACTTTTTTTTTTTTGAGGGAAATGGTCAGCAACAAGTCATTAGTCGTAGACCATGTCGTGAATCCGATCCTCATTAAAGGCCCACTTGGCCTTAAGCCATAAGTTGATTGTTCAGTGCGCCCACATTGTGACACAAGGTCGAGGTTTAATGAGTTTAAAACGGAAATACCGTGAAAAAATTGCTCAAGAAGCCCCTTCGGTACTTGCCTTTTTAGGTCGCCTTAGGTGACGGACAATATCCCAGCCCCTTCCCGAGGGAGAGGTACTGTCTCCATAGTACTTGAGCTTATTTTGAAACTACCCCCAGCCGAAACCAGGTATTATTAACTAACAAGTCCATGTTGAGTTGAGTTTTTGCTTCTAAAACCCCTGAGAGAACCATCAATAGATACCACCAAAATGGATGCTTTTTGTCCGAAATAAGAGCAAAAAATCGCTACGCACTGTTTTAAATTAAAATATTTGCCAAAAATCAGGGAATTATCCAATTCAGACAAAATTTTTAGTACTTATTCATTAATAAATGAATTGCATACTGAAGTGAATAGCTGATTTTGTTAGAAAACTTTCTGGAAATATTTTTTTTTTTATTTCACGGCCATCCTTTTTGATATTTTGTGCGTACTTTTTGTTTTTAATTTGGAGCTGTTCACATTTGTTTTTTCAGTTTTTAGTTATTAAAAAAATACCTGAAGATAAATTAATTTTTCTTTGAATTTGGATTGATTAGGCTATCTTTAAAACGGAATTTTAAGTTAAAGAAGGCATTTAATTTTTGACACTCACGTTTTTTTTGTATGGTGCGAATTATGTCTACTGGCCTACGCCCTCACGAGACTTGACAAAGAAAATGTGAATAATGACCTTGAATGAGAGTGTGCACATTCTTCAAAAGGGTAACTGAAACTTTTTGTTTTGTGATGCTCTCTGTGGCCAAGTAGTCTGTAGCATGCTGGTTTTTAGAGTGTGGTTTCTCCTATTGTGGCGGACTTCACCATATTAATTTTACTTTTGATTAGGAAACAAGGCTCACGCAAGAAGGATAACCAAAAGACATTGTTACACATAAAATATGTATTTTTAACAACGATATGGAAGAAAACACGAATTTACATAAGAAAGGTTGAATTAACCAAGAGTTGCCTCTCTTTAAATGTTATTTTAGTGTTCAGTGAGAGATAGTTATTTGGTTTAAGGTTCACTGGAAAAATGTTCATGAGAGTCTCTTACAATGATTGTTCTTGAAAGATATTGCTGTGTAAGAAGAGTTTTTTTTTTTTTGTGAGTGTGTACAAGTTATGTTCAGAGTGTGAGTGATAAGGTTGTTGCATGGTTTCAACTGTCATGGATTCACTTGGCAGTTGAGTTCTCACTAATTGAGATGAGAAATATCTTGGCTTAAATAAGCGACTATAGGCTCTAAATCATTACGTGGGGAAAATTATTCATGTGCAAAGAATCTGATTGGTTAGCATTGACCAATCAGCGAGCGAGCTTTGGGGAGACCTAAGAAAGCTTCTGTGATCCACTTCTCCCGAAAGTGCACAAAATTGACTACTTAAAAATAGAGCGATTACAAAATTGTCACATTACTGCAATTTGTAAATTGCCTGTAGAAATGTAGTGGTGATTTATTAACCAATGAATACTTGGCATTGTAAATGTAATTTGTATGTATGTATGTTTGTGTGTAATAGGTCCGCATACTATTATTAGAAACACCAGTTCAAACTGTGCTGGAGAGCACATTTTCTTTAAGTCTCTTGAATGCACAGACCAGCAGACATAATAATACACTTTGTTTAAAAAAAAACAGACCATCTACTCAAACATGGTTATCCTAAAAATAACTTTTAGTAGTAGGGAAATAATGTTGGTTAAAAAAAATCTCTTTATTACTTAAATGTGTATGTGTATGTGTGATTTGTGTTTAAAATAGATATAGAAAAAAGTTTTTTAAAAAATTTGACAAATAGAAAACGTTTCATTGAAACTAAATTTGATTTTGCATTTTGCTCTTCTAGGCTTCATCAGATCCGAAAACAAAACAAAAAATGTGTGTGTATGCTTAAATAATGAATTATATTATTTTTCCCCCAAAGCTGGTGCTTCTTATCATTAAAGAAAGGATTGAAAAAAAAAAACCTGTTAATATTTATTCTGTATCTTTTCTTTATAATTCTTAATTCATGTGGAAAGATGTTAATATGTTTCTCCCCAGATGTTTTGTATTGAATTAAAGTTAAATCCTCACCACATTTTCAGAATAACTTGAAAGCAAGAGATTTATTATATATATGATTTGTATATTCCTTTTCTCATACATACCGGAGTGCTCAATTTTAAATACTTTTGAAAGAGCTTTTTAATACTTAAAAATAACATTTTTTTTTTATTATTTACCTATTAACAGGCTGTTTCATGCATTGCAGTGTGATTCTCAAACTGGGTGTTTGATACACTGGGACTCTATATATTCTGTTTTTAGGCAGCAAACCTTCTTTTATATATTTTTCACTGAATGTGACAGACAAGGAAAGTCTTATAAGTTTTTGTAAAGTTTTCTTTTTAGAAGGAATAAGGGAGTATAGAAACTGTCCCTAATGATTCATTAGCCATTTTCAAGGGCTTTGTTGTTAATTGGCCGAAAGTGCTTGGAACAGTAATCATTATGGACAGTTTCTGTGTTCCTTTATTATTTGCAAAAAGAAAACTGTAAGAACATTAGAAAAACTTAATAAATGACTTAAAAGATTTTCTTTGACTCTCACATTAAATGAAACATTGTGTGTGTATATATATATATATATATATATATATATATATATTATAATTTTTATATACAAACAAAACAACTTACTCACTACAAAGTGGCATTCTTGTTTTGATGTGGCTGCATCTCATCTGGTGAGAACTAATGTCGAGATGCAGCCTTTGTAGTGAGTAAGTTGTTTTTGTAAAAATTATGATAAATAATTATTGCTCTATTCTTGGTATTGAGCCCTCTTTTGAATTAATGCTGTGAACATTAGAATTTATATTGTTTTCATTCTCATTATATTCAAATATATATATATGTATTGTATCTTTAACCCACACTGAGTGCAATGCCAAATTTCATTAAAATTAGAGAAGGGGTTCTTGAGTTGGCACCATTTTTCTGTTTTTACGGCATTTTTAATAGGAATTCTGTATTTGTGTTCGATCCACACTCTTATATCATAATGTGTATATAAAAAAATGTTTGCATATTCTTTTATGTGTTTGAAAAATAATAAACATTCATAATATATTATAACAACATTATAAAATAAATGTAAATAGACATGGTACACCATATATTTATACAAATCACTATACTACATTAGAACTTTTTTTATAAACAAATATCTTGGATGTTTGGCTACATCTTTGGCAAAATGTGGGTGCGTCATTGTAAAACATAATATATATGGCTAGAAAATTGTGTCACATGACTTGATGGTAAATAAATAAATAGACACACACTGGTTTGCAGCCATTATGTATTTTGAAATAAATGTGAGAAAGAAACAAGTATCTATAAAAAAATGTAATTATTATTTTGAAAAAATTACCTAGAAAAATGAAACTAAGTGCACAAAAAAGAGGCATCCATACTTTGTTATTTCAATAAATATGGATCTCCATCTCTAAGCAGACGATTGCTGTTTGTTTCTTTCTTTCTTATGGTGGGGATGACTTTCACCTTGATAAAATATTGCCACCACAGGGCTACTATTACTTGAATTGGAAGGCTTTACCGTGATATCAGTTTGCTTTTCCAGTCTAAAAAAAGTAAGCTTTTTCCTATGTTTAAAGGGAATGTCTTCTGACAAATTAAGTGTTATTTGTAGAATTAATATATAAATTGTTAAAACTACTAAATTTATTTCAATGATATATTAATAATTTTAATATGTTGAAAGTTTTGAAATTTTTTTTTCTGTTGTGTATGTCAGGGACTGCATTTTCTTTCACAAATTCTGAAAACCTTTCCATTTATTAATTTTTTATCATGTTTGATCTAAGAAATATTGTATAATGTTAGTAAGAATAATTATTATAATAGCTTGTATTGTAAGTACAAATTAAAATATGTGTAATTAATAATAAAATTGATAATATTGTTACCTCATGATTTTGTATGATGAACTGATTTTAAAAGGAACCCAATGGGTTAATGGATGATTTTATATATATATATATATTATTTCTTAGTAATGGTTATCAGCATGCTGTGTTCAAAGTGTGTTTTGTTCACCTTGAACTAGGGTTGCCAATAATCCTGCAAAATGAGGTATTGCTACACGTTTTGATACTGTAGGACATGCCCCACATTAATTAATGTGGGTCATGTTTTTGTCTTCATTTTGAGAATCAATGATTCTTCATAAAAATTACGTTTAAATTTTGCTTCTTATTAAAGCCAATTTTTTTTTCTGAGTTTTTGTATTAATTTTGATTGTTTCATTCCAAGGAATATGTAAAATTACTAATCTTGAATGAGTGCATACCAAGATTAATGATATTTGCAGTTCAGAAAAAATGTTACATATCTTTTATATCAATTTTCTCAAAATCAGTTCTGTTTCACTCTAAACTGAATTCTTATTTTGTGCTGACCTGATAAAATTATTGAATGATAATCTGTTACATACGAATTCCTCTCACTCAAAAATACCATGCTGATTTATTTCAGCTTTGTTCGGACCATGGTTGAATATCTGTCCCAAAGTGAGTGTGCAGACCCCATGATGTAGAAATTGGGCACAGGGTCTGTCGTACGATGGTTGGGAATTTCCAGCACCTCTATCCTGTATTTTCATTTTAGGGAGTCAACAACCCTACTTTTGAATTGCATACTGGGCTCTGTTGCCTTTGGATAACAGCTAGTCTAGAAGAAGGAAAACTTTGAATTCAACCTCCCCTATCTTCAGGAAAAGAGAAGGCTAAGGAGTAAATCCTACATAAATTTGGAGTACGGTATCACTTTTCAGCAGATCCTATAGTTGCTCTGATACCAACCTTTTTTGACAATACTAAGTGGGGAGTGGATATATGACATATAAGTCATCCTTTATTTCCATAACTCTGTCCAGACCCCTAGTTCTCCTTGTGTCTTGAGATGTATAGTGGTAGACAAAATATATATATAATTTATGTCTGTGTGAATGTGTGTGGATATAGGGATCAATGCTGTATGGTGACTGTCACTTTCACATTTCTATATAATCTTTAGACAGTTTGAAACACTCTGTTTCCAATTATGAGCACTCTCTCTCTCTATGAATATAGCAAATTTTAACAATATATTATTACTATAAACATTAGATTTTGTGGATACATATATTTGAGTTGCTATCCATGTTTCTATTTTATTAAACAGTGAAATTAAATAATAAAACTAAAAACAAGGTTAAGAAATCAAGTATGTGTACTCACTAAAAATATTATTTATTATAAGAAATAATGTTGGATAAAAAATCCTTTTAAAGTATAATTTAAATGATTAATAGCCTTTATATAAAGTTCATGGAATTTTAATGGTTTTCCTTGCTAATTTTAAAAGAAAATAGCTGAACAAGTAGCAAGTAAGAAAACACAAAATCTAGTAGCCAGATTCATCAATCATATGGTGTAGAGGGTAGCAACCTCACCTTGCAGACCATAGTTGAGTGTTTGATCCTGACTGGTTACTCTACTCACGTGACCTTGTGCCAGCCAAAGGTAAGGGTGATATACTGAGAGATGGTGGGGAAAGGAGAAAGACGTATATAAGTTTTGACTTAACCCACTCCACTATCTAACAAATAATAGATTATTTCACTGCCAGTAAGTGGAGAATCTATTTTCTCAAAGATTGACCAAGATTGGCATCGGTGTTTTTAAACACCAAAACCCAAACCAAAGCTATTACCAACATCATTGAGCGAAAGAAACAGCCGCTGTCGGTGTCACCTCTGCTTTTATCAGCCGAAGAATATTTGCAATACGCAGTATCTATTGCAATTTTTCATCCAATACCCATCCTCATCTTGTCCTTTACCACTAAAGGTACAAAGAGGTTTCCATTTCGCCATTATTTTAAACTAGCTTTCTTATCTGCTTGCTCACAAACCCCTGACCAAACCATACCACCTTCATGCACAGCTTATCCAACCACCTATCATACTTTCTAAATTGCTTTCTTTTTCCAGTGTTTTGTTTATCTATCAGCAACAAAACTCATTATTTTACTGAGAAAAAAGGGGATTTCTACTCATGTATGAAGTGAGAGAGAGACTGATAGATAAAACGTGGTATTTCTCCAGAAAGAAGGAAGGGATATTTCCAACATGACTAGTATAAAAAAGAAAGAAAAACTGAGAAAAAAGAGAAAAGGTGAGAAAGAAAGGACAAAGAAAGAAAAAATGAAAAAGAAAAAATAAGAAAAAATGAAAAAAAAGAAAAAATGTGAAAGAAACAAAAAAATGAAAAATAAAAAAGAAGAAATGAGAAAGAACTAAGAAATAAAAAAGAAAAAAGAAGAAATGAGAAAGAACTAAAAAATGAAAAAGAAAAAGTGAGAAAGAACTAAAAAATGAAAAAGAAGAAATGAGAAAGAACTAAAAAATGAAAAAGAAGAAATGAGAAAGAACTAAGAAATAAAAAAGAAAAAAGAAGAAATGAGAAAGAACTAAAAAATGAAAAAGAAAAAGTGAGAAAGAACTAAAAAATGAAAAAGAAGAAATGAGAAAGAACTAAAAAATGAAAAAGAAGAAATGAGAAAGAACTAAGAAATAAAAAAGAAAAAAGAAGAAATGAGAAAGAACTAAAAAATGAAAAAGAAAAAGTGAGAAAGAACTAAAAAATGAAAAAGAAGAAATGAGAAAGAACTAAAAAATGAAAAAGAAAAAGTGAGAAAGAACTAAAAAAATGAAAAAGAAAAAGTGAGAAAGAACTAAAAAAATGAAAAAGAAAAGTGAAAAAATGAGAATTGAAAGAAAAAAGCAAAGGTGGGAGAAAGAAAGAAAATTCAAAAAGAAAGGAAAAGTGAAAAAGGAAGAGAAAAATTGAGTGGTGAAATTAAAACAAGAATATGAATAAAAGTGTAAATCAGTAGAAAGAGTTTTCTCTTAACTGACAGAGTAGTGGTGATCTTGGCGAATAAGCTGAAGAATGAAAACTGAGAGAAGAGTTTATCTTGTGGCTAAAGAAATTGCATATTTTCCCTCGATATCAATAATCAGTGTCAAATGACCCATTGCTAAAAAAAAAAAAAATAACAAAGCACAAAAAAAATTAAGCTTGAATGCTGATTTTCTAAGCAGGTAACTCTTCTTTTCACCTTCTATTTTCTAACATGTGACTTTGTGCCTATAAAGTTATTAGACTGCAACAAGAGGAGGAGGAGGATAGAGACAAGTTCAGATTCACATCAGTGAGCTTCTCTCAGTGCCTTACCCCACTGAACTTAAGCATTAATGATTCTAACTTAAGTAGAAATTTTGCTGACAATCTGGGTTCACTTCACATGATATATCTATATTATTTATATATATATATTTTTTTTCTTTTTTCCTATCTGGATGGGTTGTTTCTTCATTATGGGTGCTGGAGTTGATTTCTTTTGAGCTGATCTGCTTAACATTACAAGTATCCAAATTAAGGACACAGGCACATATGCAGGGGCACAATATTAGGGCTACTGTACTGCCATTTCATAAATGACCTCTGGACTATGCAATTGTTTCTGGTGGGACCTCTTGATGCTGTAATGTAGTGTTCAGCTATGGCTCCGCTATCTGATTTACCCATGTTAAACACAATCTTACAGAGCTGCCAGTATTCATGAGAGCCAAATTTGTAAGAGACTGTACAGTGTCTCATTCTTTCAGTGAACATCAGCTTAGCCTCGTTGAGGACATGCTTACAATTATTACAAGTGAACACAAAGAAGTGTCTTATGATCCAAATTATTCTGCTGATATGACCAGAAGAATTGATTCTGGTTGGCTATAGCACCTGAATAGGCAAGAGTGAACCTAGGACGAGAATGTCGTTTCATTTGGTACTTACACAATTGTATGAAAGCATTGATACCAGCTTACACCCAGGAAGAAACCTAAATTTAAGTTTCAAAATATAGAGTAAACTATATTGATTCTTATTTTTAGTCATTACAACAAGATAAATATTGTACTAAAGTTAAATTTTGGCTAAATTTAGCTGCCTTGCTACAAATTCTAAAATGTCAGTGTATATTATACACAAGAAATTGCTTTTTCCAAGAATTCATAGTCCAAAGTTATACACGAATAATTATGGTGGAACTAATTTTTGTGAAAGCTAAACATAGAAAAAAGCTGAAGGAAAGTGGGGGAAAATTAGTAAATGAGAAGAAAGAGGAAAGGAATGAAAAATGGCGATAAAAGAAAAAGAAAGATAATCTCAAGACATCAGAGAAATCAGAGAAAATTATTTTGGAATTATTTTCTAAATTTCACACAAAAGAGAGATAAAACCGGCTTATTTTGTAAATAAAAAAATGAAAGACATAGATACTATATCAAGGAAAATGGACAGAAATGAGTTATGTAAATTATCTTTTTTAAATGCAGTATCATTTCAAGACGATCATAGTTCTCCACAGTTTCCTTCTCTTTATTATAATTTATCATCATGACTTCTTGGAAAAGATAGTAGAGTGGTCTCATTGTCTTCATGGTTTTGAATTCAAACTAGTCATTTTCCTAGACCAATGATGATACAAGGCTAAAGAACCCAATTTACTTTAATGTTTAATCCATAGCTGGTAGATGGGGAGGAGAGATGAATTCTTGCTTTTCCCAAATGAATGCAACAGATGAGGGTGGCAATTTGAACTCGGCTTTCCATTTTCAGTGCTGATAACTCTTAAGCTACCTGCATATATTAAGGAAATAGCAGAATAAACACTAACTTCAGAGAAGGGGAAAAAATAGGAAAAAGAGAGAAAAAATTCAGGAGTTTTGTAACTTGGCAGAGGAAGACTAGAAGAAGAAAATAAAATGAAAAGAGACAGAAAAAGATTTGGTGTTAAGATAAAGATAATGAAATTGGGAAAGAATAAAAGCAAGATAAGGATTATGAAGTCTGGTAAGGTAATGATAACAAAGAACAGATAAAGAGCTAGGGTAGAGAAACTGTCACTTCCCTCTCCCCAGAAAATCAATGTTCAACGCCCCTACTGCTGATCACCACCCTTTGTAATATATTGAAAGACAATAACAGTATCATAAATGAGTGGGGAGGGCTTCTACCCTTTAAAGAGAGAGAGAGAGAGAGAGACAGAGCAATAAAGAATGCAAGTTTCTTTTTCTTTTGCTGCTTACTGTGCTCCAACAGATATTAGCAGATTTTGCGATAAGGGAAACTGTTTAATACTGTCCATTACAAAGTGAGAAAGTGATTTCATGATCAGTCAGTGTTGGGGAGTCTAAGACAGACCTAAATCAACTGCACAGCTCTGACAGTTCCATCTTGATTGTCCATAAATCTCAGGCCCCAATGGATGGCCAGGCTTTGCTCTTGATGTGAATATTGCACTGATCTGTCTCTAAGAAGATGCTTACTATCATCCCAAACCAACATAACTGCTGGCCTGCAAGTGATCTATTTCATTCAATGCACCAATTTTTTATGACTTATCACTCCTTGCATCCATAGAATAATGCCCAGAAAGCATTACACTTTTTATAAATTTGTGGAAGGCTAAATTTTGTCTGTGTGTCCCCACCTTACATCTGTAAACCATAATATCCCACATTTGGGCACTTTGATGTGGTGTAATAGTTAGCAAACTTATCTTGCTAGATCAGTTACGACTGAACAGTGTGTTTGATCCTCACTGGGTGCTCCATAATTTTGGTTTTATGCCACATCTAAGTTATGCTTAGATAATCACAATAGGGTGCTTTGGCATGGTGTAATGGTTAGCAAGCTTGTCTTACTAGATCTATTACAACTGAGCAGTGAGTTCAATCCTCACTGGGACCTTCACACTTTCAGCTTTGTGTCGCATCTAAGCTACACTTAGAAAATCATTATGGGCACTCCAACATGGTGTATTGGTTAGCAAGCTTGTCTTGCTAGATCATTTACAACTGAATAGTGAATTTGATTCTCACTGGGCACTGCATGCTTTTTGCCTTGTGCCACATCTAAACTGTGCTTAGAAAATAATGATGATGAAATATTATGTCATGGCAGGTCCTATCTGTGAAGTTCTGAGCTGATTGAACTAAGGAATGTAACTTGTTTAAGTTTTTTATTTTAAATTCAAATTTAAAATTTGCCATGTATAAACATTATGTACAGAAAGAATTTATATCTGCCTTGTCAAAAATCAGTTATGATTTAGAACAAAGAGTATCAGTGTGCTTATATTTAAAGGAAACATAAATGTAAACGTCTTTTTTGTTTTGTTTATTTTAGAAGACAAAGTAAATAATTTTAAGAAATATTATCATTTCTTTAGAATTCTATAGTTTTAAGCCTACAATATTAGTTAAAATGTTGTTTTCTGCTGTGTTTGTAATAACCATTGATGTTGTCTGACATTTCACATTACTACAAATTAAATGAGTGGAGCTGAACAAAATTATGGAATTATCTAAATAGATCTGCATGGAAGGTGATTGCTTCAGATTTTTGGGATACAAAAAGCATTGTGTTTATTGTCTATCTTTAAAGGGGCCACAGCATTCAATGGAGAATACTATGCCAACTTGCTGATGTAGTTATGAAAGGCTATCAAACGCCAAAGAAAACTGACAAAAAGGGTCTTGTTTCATCAGGAAAATGCTCCAGTATGCAAATCATTGATTTCAATGACTGCTGTACAAGATTGTGGCTTTGAACTTGTTGATCACTCTCTACTTCTTCAGTTGCTGTATTCAACTGGATGACCTATTTGTGACACATCTCAAAAGCTGAAGTCATCTTTTCTTTTTAACTCTTTAATATCATCCCTCTGTCATTTCTTTCATTTAAAGAATATCCCATAATCACCATCAGTTGATCCCTCAATGTCCTCCCAATTTCTAAACTCATTCAACATGGCTTGTATGCTCTGAGGCAACATTGATTTTAAAGAAAGTCATGTTCATAACCTCTATGATATATGCTGTGATGATTTTATTCACACCTTTTAGCCTATATCATCCTGTCATCATTTTAAACTGATGATTTCTTTTTTCTATATATTGTGATCCTTTTGCTTAAAGTTCATATTTTCTTGATTTCAGATGAAAATTTCAAAATTTTCATTCTGTAAAGTTATAACTTAGATATATAGAAAAAAATGAACTTTTAGTTTAACCAGATTTCAAGAGGATATTGGTTTAAACCAGTGGTTCCCAAACTTTTGTTTGGCCATGCCCTACCTAAGCAGCTCTAAAATCCTGATACCCTCTATGATATATAATTCTAATTATTAAAAAAGTAAACTCCTATTCACACAAAGGAAGCCTAAATGCCTAAAGGAATTTAAAACTGCATATATTTAATAGTATTATCATTTAATTTTAGAATTTTACAATATTTATAAAAGTAGTGTTACTAATATAAATATATATTATATACAGTGCATACATAATTGCACATGTACATACATAAACACAAATATTTTTATGTATGTATACTGTATATGCATCATATGTATTAACTTGCACACACATTTATACTCACACAAACTCACTAGAAAAAAATTCACTGTTAACTCATTCTCAGACTGCACCCCCCTCCCCACACACACACACATGCACGTTAGGAACCATGGGCTTAAACACTCTGACTTCATTTGAGTATGTATTGTTATCATTTAAGAATTTTAGAATAGCAAAAATATTAACTCTGTAACTATCAGATTCCAGATGTTACTTATGGAATTTTCATTTTTTTGTGTTTCAGTCTGTTACAAATCCTTTTATACTAAAATAGACATCAACATAGAAAACTTAACCTTTTCAAACGTCATACAGAAGCAGAGGATTTTATATGCATAAGTAAAAATCCAACAAAAGCATAAACAAAAAGTTTGATTGGTTCAATAAGGTCAAATTGGGAGCTGATCTCAAAAATGACTTATGCTCTATTGTTAACTGCAACAAGAAGGCAAGAAAAGTTTCTCTAAGGTGATTAAAAGATAGCAGTTTCATTAAAGAAGCATTAAAATTAACAAGCCATTTCTTTTGAATTTTTTTTTCTAGTGAGTCTGAATATTTTTAGGGAAAAAAAATTATAATGTTAGCATCATGGCTGATGTTAACCTTCAGGAGAATGACTGTGTCTTCTTGGTTTAGTGTTTTCTGCTAACATGAAATAGAAAGATTATATTGAATCAATTGCTAGGTCTGAGGCTAGGAAAGTTGGTCCACTGTGTTGGGCTAGATAATTTTTCTTGTCAAAATCTATATTAGACATTTCTAAATCTACCATTCATTGATGCATCGTCTGCAACATTATTGTTCTTAACTTGGTCACTCAGCTTTAGTCACTTTTCCACTGCCATAATGTAGGTTCATAGTGCCTTTTCTATAAATACATCCACGTTAATTGTTCTGATGACCTTTCCTCTTTGTTACATTGATTTTAAGAATTTAAGTGCAGTGCTAGATTGGCAGCTAGGTCTCGTCATTTTACAGTTGAAAAAATTGCTAGATGCAATTGTAAGTACAATACTAACAGTTTCTTCTCTCATGCTTCTCACTTGTTGAACTCTTTTCTAGCTTCTTGCTTTCCAGTCAAACTTTATCTTCAAAAATTTAAATGCAATGTCACTCATCATCTTCAGTTTCCTTGAATCCTGTTCTTTTATTATTCTTTCTCCTTAATAATGTTTTTTTTTCTCAGTTACTTTCACCCTCAGTAACCATTTGTGTCTTAATGGCTTTATTGCCTTGCTTCAGTGAAATGATAAAAAAGCTAACAAAATGTCCTTAAATAAATCTGTCATAATTATTATTACAATGATTAAAAATGTGCAGAATTGTCTTTTGATAGTAATCTTAGTGCCTATAAAACTTTTTTGTGCGTATAAAAAAGTGATACGCTGCTTTTGTGAAAATCATAGCTGTATACAAATTGAGCATTCAGTAATGTTTACTCAATATGTTTAATTGAGAGAAATACAGAAGAATCTATGCAATGGCTGCCCTGTCAATGAGGTCTAGAATAAGCCATCTGTATCCCTCATAGAAGCATAAGATACCTCCACAAAAGGGCCATTTATAGGATGGATGTTTGTAGACTTTTGGTACTATACCAATGGCTCCTTGTAGACTTAATAACAAGCCACAACCAATGTTTATCTCTAGACACACGTATAAACCCAGCCAAAGTTTACAAATAGATTCAACTATAAGTAAAAACGATATTTCCATTTGGGCTCAGGTATAAAACTAGTCAATGTTTGCATATGGTCTCAATTGGCTAATGTTTCCATATGGATTCAGGTATAAGACAGGCCATTGTTTCCATATGAGCTCTGGTATAAGACCAGCCAATATTGACCTAAGAACTCCAGTATAAAACTGACCAAAGAATAAACTCAACCAATGTTTACCTCAAGATTCCAATATAATAAAAAATATATTTTCATATTAACCCAACAAGGCTTGATATGTCATAAGACCCAGTAACTGAAAGCCAAATTAAGCAACAGGTCATTGAAGCTAATAAGAATGATGCAGTCATTGCAAGCATTTCTTGGGAACGGTTTGCAAAGTTTAAAAAAATAGATTTTAAACCCCAAGGACATCAGAACTTAAACTACTAAAATAGAGAAAATTTTGAAGGAAGATGCAGTCAGAACAAATGAATCAGTTTATTTAAATGATGTATGCTATGCAACACTCCTTGTCTGGTACCACAATTTCAAGATGTCTAAAACTTCCTTGAAGAAATCATCTGATAAAATCTAAACGATTTTGTTAAAAAACATTGGAAACTATTCTCTGTGTATATTTTAGTAAGATGAAAGAAGTACTAGCTAAAACTTAATAATGGGTGACAACACTTCCTCTAATAATAAAATAATAATATAATGGCAGCCTGAATAGTTGGAATGGAAAGCAACAAAATTAAGATGAAAGAAATACAAATACAAATTTAATAATGGTTGACAATGATTTGTCTAATAATAAAATAACAGAATGACAATCTGAATAGTTGCAATGAAAGTAACCACTTAAATTAAGATGAAAGAAATTAATAATAGCTGACTGTCTTTCATCAAATAATAATAGAATGAGTCTGCATAGTAGCAATGAAAAGCACCAAAAACTAAGATGGAAGAAATACTAGTAAAATATTAATAATAGCTGACAATTCATCATTAAATATTTAAATCAGAGTTTGAATAGTTGTGAGGAAAACTTTACAAATACCACCATAATTTAAAAAAAAAGAAGTTCTTTACATCAGAAGTGCTTTGAGGCATTACTAACTATAAACACTTATCAAAAACATTATATTACATCAACAACCTTTATTGAATCCATCTTTGAAGAATTTAATGCATGTTTTTGTAAAACAAATGGTATATACATGAAAATGTTCCCAAATCAACTTGCAAAAAAATCACCAAACTTAATGTCTACTGGATACACACACACCTACAAATATACATTATTACCTGAATCCCAAATAGACAAACTAAAATTATTATACACTAAGCAATATTTACAGTATTTCAGTTAGGCTTAGAATCCATTAATCTCTCTTGAATTTGAAATGCCACAAATTTTACTAACATTTGTTTAACAAGTCGAATGCATGTGAAACATGATTAACCAATGCAAATCAAACAACATAAAAGTAAAAATACTAGAATTTCTTTCTTCTTTTTTTCCATATCTCATTCTCTGAGGAAGCTTTAATAAAAGTGAAACATGTTAGATTGATAAACGTTGTTCTTTATCTTATCAGTAAGACGTTAATAAAACGGCTGTCAGTATAGTTGCAATGAATGTAACTGAAATTAAGATTAAAGAAGCACTAATTAAAAATGAATAATAGCTGGCAGTGTTTCATCAAATCATAAAATAATAATAGAATGATAGTCTAAATAGTTGCAATAAAAGTAACTGAAATTAAGATGAAAGAAATATTGTCAAAAATTAACAATCTCTCATTAAATAATAATAGAATCAGAGTCTGAATAGCTGTGAGAAAAAGCAACTGAAATTATAATGAAAGAAATATTAATTAAAATTCATGGTTGGTAATAGTTAATCTAAAAAAACTATATTATTAAACTCCAGTCTTATTTAGATATAAACTGGTTATTTTGATATTGTTATGTTAAGAATATTCAAAACAGATTTCCTAATTATGAAAAATGTTTTCAACTTGATAATATGACATGTATAAAATTTAAATACCCAGCTCTTCATAATGTTGAAAAAATGTTTTCATTAACAATATATTTCTTATACTACTTCTCACAAGCTTATCTAACAAATAGATATTCTTGTAACACTGTCAAAAGGACTAGCCAGTTCTAGCTGGCCCATTATGATACAGATATTTGATAGAAATCAATTTTTACTCAGATGAATATACATCAAATATTCATAAGTAAAAAATGTCTCTACAATATTAGCTGAATATACACCTGCCAGAATATATATTATAGAAAGGTTAACTTGTGTAGATAACAAAGAAATGGATAGCGGCTTGGATTGAGGAATCGGAGAGCCGAGTTTGAATTCCAGTCAAATCCATTACATTCACTTATGTGCTAATAACCTTGGGAAAGGTATGAATCCTCTTCTTCTCTCCCCAGCTATGGGTAAATAGCAGGACAGACCAGGTTCTATAGCCTAGGATGGCAACTGGACTACCACAGAAAGAAATGGCAACCTACTTCGGGAAAAAATCTGCCTCGTCAGTCATATATTGAAAGATACATGATTGCCTAAGCATGTATCATGCATAACATATAAGTAACTGACTCCTACTAGAATATATAGTATAGAATGGTTAACTTGTGTAGATAGAAGACAAATGGAATTTTAATGTTTCTGGTAACATTTATAAATAGGTCTGGAAAGGGTTAAATATTTTCATTTTTTTTTTTTTTTTGGTATTTATATTTGTGCTTTATTTTATTTATTTCTTTATTTTATTTTATAGATTTTTTTTTTTTTCTTTGATGATGTCAACATCTAAAATCTGAAGTCATATTTTTTTAATCCCATAAAAATTAGAGATTAATAAAACAAACAATTTCCTGATTTAAAAAAATATTAAATAAAAAATAGAAATAACCATAAAAGAGGATGAAGGTCATTTCAAAGAATTTATCTTAATTAAGGTCAATGCTTTCAGTGCCAAACCAAATTTTTGAAATTCAACATGACCAGCAATTTGAATATTAAGAGAGACCCAGAAATTTGTTAGTGTAATCAAATTAGGAATATGCCTTGTGTGACCTGCTAATTAAAATTAATTTTTCACTGAATAATCATTATAAATTATCCCAAAAAGCCAAGAAAGGAAAACCAGAATGTAAAGAGAAATTAGTAAAATGGTTTGGGGGTGTAAATTGAATGATGTTTGTTAAAACAATGAACAAATGGCTAGAAAAATGCAAGTTCCTATTTTAAGATTTCCAGGTTATAAATCAGTTAAATCTCTCCAATCTTGAAGAAGACACATCTTTGTTAAAAAAAACTCCATTTTTATATACTAAAGAATTAAAAATCTATCTTTTATAAGTGCACAGCTAAGCATTTCCTGATGATTGTAGTTAGTACAGAGATGCCACGGACATTTTTGAAAGTAGCCATTTATAGAAATATGTATGAATACCATTAAGTAGAAATTACAGTCGTACATATTATCCATTAGTCATTTATTGTAATATGTCCAATCATAATCTCAATTTAAATTGTTTTAATTAAAAGAGAATTTAATTAAAGCTAAAATGCATTGAAAGGGCGTTAATTTTGTAATCTTCTATGGTAGATTTATGACCATGTTCATAAAACATCTCTTTTCCTCACAAAACTACTGCTATTTAAGAATAATAGCATAAAAACTGAATGTCACACTGGTTATGCATATAAATAAAGGGTGTACCAACAACTTAGACCAATTTTAAACTTAATTCACATTTAAAATTGCTCCAAGTTATTGGAATACCCTTTACACTGGATGTTAGAATTTAAATATTTAAAAATAGATCCTTGTGTCTAGCATTTTTTGAATAGTCACTTTCTCACAGACATGATGTGGCTTCTTGCTATCTTTTCTGCAAATATTTTCATGGCAATTGTTTTTATGAGCATTCTTCCTTGGTGCCTCAACTGCATGAATTTAAGCATGATATTAGATTGGGAACTAGGCCTCGGTATTTTATTGTTGAACTATCTAGATGCAACCATTCTGTTCTAGTAGTTACTTGTACATCTCACCTGGAACTCTCTTCAGATTTCTTGCTTCCCTTCTGCATAGAATCTTCAAAAATTTAAATACAAGGCCATTTGCCATCTTCCTAAATCCTGTTCTTTTATTCTTCTTTCTTCTCACAATAGTCTTCTCATTATCTTTCACTACAAGTAACCCCTTGCATCTGAGTGACATTATTGCCTTGTTTGGAGTGAGAAAAAAAATTGTAACTTTCATTTTTTTTTTTTTTTTGTATTTCTTCCTCCCATGTATGTATGTATGTATGTATGTATGTAACACACAGACATTTTCCACCAGTCCAAGAAGAATTTGGATTACTACCACATACAAAAGACAATGGTTAAACATAAGAAAACAGGAAAAAAAAAATTAATTCCTTTAAATAATAAGTGGAAATACCTATTTTTCACCTGATGATGGTCACAAGATCCAAAACGTATGTAGCAAAAAATATGGAAAATAAAGTATGACATATATTGAAAAAAATCCACATTATAACCAAAAATGTTTGTGGCTTCTCTTTTCACATATTTCTCTGAACTTATAAATTAAGTAAATCAATTTCTAAAAAGTTATTCTTAGCATCGCTTGGTAATGGAACGGAACTTTGTATTCTAAGTTTAATTTTTATGATTGAATTTGAATAGAAGTTTCAGTTTTGAAATATGGGAATTCTGTTGTGGACTGCTAAGAACTCTGAATTATAAATCTCTTTGTTCTTTCCTATTATTTTAATATATATATATATATAAGGTTGGTGCAAAAATAATGTCGTTTTCTCACATAGTAACATGTGAGAAAACGACATTATTTTTGCACCAACCTAATATATATATATATATATATATATATATATATATAAGAATGACTCCATCGATAAAACAGTTATTAGTAAAAAGCAAAAGAAGATTCTTCTCCAGATATAATGTGTTACTTGGGAGATTTTTTTTTTTTTTCCATTTCGTAATTCAGTTACACACTATGAAAAAGTGAGGGCTGAAAAAATATTAATAAAAATGTTTCAAAAAATCAATTCAGATAATCTAACCAAATAGATTTAACTGAAAAACTATCTTTTGAGAAATGTCTTTGTCCATTGTTACTGACAAGAGTGATATTGATAGCATCCCTCCAGAGGAATAGTGACATTTTTTTTTTGTTAAATTAAAAAAAATAGAAAATTGTACCTGGTATCAAAAAAAAATTTTTGAAAAGAATTCCAGTCTCATATGGTTAACTGTTAAGCTGAGTCATAAGTAATTACTGTTTTGGGAACTAACTGTAATGATGAATACATCATCTTAAACTTCTATTAGGTTGGTGCAAAAATAATGTCGTTTTCTCAAATAGTAACATATGTGAGAAAACGACATTATTTTTGCACCAACCTAATAATTATACATGGTATTTAAGAATAAATTTGGAGTCCACTAACAGCCCTCACTTTTTGTACAGCCATGGCAATATACACTGTGAAGTAAAGAATGAATTTCTTAGCCCTACTAATGGAAAGATTAAAAGTGCATTTACATCACATTATGATATTTTCAGCAAAGGAATATATCAGTTGTGTACTATCTCCGAAACCCCTAACCAGAGATGGGGGGGAGTCTGATTAGGGTCCCAGTGCAGTGTTTTGTGTCTCTCACTATCATATAAATATTTACTTTTTTCTACCTACATTTATATACATTACAAATTAAACTAAGCACAATTATTAAAGGGTGAAAAATTTTTGCATATTTTGACAGTCTTTTTCATTTTTCATCCAAATCCATGAATTTTTTTTGCTCATGCTAAGTCTTGAAAAAAAAAAAACTATATAAAAGTCACTGTTTTTTTCGCCATAATGTTGAATGAATTAATTCTTCTTAATTCGTTTCTTTGTTGTTCTTTCTCTTTAATTTATATCCTCCAATGGTATTACTTTATTCCTTTTATGTATTAATTTTTGCTCCATAATTAGTCTAATGAGTTGTATGACAAAATTTATGATCCAAATTCTGGGGAATAGAGTGTGTAGCAGAATTCAACTGGTAATAGGACAAGAACGATACAGTTTTGTTAATGACACTGGGACAAGGAATGTGATATTTATGCTCAGAATGATACCTGAAAGAGCAATACAAACATGTGTGTATATATATATGTGTGTATATATTTAAATGTGTGTATATTTATATGTATGTATATATTTATATTTATATGTATGTGTGTGTGTGTGTGTATATATATATATATATATATATATATATATATATATATGTTTGAAACAGTACAGAAGTGTATTAAGGCATTAAAAACAAGAAATTTTATATTGTTGGCCATGATAGATTTAAAACAAAAACACACACCAGTCGACCGGTTTCGTCCCCTCTCATCAGAACTGTTAACGGGGAACTAAAATTATGAGGAAAAGAAAAAGAAAAAGTCTGTTATGGATGACATGAATGATTGGACAGGGAGAAATAAATTATTATAAAAACTATACCAACAAAGATGCTAGAAACACAGCACAGCAAGTCCAAGCAGACAATCTCTTTGTTTGCAAAGAGTAGGTTGCCTGGACCTGATGTAAAGTGTCTCCAACACCTTAAGATGGAATAATGAGTGCAAACTGGCCAAAACGGAAAACCAGTTCACACTGAAATCCATCGCAGAAGTGGGATTCTTTATAAAGTGATCCGCAATCAAAGACCCATACGTGTTACGAATGGTATCGCCCAAAGAAAAATTTTTATTCAATATTATAGCAGGTACGTGTTGTTTAATTCTAACGTCCAACCGCTGTGTCGTTCTACCTATGTAATCGCATCCACAACTACATTTGAAATGGTAAATAACAGAATTAATATGGTGAGGGGGTAGAACATCTTTACACATAGATGAAAGTACGGACTTAGTTTGAAAGACAACACTATATATATATGTGTGTGTGTATTTATATGTATATATGTATTTATAATACCAATTTGTAATTCATCGGGATTGTTCCAAGGAGAACTTTAATCTTAGATTTCTTAAAAATATTCAGTCTGAAGAGATGAATATAACAATATTCCTGAAATAAATTATAAACGATTTTTAAGGTGTTTTCTTAACTTATCATTATATATGTATATTTTTATGTATATCAAATAATGATATATACATTTTTATATATCAAGAACAGTATTGGAGGAAAGATGTATGACAAAATGGAAAAAATATTTTCACTGAATTAGATTTGACTGGATCAGTTAAAAAAAAAAAAAAAAAAAAAAAACTGATGATGGTTAAAGAATAGCCAAAAGTGCTTGGATATAAAGAACATTCTGAACATTATTGCACACTTTATGTTCAGAAGAGAAAAAAACTTACATGAACACAAGAAAAATTAAATAAAAAGCTTAACAGCAGCATATTTTCAGTCAACTTTAATGAAACTTGTATAAAAGAAGGATTGCTGCTGAAATAGACATATATATATATATATATATATATATATATATATATATATATATATATATATATCTGTGTACATATATATGTGTGTGTGTGTATATATGTGTGTGCATATATAAATGTGAGTATTCATATGTGTATGCATGTATGTATGTAGGTATGTAGGTGTGTGGGCATATGTATGTGAGTATACGTGTGTGGGCATATGTATGTGAGTATACGTGTGTGGGCATATATATGTGAGTATATATGTGTGTGTGCATATATTTATGAATATATATATGTGTGTGCATGTGCATATATATATGTGAGTATGTGTGTGAGTATATATATGTGATTATGTGTGTGTGCATATATATGTGAGTATGTGTGTGTGCATATATATGTGAGTATGTGTGTGTGCATATATATGTGAGTATGTGTGTGTGCATATATATGTGAGTATGTGTGTATGTGTGTGCATATGTATACGTGTGTATACATGTGTGCGTTTGGTATGTATGTGAGTATACATGTGTGCATTTGATATGTATGTGAGTATACATGTGTGCATTTGATATGTTTGTGAGTATACATGTGTGTGCACATATTTACATGAGTATATTTGTGTGCATATATATGTGTGTGTGTGTGTGTGTTTGAGTATACATATGTATGTGTGTATGTATGTGCTTGTATATATGTGTGTGTGCATATTTATGTGAATCTACATGCTTGTGTATATGTTTGTATGTGCCTATGTGTGCATATATATATGTATGTATAAATATATGCAAGTGTACATACATATGTGTGTGCATGTATATGTGAGTGTATAAAATCAGGGTAGATGGGACTCTTCAGTCATGTTTATTTCAACCCATCTAAGAAAAGGAAACTCAGATAACAAAC
>OZ010575.1:49590390-49630390 GCA_963932145.1 Acanthosepion lycidas
TTCACTTTCTGTAGTAATTTTTGTAGACAAAAAATTGACTACTACTGGGATAACCTTTTAGTGGTGTTTCAGCCCGACTTTTCTTAGAATTTCTAGAAACTGGTATTTTCCATAATATTTTTCTGAACATCTTACCGTCTGTTTTTTCAATGAGACTTTATTAATATACTTAAACAAAATATATTAGCTGATCTTGTAAATAAACATCAAATATATAATCAAATTTACATATGAAAGAAACAAATCATACATTACCTTGGAATCATGTTAAACTGTATTCATCTAACACTAAACATCTGTTGAAAATCTTCCAATAAAAATGATCTTATAAACTTCTACTCACACCACCACAGCAAAATAAAATATAGAATAATTATCAGTTTATACTTTCAAGTTGTAGCCATCCAATATTTTGATGATGAGTTTTCACTTTAAAATGAAAACTCTGCCAGCATGGGTTAGAATACACTGACTTCATCTCCTGGGTAGATACTTCTATAAACCTGATCAGTGTCTATTTCTTAAACTGAATCTATGTCTATCTTTTCTAACTCTTGTGGACCTGTCTCTAACATCTTATTCATTATTATTTGTGTCCAATGTGATTTAAATTACCAAACAAGCACTTATGTTGTTAAACTTATCAAAAATATTTTCATTGTATAATTGTCTTTGACTAAATTTTACTATTAATTAACAAGGAAGAAAACATTGAAAAATAAATGTCAGTGTAAAATGATTTTTTTTTTATTAGGCAATGGATTTATTGCAGCTATTATGAAAGTGGATAATGGGTAGGAAAAGTGAAGGTAATGCCACACATTTTTCTGAACACTTTATTCTAATGCTCTTAAAATCAAATTAAAACAGGCTTTTTTGATGGATGTTTCTATTTTGAATTATGCACAGTATTTTAAAGATGACTAAAACTGTTAACCACAGAAATGCATAATGATATATTCTGGATTATCCTGCACTTGTCAAAATGATCAAAATAATGGCAAGTCCTAATATAATTTGAATTCTTTAAATTTATATGATATATATTTAATGAAAATCTCTTCCTCTCTTTCTTTATTTCACATTATAATCTCATACAAATTTATATATTATTATTTTTAATGAGCTGGTCAGATCTGGATGGCAAAAATATCCATTTGTATACAACTAAATCTAATATACAAATTGGCTATAGAGGGGTATATGATGTTGAATCAGCTTGAAGAAGATCCTCCTGTAGCAGTTGTGGGCTTCGGAAATGGTCAATTTTTAAAAAAAATTATTCATTAATAATCACATTTCTACACAGTGATAGACTAACTAATACCCAGCAAAGTTTGAAAACTATAGTTAATTCTGATAATAGGTTTGTGCCAGGAAAATAAATATAGTTCTAGTTATAATATGTAGATGACACAGTGTTGTTAGTAAAAAAAAAGGAAAGGAAACTACAAGAATTCCTACAGAAGGTGGTGAAGTAAAGCCAAAACAAAGGACTAAATATCAACTGTAAGAAGACAATGCATGGTCATCAGCAAAAGGAACAGCCGACAAGCAAATTACAAATTGGTAATACCTAAATCAAACAAGTATAACAAATTAAATATCTGGGAAATGTTTTAACAGAAGGCTGAAAGTGCAACACAGAAATCCAAAGGTGCACTGGGATAGCTAGAGTTACATTCCAAAAGCTAAGCAAAGTATTAAGAAACAGAAAAATGTCATTAGAAATGATAAAAAGAGTACTGAACCGTTTGTAATATTAGTCCTTCTATATGGCAGTGAATGCAGGACACTCTCCTCATGGATGAAGAAAAGACTTGAAGCAATAGAAATGTGGTTCTACAGAAGGATGCTGAGGATACCATGGACTGAACACATGAACAACAACAAAATTTTAGAGAAAATGGATACAAAAAGCAAACTTATAATTAACATCAGGAAGAGATGTGGCTGATGCTTGTTTTATTTATAATATATTTTACATTCAGTTTCAATGGAAATTACCAAGTCAGATATTCATGATTAAAAAAAATATGTCAACCATGTAGCTTCATCATAATCCTATCAGATATAGAAGTGTTAACTTGTGTTGATAGCTTGACATTCAATATAAATCTAAATTATTTTAAAATTGGTACAATTTAAAAATGAATTTGGCTTGGGAAGATTACATGTGTTGACAACCAAGATTATACATTATCTAATGACTCTGCTCTTTACTTTCTCTTTACCTGTATTGTTTCTTTCTCTCCCTTACCACTTTCAATGCAGCCAAGATTATCCATTATCATATCCCAGGTGGTTAGAACATTAGCGTTTTGAACACTAGACCCAAGTGTGAATCTCCCTATGCCTAATTTGTCAAAAATCTGACTTTTTGATAATATTAGCTTGAGGAGACAATCCCTGTGTTATGGCACCATTGGAAAGTACCTGAAAACCATATTGCAGGCTGACCCAAGACTTGTAAGTGAAACTGGGGAGACATTGATGGTTGTGCTAGTACAAAGTCACATATTATGACCTAGGTTTTGAGCTTGATTGTACCAGATTATGCAAACACTCACAAAAAGTCAGTTATGTGCCATGCGTGATATACACTTAGGCAATCATGTATCTTAGATTTTTTTTCCCGCAGAATATTGCCATTTCTTTCTGCAGTAGACCAGTTGCCATCCAAGGCTATAGAACCTGGTCTGTCCTGCTATTTACCCATAGCTGAAAGGAGAAGAAGATACCTTTCCCAAGAGTATTAGCATCTAAATGAATGTAATGGATTTGACTGGAATTCGAACTCGGCTCTCTGATTCTTCAATCCGAGCTGCTATCCATTACTCCACTGTGCCTCCCTGTTCACAATAGTTGCAATATCAACAATAGGTTGCCCCAGTTGGTGTTGAAGAAACACAAATATGTCTGAGGAAGTGTCTGCAGTAGGGAATTGCTAGCTACTCTACCAGATGGTTATACTTGAAAACAAGTAGCCAACCATTATTATAAATACATGCAATAATTTAATTTGTAAAAAATAGAATAAGGAGCCTACAAATAATTTTCTAATGCATTCTCTCTTTTAGTTTTAATTTGCTCTGTTTCTCTATGCTCGGATTGAGAAATTGGAGATATGAGTTCAAATTCCAGTTAAGTTCATTAAATTCACTTACATGCTAATACCCTTGGGAAAGATATAAATCCAACTCTTCTCACCCCAGCTATAGGTAAATAGTAGAACAGACTGGTTACTGTAGCTTTGGTTGGCAACTATTCTAGGAGAAGAAAAACTCCAAAATCAAAACTGTATTGTAACCCTAGCAAAGCCTATACAGCTATAGTTGACTCCCTTTTTTTTTTTCTTTTTTTTTTTTTTACTTTTTAATGTATTGCAATTTTCATGCCTTTCTTTCCCTATCTACCTTTAATCATTTGGTCATTGTCTCTTGATATCCAGTGAGCAGGATGCGTGATCATAGCTTTCCACAAGCTCCTAACCTTTGTATCTCTTAGCAACATTTGTCTCTTTTCCAAAGCTTCCAACCCCTAGTTTTGTTATCCATTCACGCAAGCTCATCAGGTAGCCTGATATCTTCCACTGTCATTGAAAATGTCATTGAGGAGAGATGACAATAAAAGTAGAGGATTTAAGGTGACAAAAAGATGACGGTTATTGTTGCATTTCAGTTTTTGAACATTGTAGTTGACAGGAAAGCAACAAGCCAGAAGAGAGTTGCACAAACAAAAAGTGCAAGAGAAGAAACTATTAGCATAGAATTTACAGTTACATCAAGCAATCTCAACAGTAAAATTATGAGACCTAACTGCCAATCTAGTACTGCTCTTAAATTCATGAAGTTGAGTTATCAAAGAGAAAAGCTCATCACAACAAATGCTATGAAAATATTTATAGAAAAAAAAAGGGACAGAGAAGCTATTTCCTCTTGCCCTCTATCTGCCCTCTGAGTGTCGATTTCTCCAAACCCTCCTTTCTTAGCTGAAATTTATTGGATACATACTCTTTCCAATTCTAAGTGTCCTTTTTGTTTCAATTTTCCTTTAGACTTCTTTGTTGCTTACGCATAACGTCCATTAATTCTAAGTGTCCTTCTGTTGTACATTTCTACTGCAGCTAGATTTCTCTTCATCTGTGAGGAGATTGTTCAGCATTCACTGCCATACAAGAGGACTGATATTACATAACAGTTCAGTACTCTTCACAACTCAGTAGCAGTTATTATATAGAATGTGAAAATTATAAGAATTACCCAGCAGAATTATTTATTCTTTTATTATTTTATAAATATCTATTTATATATGCTAACTTTTAAATTTAAAATCAGATCCTCTTACCCTGACGCATATTGTTACACAAAACACTTTTTTTGTTTTTATATAGACATGGAACTTACTTTTTATTATTGGAATATGAAGGGAACATATATTAATTAATATATAGACTATATTTATGTTTATTTTTTCCTTTCATCTGGTTTTCTTTTTGTTTTATTCTTGATTTCTTACTTACTACCTTCACACTTACCTCCACCTCTTCATCTCACTTTTCCCCACTTACTTCACACTTAATAGAGTATATGTTTTTGTATTTTTGTTTATTTCATATATAAAGACTTCACTTGATGTTTTTTTTTTTTTTTTTAAGCATTTCACCCCAAGCAAGGCGGGAAGCCACTAGGACGCAAGGGGTTACAGAAGATTTGGAGCAAGATCAGATAGGAGTGATAGAGGAAAGGATGAGGAGAAGGGTAGTGGATAGATTAAGGCAACTGTAGATGTCAATTGACATTACTTTTGAATAGTTGGAGATTATAGCTCTCAGGGAAACTGGAATAGGGAAAGGAGTTCCACAGGCGAGAGGTGCAAGATATGAAGCTATTGGAGTAGAAGAGATGGCTACATTTAATAGTTTCAACAGTGAAAGGGTGGGAGCAGGATGCCAGACTCGTAGGGTGAATTCATGAAGTCTGGGAACCAGCGAATTATTAATATTTTTTATACATATCCTTGCTATCAGCACCATTCACCTTTTGCTTTGTTTTCAGATGTCACAATAGCAGATAAAACTAATGTGATTCTCATAATTTTCAAGTTTTATTTTAAACAGAGTCTCAATGCTAGTAACTTTATTTAAAGAGATATGTCACTACTCTTAAAAAGCTTAAACCATTTGGGGGCAGTACAAGCAAAGTATTAAGAAATAGGAAAATATCGATAGAAACAAAAAAAAAGAGTACTGAACTGCTATGTAATATCTATCTTCCGACGTGGCAGTTAATTCTGGTCAAGTTCATGCAGATGAAGAAAAGAGATGTGGTTCCAGAGACAGATAACGTGATCGCCATGGATTGAACCCGCAAGTAATGAGGTTTTAAAGAACAAAAAGAATACATCTCCTTAAAAATTAAATGATAATATACCTGTTACTTTTGGCATACAATCCTAACAACATGAGGTATGTGGATGGCACTATATCAATGACAGGCAGAGAGAGAAAACTGCAGCAATTCATAAAAAAAAAGATAATAAAGGAAAGTGGGAGGAAAGACTAACTATCAATTGTAAGAAGACAAAATGTATGATTGTCAGCAAGAGAAAAAGCCTGAGACACAAGTTACAAAGAGGAAATATCAGAACCAAGCAAGTACAGAAATGGAAATGGAAGCATGATGGAAAATTTGGCACAAAAATTTTAAGCCACATTGGAATAGTGAAAGATGGTTCCCAAAAGCTCAATAAAATATTAACTAACAAGATAATTTCATTAATAAGAAAGAAAGAAAAGAGAGCTAAACTGCTATGTAATATTTATCCTCCTATCGAGGAGTGAATGCAGGACAATTTCCACACAGATAAAGAGGAATCTTGAGGCAACAGAGATGTAGTTATACAGAAGGATGGTGAGAATACCAGGGATGAGACATATGATACATAAGGAAGTTTTAAGTAAAATGGGTACAAAGAGACACTTGTAGTTAGAATTGAAATGAAAGGAAATTTCTGGGACACACAATGAGTGGGGAAAAAAAAGCTTAAAAAATTGAACCCTCACTGGATACATTAAGTTTGTGTGAATCAGGGATAAAGAGACATGATATATTGTCAGACATTGTTTAGAGCTACCAGAGACAGGAAGTTGTGGAGAGCCATGATCTTTGTTCTGAAGAGACGGAGCACATGAAAGAACACAGTCTAATATTGTCTCATTTATTTCCATGACATGAAGAATGTGAGACAAACTCACCAACTACTAACAAGTCTTATCAAATCAAAATACTATCAAATATATCAAATAAATACTAACATATTCAGAAGAGCACAATTGGTATGAGTTAACCCTTTAAGGCTAGATGCACCTAAATATGCACACAAGTTTTACAGACTTACAGTCCAGGAGTGTCTGAATGTGCATAGCACTGTATTTCAATATACTCGAGGTGTTGGAAATCTACAATTTTTAGAGTTATAGATTGCCAAGATCATATCTCATAACCAAGAATATCAAAAAGCCTAAATTTAGTATCATTTGAAGAAGAAATCACTTTACTTTCATATAAAACCAACTTGTAATACTTGGGTTTTCAACAGCTGTTGAGATAAATTAATTTAATTGCACTAACAATGCATTTTTAGATTTTTCAACAATTCAGTCCAGAAATTTGATTTTGACAACTGAAATCTCTTAAGGGCTGATAGGTTTAATCCAAGGTATGACAATGCTGGAAACATAAGTGCTGATGATGGGAATATATTATCTAGCCATCGATATAATAGTTTGATATATAACTGATGTAAAAACAAAAAAAATGAACAAGTGTTCTGCCGATAATATCATGATTTGCTGACAAAATATTGTGATAAGAAAAACCTAATGATATATCATCGTAGATTTATAACTGAACCCTCACTCAAATAAAACATGGCAAAAATCTAATATTTGGCAAAGTAACATATATGTCTGTTTTACACTGTATTTTAATAGATATATGAATTATGTTGTATTTGACAACAAAATTATAGAGATACACTGTTTGATTCCTAAAGGGTCCCACAAAGAGTAATAGAAGCTTTTATGCATTTCTGGTATTAGTCTTTTTTTTTTGTGTGTGTGTGTGTTATATCCCTTCAGAACGTGGGTGATCATGGCTCTCCACAACTTCCTGAACTTTGTAGCCTCTGCACTGCCACCCATTTATGCAAACTCACTAGGTAGGTTTCTCAATGTTTCCCTCTGCTCCTCTTGCCTTGACGTTTTGACTTGTGACTTTTTTTTCAAACCTCCTTTCCTTATTATTTTCTCAGAAATTTCAACTTAAGTGTTTTTTTTTTCCAGTTTTCCTTGAAACTGCCTTGTTGCTTATAAGCTCTGTCTTTGGTATTTTGGAGTGGGTAGCCATGGTTAAATGTAAAATAAATGAATGGCAGAACTTCTCAACAAACAGATTTGACAAAACTTGCAATAAACAATTACAAGAAATACAAAAGAAAAGAACAGAGAAAAAAATAATATAAAGCAATCAAACAATATATGCAAGGCAAATTAACAGTAACAAGGCCAAGCAACAGTAATGTGGCAAAAAGTTCACAAACTAAGAACTGAGGCTGACACACAAGAGCAAGTTCAAACAAGTGAACCTGGCATTCTGACTTAAAGACAAGACAGACTGGGACTGTGTTAGATGAAACTGAGGACCTGCTTATTTTACTGGCTAGGAAAAAAAATCCCAGTATGCATTTGTGTACTTCTGCCTATAACTTGGGGAG
Organism: Acanthosepion lycidas; assembly: GCA_963932145.1. Classification (NCBI taxonomy): domain Eukaryota; kingdom Metazoa; phylum Mollusca; class Cephalopoda; order Sepiida; family Sepiidae; genus Acanthosepion; species Acanthosepion lycidas. The sequence continues at coordinate 49,598,167 of OZ010575.1, forward strand.
GGCTTACTGTTTTGTAGTCATTCCCACGGGATTGAAGCCCACAGATATTTGCAACATCCTTCTATAGAACTACTGCTCCCTTGCTTCAAGACTTTTTTTTATCTGTGAGACAATTCAGTATTTACTAACATGTAGGAGGATAGATTTGATATCAGTTCAACACATTTTCTTTGAAATTAAATTTTTCTATGTCTTAATATCTACCAAAGACATCTACTGCTAATTCAATGCATATCTGGATTTCTGTCTCACACTTTTGATCATCTACCTGGGTAGTTAAATTTTTGTACTTGCTTGATTCTTACATCTCCAATGAGAATAGCATAAAAAGAAAAGATCTGTTTAATTTGGCCTGAGATGGATTTAGATGAGGAAATGCATGCAACAGAAGGAAGATAATACTGTCATTGAGGGATGATATGTGATAAGGTGAACAAAGCCAAAGAAAAGCTTTAGAAACAAGAAGACATAAGACTTTTTTGCATTTGTGAATTTTCATGTTGAAGAACATGAAAACAATGAAGTTAATTATCAGCAAGTGTCATTCATTACCCACATAAAAATTTTGAACACAGAATTATTCTTGTAATCTCTGAGCATGCTTATCAAAAGTTAAAAGCAAAATACCCAACCACTGCTGGCAAATAACAACAAATAAGGACTCATTTTTAATACAACAATGTTCAAAAATGAAGAAAAATCAGTCAAGGGAGATAACTACTCTTAAATTGCCAGTTTCCTACCAGGTATAAAAATGGACAATTTGTTTTTAATAAACTGAATGTTTAAGAACAATAAATGAATATAATAATGAAAGTTTCAGATGGGAAACCTATTAATAATAGTAAGGACCTAACAAAATATGGTGTTATTTTAATGGCATGAGTTAACTTGTAATTCTTGAATACCACAAAATGTATTCTACAATAATTAATCTTTCTACTAAGAAAAATTGAGGATATTTTCAAATTTTTCCTTTTTTTTTTTTTTTTTAACTATTAAACTCCAAGCAAGCTGATAAAGCCACTATGATGTAAGGGGTTATTGAAAGTGAAAGAAACTGAGAAAACATTATTTGGAAGAAAGTACAATAAAAGAACTGCAGATAGATACTCCTTCCCAAGGATATTAGCATGTAAGTAAATGTAATGAACTTGATGGGAATTTGAAAAAAAGCAACAATCAACATTACATTTAAATTTTTGAAGAATGTAATTGGCAGGAAAAATGTTCCACAGATGACAAGTTTGTGGGAAGAAACTATTAACATAGAACTTATGGTTATATTTAGCAATTATATCAGTAAAATGATGAAACATAGCTGCCAGTTTAGTTCTGCGTTTAAATTCAGGCAGTAAATGTGCAATAGAGGAAAGTTCATCGGAACAATTACCATGAAAATACTCATAAAAAAGATGCAGCAAAAATATATTACAGAAGTTGAAAATTAATTGAAGCCAAGGTGCCAGGTTATGACTGGTAACATTGCATATTCTTGTTGGGGGATTTGGAGAAGAATGTCTAGCTATATAGCAGAAGCATTGTATTGGTTATGGAAACTATGCAGTGCATGGATGAATGGTAGAATTCTACAAGTACAAGATAAATTATTTTAAGAAAAATGCTCTAGTGGCACAACACAATGAACCAACTTTCTTAGTAGCAGACCTAGTAATTGATTCAATATTTCAATACATATCAGTAGAAAATGCTACACAAAGAAGTTGCAATGAGTTACTTTCCTGCAGGTTAACATACACAATACTGATCAAAGGCAAAAAAGGCTCTTGAAGATGATTAAAAGAGAGAAGTTTAGTTAGGGAGGCATTAAAATTAACAAGCCATTGCTTGTCCTAGTTAATCATAGATTGAAGCTCATTTTCAAAATATAGCATTCCTCCAATTAAACATGATATATTTTGAATAAATATGTTTTAATTTGCATTTTCACTGATATATGATATAGAGAAGAGAATTTATTGCAAATTCTAATTTCCCCAAAGACATTGATTCCTAACTAATATTTCTTTCATTTTATTTATTTTACTGTTTCTCACAACTCATAAATCATTATTCTATCATCATTGAATAAACTGGACTCTTATTCTTTATTTCTAGTCCAAGCTGCTTGCTTAATCATCAGAGATGATCTGATAAAGCAGCAAGAAAATGAAGAAATGCCAGCAAGAAATTAACTAACAATGCTTCATTTTTGACAATCAAAGACTATTTATTGCCCAAGGACTTGATAAACACTAGTTCTACTGGCAAATGATAAGAATGCCATAGACAGAATATCTGAGCAAAAAGGATATCTGATAGAAGATAGGAACAACAAGGAAAGTTATATTTACAACAAAAGCAATGGTTGAAATTTTTGTGACGCATAATAAGGAAAAGGGGCCTGGAGAATTTAACATTAACAGGACATACTGAAGGCAGGGAGGAAACTGTGAGTAACTCAATAGGAGAAGCTTCAAGTTCATACTCCTTCCAAGTTTTTTTGAACGGGAGTAGAAATTTTTTTTTTTTGTTTGTTTGTTTAGGCTGGGTTTCCGGTTCCTTCTAAAGTCTACTTCTACACTGTACTTCAAACGATTCCAACTGAACTCTAAAATATTATTCACTAATTAAATCTTGAATTCTTCAATTTTATCTTTCCTGCATAGCCTCAAAAACTTCACTTCTTGCCTTTTCTTACATTTATACAACTCCACACAGTAACTCTCTACCTTGAGTGGCTCTTCGGTCTTGTATTGGGTGGACATTAGAAAAAAATCTTAATGAGTTTATATCAATGGATGAAAAAACAGGTAAAAAAATGGATTTTAAAGGGTTATAAGTTACTTTGAACAACAAAAGACAGGAAGGGAAGGAACATGAAAGAAGAGAATCTGTTTTGATAGAAAGAAAATAAATTTTGTCAGTTTTTGTATATCTAAAAATATTTTTCATTAGAAATACAAGTACTTTCTTAATCTAGTTGGGTGAACTTGTGTAAATGGAGGTAATAACGGATTGGGTAAAATAGCAAAAAGATAAACCTTACTAAGAGCAATAAAGGATAGGAAGTTGTGGTGAGCCATGATCACTTATATTCTTAAAAGATAAAGCACATAAAAGAATTTTGCAAATAGTCATATGGTTGACACTTGTTCACAAGTACACTGACACTGATATAAACAAAACCATATACAACAAAAGAATTAATACACATTATACTGTCTGATTAAAAATAAATCATATATAAATTGTGTATTTCGGCAACAATTCCTCTTTTATGCAAGTTTCATTGAAAACAACTGACAAGGTGCTCTGGTTAAGTTTTTTTTATATAATTTTTCATGTGTTCATATAATTTTTTTCTTTTCAGGTCATAAATTATATAACAAATTGTATATTATGGAATCGACTTAGTCTGACAATTATTTTAATATATTTTCTGTTTATATGTTATTTTTATAGATACAAATATTGAAGTAAATGCTCTGTTTATAATAAACAGTATTAACAATATATACTGGCCTGAATGTCTGAGAAATTTCATAGAAAATATGTGTCCTCCAACATGTTGTAAAATAAAACGTTCCTATAACTCCAAATACATACATAAAACGATCCATATATTCAGTTAAAAGTAAAATAGAATTCATCCTTGATAATGGCTAAAAGTATAACTAAAATGCTTGGAAAGCATTCAGACAATTTTTTTATATAATTTATGTCCTAAAAAGATAAAAATGATATGAACACATTAGAAATTATATGAAAAACTTAACCACAGCACCTTGTCAGTCATATATATATATATATATATATATATATATATATATATATATATGTATGTATGTATGTATGTATGTATGTGTGTGTGTGTGTGTGTGTATATATATTTGTTCACAAGCTCAGTCAATAAGCTTACTTTCAAAATTTACCACAACTTTAATTATAGAAGTCATAACATAATTTACTTATTAAAATGCACACTATATCAGAAACAATAAGTGGGAAAATCTGAATGGCCCTTCCACTACAGAATGAATAATTATTGGAATCGGATCAAGTCGGCTCCCAACAAAAGAATATTTCTACCTATGAAAACATGATTTCAGTAGCCATGCAAAATTCACTATTATTGGAAAAATAGAAATAGACATGAAACATAACCATAGAAAAATACTAGAAGAACAGGAAGACAAATGGAAAACACTTTGTCCAGATAGACTTAACCACAGACTAAACGAGACAGATAGAATTAATATGTAATTCCATCGATCAACCTCCCAACTACATTCCTCAACCACACTAGTCAGACATGCTTGAACAAATGTTGAGATCTCCCACATACACACACTCACACAAATATATACACATACACAAACTCACACACATATACACATACACACATCATACACACTCCCAAAAAGCTAAAAGATAACATACACTTAACACACACATCCCCTTCCCAGCAACCAATAAAGCTGTCAAAATGACTAAGGAGGGAATTATGAAACATGAATCTTCCAGCCTCTATTTGATTTGAAAGGGGCTATTTAACTAATAAAAGAACTGACCAAAATTAATGATAAAAAACAAATGAAAACTACAGACAAAGTTCATTTTCTTCAAAGATGGTCATTCGCTCCTGCAGTTCACTGCTACCAAGAATCAGGGATTTCTTTTCTCCTGATGATAGCCATGCTGGATGAAACTAGTTGAGGAACCTAATTTAAATAATAAAACAAAAAATATTATTAGGTTGGTGCAAAAATAATTACGTAATAATGTCAAAAAACGACATTATTACATCATTATTTTTGCACCAACCTAATAATATACAACACAGTGTGTCTGAAATTTTCTTTTTTTTAACATTTTTTTATTGTTCAAGATATATATATATGTGTGTATGCGTGTATATATGTATGTATGTATATATATATATATATATATATATATATATATATATATATATATATATAACATATATATATATATATATATATATATATATATAATGTACCGGCTAAAGCTTCTATATTTTAAGCAAACTCTCAGTATTTATGCATTTTGATCTCATGTTTCTTTAAATAAACTTTTCTCTCATCATCTGTCTTATACTGTTTAACTAACCTTCCATTATTCATATGTGCCTGAACAAATATATATATATATATATATATATATATATATATATAAATGGGGTTGATATTAATGACAGAAATTAGAATGCATAATATGTACAATGATAACAACAATAAAAACTTGAGACATGTTGGCATTAGTCACAAGAATTTGTATATTCTTTTTGTGATGTGAATTATAGAATATGGGTACGGTGTGTGTAAAAATGTTCTCAGTGTCTCTTTTGTTTGGAAGTCAGTGCTTACTTGGTTTGGTTCTGAGAATTTTGTTTGTAAGGATGGCATTTTAAATCATCTGTTTTTGATCTTCACAGAGCGCTGGTTAAATGTGTGTTTCTGTACTGCAACTTGACTACTGCTACAGGTACCCTAATCTATTCTACTGTTCTCTAGTCTACTGTACTGACCCTCTTGTGGTGGGAGTGTCATATTTTATAATGATGAGGATTAGGATGATGAAATATCCTTATTTTCTATCATCACTGATGGCAAGTTATTTTTAGAATGATGGAATATCATCATAATTCTAGACTATAACATATATATATATATATATATATATATATATATATATATATATATACTAACTTTTGTTCATCGCATTCTCTAAGTTGATATATCTCATTTTTTTTCATATCTGTCTCTGCTATTTTTTCAATTTTGTTTTCAATATTTGTCTATTCTCTTTGATCAATATCTATCTGTCTGTGCCTATCATTGTGACTCTATATACATGCATTATATATCTCTTTGTATGAACTTTGGGAATCTGTGTTTTACTTAATTAGCATTTATACATGTTACAAACATACAACATGACCTTTATCCAAGCTTGCCACTGACTGGCTACTGATTACTTCAATTCTTGATCTCTTCAGTATGCACCAAAAATTAAGCCAGAGTCCACTGCATGCTCACAAGGTAACAAGATAAAAAAGAAAAATTCCATATCGAGAAATTAAAATGCAAACTCATAATATATCTAGACGTTTTATTCAGTGTTTCGCTTGCTCATCTGGGTAGGTAGGTAGGGGATAGTGGGGATAATTTTTGCTATTTTGGTCTAACAGCTCAGCTCTTCCCTCCTACCACCACTGCTCATTTACGATGTGTGGCTGGCAATACAAACAAACAGTATCAGAGCCATGTGACTGATAAAGGCAGACCAGAACTCAGTCTGATCCCAAACATGACTGTTAATATAAACCTGTACCCAGATATACCATAGTTCCAGTTATGCTGTCACTTGATCTCCAAACACGCTAATTCACTCCTTTACTTTCCCATTCCTTTTCAGTCAAAGTGTATGTGGCTAAGAAAACCAGACTTTAAAAAGAAACACCTGCTGACCATTAAACAGAAACTCTTGGGATCAGAGATAAAGCTGCATTTCCCTTTTCTACATGGGTGTTCATAGTATCACAATATAAGTAAAATTGACAAGAGCAAAAACAACAGCATCCTACTGGCTTCAAGCCAGGAAATATGTCAGTGACACTCTTTGAAACATATTCACCTCAGAGAATTTTTTTTTTTTACTTTGATAGCAGTCTTCTACTTTTAAAATCTGTACCATCACAAGGATCATTTTGACAAAAAGGAAGCAGTGATAATTCTTTTTTGTTAAAATGTGGGATCATTACCTAAAACAGATACTAATATATATATAAGGGGATGTTGAAAATTTCTCAGCCCTGTCCATTTCTGAAAACCTCACAAAATGACCAGTTTTCAAAATTTTGGGGAAAGGCCTTCTTTGCTACAGCAATTGATATGAAAGTCGAACGTTAAATTTAAAAGATTTCTCATTTTTTATTTTATTCTCTGATCCTCTCATAAATGAATATTTTATTTTAGATTAGTTATCACACGGCAAACATTTTTTTTTTTGCTTTTATTTTCCAAAAGGAATTTTTTTGTTTGCTTATTTACGTAATATTATTTATTCTCATTTTCCGGATATGACTTATAGACTCTTTCTGTATATAAGACATATAGAAGTATTAAAAGCTAATGTTTTGAAACAAAGATGAATTATTATTCTTTCAAAAATTAATGGCAGTAATAATTGCTCAGGTCAGTAACATTGTCTTAGATTGAGACTAAGAAGACAATGTTAGCCTTCCTCCATAGAGTGTCATGGATGATTTTATATATATATATATATAATGTAGTGTATATATATATATATATATATATATAACGTGTTCCAATAACTTGAACCGATTTTAAACTTAATTCACATTTAAGATCAGTCCAAGTTATTGGAACACTCTTCATAATGACAGATAAAGTGAAGATCAAAGTATGTATAATTATATTCTTTAAAATTTGTCATATTTATTTAGCACTTAGCATCAGGAGTAGAGCATTTCTAGATGGTCTGATTATTGTTTAAGGCAGAAACTGCAATGTTGATTTCTATATCCATACTGTTTATATAAAATATACATTAAAGAAATCATACTCAAAACTAGGTAAATAAATATTTTTAAAATATGAATTAAAAAAAATAATAGATTTTATTTTTTTAATTAATTGAGTTCACCCAAGGCAAGGCATTAAAGCCACTAATGAAAAAAAAAAGGGTTTACTGGATGAGGAAGAATTAGGAACAGAAACATCTCATTGTTATGATCACACATAAACTTAAACTATTTACATACATACTTCCTCCAATCACTCAACCAGTATAAATAAGCAATCTAGAGATCATGGTGATACATAACTTTCAGCATTAATTCTAAATAAAGGAAACGTGGAAGGGCTTATTTCCTCCCCACTGATTTCTCTTGATCTTCTCATGACACACCTACACAATCTGCAATATATGCAGCTGTCTAAAAGTAAAACTGAGTCACCATGCCATAAGGTCCTTATGTTTACACTATATTGGGCATATCTGGAAAGCAATTTTTAGTTTATACAAGTTTGTTTATAGACCAATTAAATTTTTTTTTATTATTTACTTTCCTATTTTCTTATGTTTCAAACCATTTTTCTGGTTTTGGGTACATATTTAAAAATATATTCTTAAATGTATGAATATTTTCACAAGTATTTGAAAAAGGATGAAACTGACATATTACAAAAAACAGAAATGTTGATAACTGATGATTAAATCCAAAAGTACTCAGAAATTAAACTACCTATATCTAAATATGTACTGAAAATCAGGAAAATTTCTGAAATATAGGAAAAAATAAATTAAAAAAATTTCAGCAAAGAACTTTCATTGGTATTTAAGTGTACACATATAATACCAATTTGTAATTGGTAGGGATTGTTCCAAGGAGGACTATAATCCAATGAGAGCTCAGTGTAAGTTACAGAGGAATATAATGTTAAATTAAGAAAACACCTAAAAAATCCATATATTCATCTCTTCAGGATGAATATTTTTATAACAATATTCATGAAATAAATTATAAGTGATATAGATTTTTAAGGTGTTTTCTTAATTCATTATATATATATATATATATATAAAATATCAGTAAAAGCTATTACCAACAGATTGATCAATCTGTTCATCTTTCTTTGTATGTAGCATTCCACAGGATATTTTATACATTTCCTCAAAGTATTCCAATATTCTAACAAACATGGCTTTCTGAAAAGTTATCAGCATAAACAAGAAGAGGGATTCCCATCAAAATTTTGATGTTATGTCATGTGGTCAGATATGGAAAAATGGCTTAGGCCCGAAAGCTTTTCAGGATCCTCTCATATATATATATATATATATATATATATATATGTATGTTTGTATGTATGTACTTGAGATAAATACTAAAGATATTATTTTTTTATATACTATAAAATATACTAAAAACTAAACATATACTATTTACTAAAAATAAATATACATTTGTTCCTCAATTCAATTCTGAGTTCCATGCATGTAGCAGTTGTCAGGTACAAATTTATTTTTATTTTAGTATTAAGTTTACCTGTTAATTTACATCATGCATTGTTTCATTACCACCAGCACTCACTGTGCACTATTATATTATATTATATTATATATATATATATATATATATATATATATATATATATATATATATATATATATATATATTATATTATGAATTTACATTAAAGAACTGTGTTCCTGATAAAACCAAATTCATGAATAATTATATTGGACAGACAGAACATGTTTATCATGAAGACTAATGTTGCATCTCTCAGGCCATAGTTGAATTAGGACCCATTTAAACAGATATGGAAACCTACCAAACTCCATCCATAACATACTTGTTGAAAATAGGCATATAATAGCCTCATTCACATGTAAAGAAATGGCTAAAATAATGGAAGCATGATTAATAAAAAAGAAAAAAAAACAACACTCAATAATATCAATTATGAACAATGTGCAGACCATGTTTGGAAAATAAAAAAAAAAAAAAATTCCCTCCCTATAGATGCACATGTATAAAAATTTACATATTCAGTTAAAAATAATGTAAAAAAACCGTTGATAATGACTAATAGAAAAGTGCTTAGATATGTAGAACATTTGGACATTTTTACATACTTTATGTCCAGAAAAGTAAACACTTGTACAAATGCAAGAAAAATTGAATAAAAAGCTCACTCATAGTACATTGTCTTTTCTTTAATGAAACTTGTATAAAAATGGGATTGCCGCCCAAATACACAATTATATATATATATGTCATTGCCTCTTTATTTTTATGAATTATGTATACATCATTTGTATGTCCACAGGAATTTGTCTTATTAAGCTAGTCTTTATACTTATCACTTTGTCTTTCCCTATTAATCTGAATCAAAATTGCTAAGTGCAAGAACAAATATCAACATGTACTAATGCAAAGACAAATAGAAATAGATAATGCAAACAGTATATGTATAAAAAGAGTATATACCTGACATGTGTGTGCATGCATATATATATATATATATATATATATATATATATATATATATATATAAATGAGTGATTAACATTACTATGAGATCTGATGAAGAATATGATATACTGTATATACCTGCGTATCATGCAAATTCTGAAGCTAATTTTAAAAGTGTCACATAATATACGAGATATAAAATTAATATATATACTGCTGGCCCTGTCTACGCCATTGACCAAACTATATATCCATTTACTGTAGTCAAATTAGCTTCAAAATTAGGTCTTCAAATGTTGCATGATACGTGAATATATACGGTAGTTCCTATGACTTGATACCTTTGAGTTGATGTCATGACTTTGATCAAGGCTTTAAAATCTGGTGACAAATGAATTGAATCATCACATTTACATACTTGTAAAATTTACAAACACATAAGAGTAAATGTTTACTGCATTATTAATTTGCCCATGTATTAATAGAACCAAATCTAATATTAACCATTATGTAAATGTTTGAAAAATTAAGTTGATAGTGTGGCTCAGATAAAGATCAATAGTAATGAATGAATATTTAAAAGAGAAAGAAAGAATGTATTCCATATGATCATATTTAAACTTTGGCTTCCTACCAGTGTCGACCTCTGACATTGAAAATTAAAATGATTCTCACATGAAACAAATAAAAAATGTAGGAAGTGGGATGTACAGATATATATGTCCCATATTGTTTATATAATTGCCTATGAAGGAAGAAGAACTTAATGTCAGCAATGACAAAAGAACATACATTATATTAACTCACCTGCAATTCTGTAATCTTCAGACTTTATCAGCAAATTTCATCCCTTCGGCTTTTTTTCCAGAGTAAGATCCAAGATGCAACTGCACTTCCTGTGTTGTGGTGTATGCTTCCTGACGACACTACTGAGGTCGAGAGCTTCAGGTCAGGCGGGGGTTCGTTTTCTGATCAGATTGAGGTCGGTCGGGTGAGGAGGGTGGGTCTGGAAGGTTGTATTGAGGGAGTGAAGATGAAGTTCCTTTTTTTTTTCATTTTTTTTTTTTAAAGTTCTTGCCACACTGTTTTGTGTGTGCTGTGTTGGGTTGGGGCACTGAATGTGTTTTTGCGACACGATGGAAGTCGGCCATCCATGCAATCAAGTGTGAACTGTCTAATCAGCTTCAGTCGGCAAATGGCAGATGCGGCCAGTGATGCATAACAGAGACATGATGAACCCCGGCTTTTTAATCCTGCCAAGGCAGATACCAGTTTTATCTCTTTCACTGGTTCTTTTCTTGCATCTTCTTTCTGGATATTGATATTGGAGAAATCTTCACATGTAAGCACTTGGTGATGGATGGATAGATAAGAAAAGGCTATAAAGATAAATAGATCAGATTGAGAGATACGATAAATAGATTGATCAGATAGAACCAAGTAAGACATCTAGACTAGTACAAACAGTCTTAGATAGACATAAACTGAAGTAGTTACATTAAACATAGATAGTAAGAAAAAGAGAAACTAAATCGACTAGATATATATGGATAATGTGAGATAGATATGAAGAGAAACAAATACAGAAAATATATGCATACACATAGATATAAATCAAGTCATACAGCTTGAATGATATGAACTGAAATAGATTCATTAAACACTCACACACACACACACATATAGATAGATAGAGAGAGAAAGAGAGAGAGAGAAACCAAGTCAGAAAGCTAGATAGATATGGATGGTCTGAAATAGATAGAAAGTAAGTCTTATACGGAACATCTCATATTATCATATAGAATGACTGGTAAAAAATGCAGGTCATCCAGTGTTGATTGCGGAGGTAATAAGGAAATTACTGGATTCCTACAGAAGGTAGTAAAGGAAAGTGAGAAGAAAGGACTACGCATCAATTGTAAGAAGAGAAAATGCATGGTTGTCATCAAAAAAAACAGCCCAACATCCAAAACATGAAAACACAAACATTATATATATATATATATATATATATATATATATACTAGCAGCATGGTCTGGCATTGCCCGTGCCTGATTCAAAAATCATACGATTCATACAGCAATCGCTATCACTTGACTTAAAATATTTTTGCCCTTCCTTGCCTTTAAAGGAGTGCCCTTTCCTGTGCTGATGTTGCTACATGCCTTACTTCTTGCCTATCTCACAATGCAAATTTTTTCTAAGCTCTATACTAAACATTAAATCTGTTATGAAAAAAGAACTAAACAAAATGAACACAAAACAATCAGCTTTAAAAAAAGACTCTTAACTGGAAAAACCGAATGAAAAAAGAATGTTAACAACAAGTCCTGCGGAATCAGAATCAACATTGAGTTTAAGCAAGTGAATGAGCCAATTGGAGTAAAGTGCCATGTAGATTTAAATTTTTCCAGCTTGTGATGAATGCAGCTATCAAATTTTTTTTGAATGCTAGCATGCTAGTTAACATATGTGTCAGTCAGCTGTTGGCTCTTATGCTGGACTGTAGAATCTTCCTGCCTATTCATGGCAGCCAGCTATAGGCTCTCATTCTGGCCAGTAGAAAATGGCCGCAAACTACATGAAAACTGCCACATTAATTATTTCCACTATCGATGGGAGTTTGGAAATGCAAAGTTGATCTTGGCCTTTCTGCTAACTTGGAGCATGTGCATATAAATTTTGGTGCAAATCCATCGAAAATTGTGGCCATGCATTCATTACACACACACACATACACACATCCTGCCTTATATATATATAATGTGGACATTGAAGTCAACACCCACAGGTGACAGGATGTTTCATGCTTAAACACAATCATAAGGCCACTGAGTTTAAGCATAAAACAGACTGTCGCCTCTGGGTGTTGACTACAATGTCAACTTTTATATTTACATATGCTCTATCCCTGATATTGAGCACTTTAACCTATAAACATAGCATAAGTTAAAACATATATATATATATACACACACAAAATGGTGGATTTTTTTTTTTTTTTTTTACTAATGTTTACACTATACAAGGCCCAATATCCATTCAAGGTAGATCATTACTGAAGTACATTGTTGTGTGAACAGAAAGTGTGAGACATAAGAGGTGTAGTTTATGCGGATGAGTGGGAAAGATCATGGTTAACCTTAGACTTGAACATGTTAAGATTGTAGTGGTCAAAGAAGCATTTTCAGTTCCACAAAGTAGCAGTGCATGGGAAGATGCTGTTAATACTCACCAATGGAACATAATGGGAATGGTTCACTACATTGATTGTGATATAGTGGCTATAAACTGTAAAGATTAGCAGCAATAGAATAGCAAGAGTCTTGCAATGTTTCATGTGTGGGAAAAGGGGTTGTAAGGTGGAAAATAATACCAACAATGCCATGTAAATACTTTTGGACTCTGTTAAAACTGGAAAATGAAAATGGCTCAGCTGCAGCCCAGATATAACAGCTGTACACTATTTTTGGTCTGATCTAGCTCTTGTAAAGGTAAGAGAATAACAAGATTTAGCTACTTACTGGAGTCATACAAGAAACCAACCATTTTTCTAGCATTTTCAGTGATAGCATATATATATGATTTCTAATTGTTGCCTGAAGTGAGCTTAAATTCTAACAGACATTAATGGCAAGAGACTATCTGGAGTTAGCTAACATGATAGATATGATCTATAGCAGATGGAGAAAATGAACAGATACAATAAGATGTAAGAACCATGTGTAAACTCAGTGTGTCTGTCTCACAAGTCAATGTTAATGAATTTATTCTTCAATGAGTCATTTGAACATAAAGAGATATTAAAAGAATTATATATATATATATATATATATATATATATATATATATATATATATGATGTGTGTGTGTGAGTGTATGGGGTTTCTATTTCAAATAAGTGTCCACTATAATAACATTTGAAGTAATAAAAATGTAGGATTAAAAAATAAATCCATTTATTGTTTGAAACAATATCTTCTAAATGCTTCTTTTACAGTTCATTCAAATTACTAGGCTGATGATGAATGGACACAAAAATTTGCCTTCATGTTTAGGTCAGGTGACTGATTGGACCACTTCAATACATTTTATTTTCAAACCACTGTTATATAAAATAAATGCATCATCAGACTATGGGCTTATTGATATACCTACAGTGTTGTAGGATATATTCAATCATCACCACCACCACAAAACAGTTTATTACATTTTTACCTAAGCATATATTAAATATTTATCTCAGAATTGCACCACATCGGGTTTCATGCTTACAATAGTAAATAGAACCTTTTTTTTTTAATTTCAAACCACATTGGTTACATTGATAGTATGTTTAGGATTGCTGTCCTGTTGAAAACTCATGTATTTTTCATTTTTAAAGCTTTCATTAATGTAATGACTTTGTTTATCTTTGTACATTTTGTATATCTTCATTTTTGTTTTGAAGAGGTCAGTCATCCTGCAATTCAAAAAAACAAAGGGGATTAAATTTCTTACATAAATCAGAATGAAACAGAATCTAATACATTTTGGGAAATACCTTTCTTTACAAAACCAGCCTCCAACCATTGGCTTTAAACACCCCACCCCTGCTAGTATTTTGTCCAGCTCTTCAAGGAAGATCATTTTCAGTTCATTCAAATTACTAGGCTGATAAGTATGGACACAAATATTCATTCATGTTCAGGCCAGGGAACTGACCAGACCATTTCAATAAGTTGATTCTCTTATTTTCAAATCACTGTTTAGTTTTATTAGTGGTATGTTTTGGATTGATGTGCTGCTGAAATACCCAATTGTATTTCATATTTAAAATCTTGACTGATGTTCAATGATTTTATTCATTCTTTCAATTATGTTTCATGTAATAAAAAAAAAATTTTCAATACTATTACATTGCTACCTTCATACTTTACAGTTGGGATAATGTTCTCTGGCTTGAATTCTGTTCTTTCATCTTCAAACTTGATATTGAGACCGAATATCTCTTTGATCTCTTCAAAACAAAGGATATTATTCCAGTAGGAATCTTGTTTATGTAAATGCTCCTTAGTAAACTTCAGGTGTGTGGTTTCTTAAGAAACAGTACTTTTTATGCTCTATAGGATTACAATCCAGGATAGCAGAGTTTGTAGACAGCTTGAGGTGTAACTGTTGTTGTCCTTGATGCTTCTTCTACCAAGTCTTTGCAAGTAATCTTTGGTTTTACTCTTTACAATTCTTACACTCCTGCATGCAGCATGGCTGGAAATCTTTCAAGGTTCAATAGATCAAGGACAGCTCAGTGCTATGCTACATTCCTTTCACTTGCAACTTAATTAATGATGCGTAGATGAAAATATATCTATTTACCATTGACTCAATAGCCTTTATCTGTATGTTAAAATCTATCTCCTGTATCTCTGAAAGCTGGAAAACGTTTCTTAGTTTTGAGCATTATCATTGTGTTGTATCATTGAAGTGAATGATACACAGAGAAGAATGAGTGCTTAATATATTTATTCAGCACCAGTATCCGGTGCTAACTGATACATACAAAAACACAAAACAGTAAGTTAAAAACAATTAACAAGACAACTTACAAGGAATAGAGGAGGGTCAAATGCTGTATAACCAAATGAAGTAAGATCAATCGGAATATTAATCAGCTTAGTATCAACTTATTAATCAACTGTTGAAGTCCTAAATCATAAACTATTTAAGGCTATGAGCCAGGCCATCTGATAGAGAAGGGATACTAGCTACTCTACAACACATTGTAATTGTGGGGATGGTTTATGGTTAACTAATAAAACCATACAATTATCCCAAGTATGTTAACTCCCATTTAGAACATTCTAGAATAACCTACAACTGTTTTAATAATTAAACATTTAAGAAATTTATACTCTCCAGTGATATTACTTTAATCCTATTATGAATTAATTTTTTGCAGCCAAATCAGTTATATGAAAACATTATGAATAGAGCACATAGAAAAATTAGATTAGAAATAGAACAAGAAGAGTGCAGTTTTCTTAGACACTGGAACAAGGAATGTGATATTTATGCCCAGAATGATATCAGAAAGAGCAATACAAATGCAAAAGTATGTATATCTATGTTTTATAAATTATGCAAAAGTGTTCGATAAAGTATATCACAGACAATTGTTTGAACTGCTAGGTAGGCTTGATATACTTGAGAAGGATATTAGAACAATCCAGAACTTATATTGGAAGCAAACCACTTGCCTATAGATAGAAAATGAATCCAAGGGACATACGGAATGGATATTTACAGTGAGGCTATCCTGAGAGAATTAGAAATCCTCCCAGAATTCATTATTGGTGGCAACAATTTTAACATAAAAAATGAAGATGACCCAGTGTTGATATCAGATGCAATAAGGAAAACTACTAGAGAAGGTATTAAAGGAAAGTGAGAAGAAAGGACTAAAGATCAATTGTAAGAAGAGAGAATGTATGGTTGTCTTCAAAAGAAACAGCCTTACATCAATACTATGAATTGGAGACACTAAAATTAAGCAAGTATGAAAATTTAAATATCCAGGAAATGCTTTAATAGAGGGAGGAACATGTGCTAAGATTATATAGTACATTGGATTAATTTAATATGCCTTCCAAAAGCTAAGCAAAATATTAAGAAACAGGAAAATTTCATTTGAAACAAAGAAGAGTGCTGAACTGTGATGCAATATCAATCCTCCAATAGGGCAGTAAATGCTGGACAATCTTGTAAATGAAGAAGAAACTTCAGGCAACAGAAATGTTATATGCAGAAGGATGTTGAGAATACTGTGGACTGAAAATATTAGCAACAATGAAGTTTTAAGGAAAATGGAGATAAAAAAGATACTTATATATAACTTTAGAAAGAGATAGTTGTAATTTCTAGAGCACATAATGAAGAAAGAAAGCATAGAAAATTTGTCACTCACAGTACATATTGAAGAAAGAAGGACAGAGGAAAATATCACATCACCTACCCCACTGATTTTGTATATGGTCGATCATGGCTCTCCACAACTTCCTATCTTCTTTGTACCTCTATATACTGTTTGTCTTTATTATTTCTCTTGTTCCCCATTTTGCCATCCATTCACAAGCTAATCAGGCAGGTGGCTCACTGCCTCTCAGTCACTTTTGTCTTATGAGTGTAAAATTTTCCAATCTCCTCTTTCTCATTATCTCTCTTGGGAATTTCAACAGTCAATTTCTGATTCTGAGTCTTCTTTTTGTTTCTATTTTCTTTAAGACTTCCTTGTTACTCATGTGTTTCATTCATAGTAGAACCATATTCCTGTTTTCTCCATTTTTCTCTTTACTTTTTTAGGAAATTGGCCAGAAATATACTGTCTTAATTCATTATGGAGCCTTGTTTGGAAAGTAAATTATTTATTACATGAGTAATTGAAATATTTATAAATAAGGGGAATCCAATCCAAGCCTCATCCAGACCCCACATAAAAGCATATATAAAATGGAAAAATACTGAAATTAAATAATAAATGCATAAATATATACATAAATAACAAAAAAAAAATACAGAAATTAAATGCAGCAAGAAAATCTGAAGAACTATAAGAAGTTAATGGCTTTACAGAAGATCAAATCTAACCTATAACCCATCGCTCATTTCATGCTCTTCCTCAGCACCATTTTTGTGTAAGGATTGGTGAAGGAAAAGGAATATGCCACTCAAAAATTCTTAGCTTGCATTAATAGAGCCAGTTGACAGAACTAAAATGGGAATAAAATAGTATAAAGAAACAAGAGGACTCCATGTTTCAAGAGAAATATGACATTTATATACAAATATGAAACAGGTTTTAAAAAGTAAGTTGCCCATACTGCCAAGTAGGTTATCATACATTGGAAATAATAAGCAGGGAAAAATGATGGCAAAAGAAATAAAAAGCCTCTTACATAAATGTTGCAATGTTTAATCAGAGATTGTCATCCAGCATCTCTCAATCCATGAGAGATGAAGAAAAGGATGTCTGCCAGTTGGAAACTGAATGTAGCTTGTTTTATTTTCCTGCTCGTGTGGAGTTGTCACATGACAATGCATATGCAAAAAAGGCTAACAATGGTTTGGTTTGCACTCAAATCAAAAAGTACACATTTGTTTATTTTACACTTGATTAATAAAGGTAGACATTGGTTTCTGTAAAGTTAGTTCTGTGTAAGGCAACACTAATAGCAAGTGTAATGATAAAAGTATGCTGGTGTAGGCTTTAAGAAAGCTTTATTCAACTGAGAATACAAGGCCTGCATATAGTGTCCTTTTATAGTCCCAGTAAACAGAAATAGCACTCTTAAAGAGGAAAGTAACAAAACAAGGGGAGACCTCTCTTGATTATTCATAGTGGCAAGTATTAACTAACTAGTCTATAAATATTTAAATTGACTACTTTTGCTGCATATTTTTTTTATATTTGCAGAAATATTTTCTTTAGAATCTGTAAATTCATATTATTATTCCTTAATTATTCTCATTTCAACCTTTTAGAATTTGCTTCAGATAAATTTTGCATTTAATTTAAAGAAGCCATTAATACATGCAATTTCCTTGAACAATTCAACTGCGGCCAAGAAAGTATTATCTAGGAAGATTAAAGATGAAAACAAATTGATTTCCAGTTATGATTGTAGATAAGTGAGATGTATGGCAAAATTTTTAATGGTCCTTACATATGAGTTGGTTCATTAAAAACAAAGGGTCTTGTGACAAATGATAATAATGATAATAAAAAAAAACCCACTTAACTGAGAATAGAAAAATCTATTAAATAAACTAAAGTAGAAATAAAGAGATAATGCAGATATGGATATAAGAGAGAGAGAGAGAGAGAGAGAGAGAGAGAGAGAGAGAGAGAGAGAGCAGTGAATGTTGCCATTCTTAGAGCTCTTAGATCAATCAGTATGAGGTTCTTGTATCTGTGGTCCAGTATCAGACGCATTCAATCTTACTAAATCTTTACAGCCAGCCAGCTAGATGGATGTGCTAGTTGAAGATTTCTAATGGACTCTCATGGTTATTGTTCTACAAGAAGCCTGGATTTGAAATACTGATTTTCATGAAACACTGATTTGAGTTTTCTAAGAGGGACACAACGCATTTCCATTTGGTTCTGTCACACTCTCCTCTTTGTCAGTCTCTTGCCAAATATATATATATATAGATATAGATATATATATATATATATGTGTGTATGTGTAATTGTATGTGTGTCAGTGTTTTTCACAGCTCAGCAGGGTGCAATATGTGTTGAAATGGTGCTGAAAAGTTCTTGGCAATTCCCATTACCAATATCTGACCAAGTATCAAAATTCTGAGGGATAGGATTAGACAGAGAATTTTTCAGCATATCCTTAAAAAGAATTCTATGATCTATCTAGCTTCTTAGCTCTCTCTCTCTCTCTCTCTATCTATCTATCTATATATATATATATATATATATATATATATATATATATATATATATATAGTGTTTTTATGTATAGTATATATTATATACAGTAAAATTTTGCTATTCAAATCAATGTTTTCATAATAACATTATTATTAACTAAAAAGTTCAATGACTTAACTTTAATGCTATACATGTTAATATTGAGCACTTTATTTGCAAAATATGCTTGCCTTAAGTGCATTCTCCTTTTTCAATTCACTGGTTTTATGGGGTATAAACCATCCCCATTATTTTTAATTATAAATATGAACATATAGATATTGTGTATACTGTTATTTAGTATATTTATATTTCTAACACACACACACACACACATATATATATATATATATATATATATATATATAAATATGGACATTAAGGACAAGACCCAGCTGTTGGGTGTTGATCTCAATTTCCACATTTATATTTACATACACTCTATACCTGATATTGAGCACTTTAACCCATAAATATAGCATCACTTAAAACTATATTTTTATCATATATATATATATATATATATATATATATATTGCATTGTAAATTATAAGTGTATTGTTTTCACACACACACACACACATATACATGATTCTTTAAAAAAAAGATATAAATATCTCACCTGCTACTACTGTTTTACCTTTTAGATCTGATCTTCAGGCAGCTTTAGTTATCTTTTGTTTTTTATCTCATGCTATTTTCTTGTTCAATATATACTAACACCATCCTACTTTGTATCATTGCTCCACAAAAAACTGTATATCTTCTTTTTCTTTTAGAATTTAATTCTTAACATTGATGTGGGAAGGGAGTGTTTCTTTAATTTTCTCTTCACCATTTTGCTTGTAGAAATTTCCCTTTAAGTCTACACTTCACCATAATCTTTTATCTTTTGTTTAGCAAGTTATTAGCATCTTTGGACATTGCTATTGCTAATTTCTCCTTCAAGAACAACCTGAAAAATTTTGATTTTCTTTTTTTTTCCCATACCTCACAGTCATCTTAAGTATGCTCGATTTGATTGTTTTTGTCATATTTTTTCCTTTGATTCCTCTAACTTGATAATACAGTACTACTTTTGTATTGGAATTGAAAATAAAAGGAAAGAAGACCTCTCCGATAACAATTCAATTAGGTAAAAAAAAAAAGCAAACATGCAAATTTTTTTAGCAGCATAGTAACATAGAAGTAGTATATATCAAACTAGAAAGTGTCATGAGATATAAAAATAGCTGAAATAGACCAAAGATCCAAAAGTTGAAACTACAGTAGTGGATGAAGTTTTTATAACTTTTTTTTTTTTTTTAATCAATTCATTCCAAGCAAGGTGATAATGCTACTAAGACACAAGAGGTTACTGGGAGTGAATAATAATGAGAAAACTTTAGAAAGTACTTGAAACCCAATCCTAACTTGGAAATAAGGGATAAACCTTTATTCCTGTTCAAAAGGCCAGAGAGTATTTTAAACCAGATTATGGGCAAACCTATCTACTCTCGTTGTTCTCAGAATTGCTATACAATTTGAGTAGTGAGAACTTTTAGAATTGACTAGAACTGGTCACTTTCAGAATAGGTTTTGCCTCATAATTAGTTTAAGTGAATTGATATTTTATATATATATATATATATATATATACATATATAATTATTATACTAACTTAAAAACTGTCCTATCAATCAGCATTTAAGCTAGCTACTGTGGAGAGTTCTTAATTGGGCCTTCATCACAATAGGTAGGGAGTAGTAGATGTGATTGGCAACAATAAACTATAGAACTTAAAACTGATTGCTTACCTTTTAAAAGTTCAACGATAATTCTTTTGTCGCCATTTAATTTAAGACAATTGGATATATGTAGGTTCTTACTTTCTATACAAACAATTATTTTTATTTCATGGGTGACTTTTTCTGGATTTTGCAATTAATTTTAATTAATTTCAAATTTATTTATAAGTTATAATAACTGTTATCATAATAACATTTGTCACAAAAAATCACATAGAAAACCATCAAAAACAATTGCAGCATTGAAAAATTGGGGATGAAAAATTTCAGGATTGCGGGTCTGGATCCAGATTGGAATGCTTTTAATTTGGTCACAGTCAGTCTGATTCCAAAATGGTATGATATGTTGGCCTCTAGGGTAAAGTTGAAAACACAGACAATTTTATTTTGAAACATTGTAATTTCAGAACAATAAATTTTTTCATTTGAACATGAGCTATTGAAAGTTAAAGAGTTGTGTCTCTTCAGTTTTATTAGTAGAAGCCAATATGGCAGTATCCAAAAGCAATTGCAGTAATGAAAAATTGGGGATGAAAAATTTCAGGATTGCAGGTCCAAATCCAGACTGGAATGTTTTTAATTTGCTCACAGAGTCAGCCTGATTCCAAAATGGCATGATATTTTGGGCTATAGCCTCTAGTAGTAAAATTGAAAAAGTGTAACATAGTGACACACTTACAGTTGCATTTATTTTATATATATATATGTATGTATGTATGTGCATGTATGTATGTATGTGCATATATATAAGCGGTCATATACCTAACCCAGGTCAGTATGTCTACTGAAGTTCTTAGTAGTAATTGCCAAAGCTATTTAAATCCTTTTTAAACATTAGCTTAGGAAAATGGCTTTTCAAGAAGTCAGATGAAGTTTTACTCTCAAGCAGATAAAGATCCGTTTATCATTTGTGATGGCATGCAATTTTTAAAGCTTCAATAAACAATTGCATGTTCAATCATGAATGCAAAATTCTGAACACGTTTTTTTTAATGGTGATTTGCTTGCTTCAGCTTTCATTCTTTATTATTTTTATTTCTTTTTCTTTCATATTTCAACATTAAATTTGTTTTAGTCCTTTCCTAATTTCTCTCTCAAATGATTTTTTTTTCTTTCTTTTTATCCTATTTCTTTTTCACTGTTTCTTTCTTTCTTTTTCTTTCATTCTTGTTCTTGTATTCTTTCTTTTGCTTTTATCCTTTCATTTTTTAATTTTTCCTCTTCTTTTTATTGCTTTTTTTCCCCTCTCGCTTCTTCTATCTCTATCTTTGCTTTTTATTTCAGAAATATTAATTTCTTTCCTGCAATCTTATTTTTTATGGACTTTTGCTCCCATTTTATCTCATTTTTTAAAAAATCCTGTTACACTTTTTCATTTCTTGCTTATTTTTAAGGGTTTTTCACAGGGCATGGTGTGAAGGGGTAACATTTTGAAATCTCAGCTTGGATGTTTGTTTGTTCTTTGTTTATTTTTTCTGTTTTATTTTTTCTGAATTAATTTCCAGCTTGTATAAAATTATTTTTTTATAATCTCATTTATTTTTTATTTCCAGGTTTTAACTTCAAGGAAATTCTACTTTGTTTTCATTGTCTTTAAAATGATTAATTCATGTATTTTCTCTTTAAAACATTATGTATGTATGCATGTATCTATCTATCTCCCTCAGTCTTTTCATACATATCTATCTTTGTTCATATCTATATATCTATCTTAGTTCATATCTATCTTTGTTCATATCTATTTCTCTATCTCTGTTTATATCTATCATATTTTGTTCATATCTTACACTGCATATATCAGTTGGTATCTTTGAATGTATACCTATTTCAATCTTTAATTAATTTTTTACATTACTCAGTTTTTATTTATCAAAATCAGTCTTTTTCTCTCTCTCGATATCTATCCTTTCTTTCTTCTTCAGTTTTCCAATTTCTCTTTTCTCTTAATAGCTTCTTCCTCCATTGATGCTATTTATTTCATCCACTTTTAAATTATTTATTAATTATTTTTTCTTTTTCTTCATTATTAGAATAAACTATGTTTTGTTTACTTTCTTTTTTCCTCTCCAGTATCTCATTTTATTTGTTTTATTCTCTCTTTTTCACAATTCTGACTTAATTTTAAAATTAATTTCTCATTTTTATCACATTTTTCCTTCCAATAGCATTTTTTCCTTTCAGAAATTAATTTTCAGAAGTTTGTTTTAATTTTTTATTTTCATGTTTATTTTATTTTTGGTTGTTAATTCGGTGGTGGTGGTGGTGGTGGTATTATTATACATAAATCATTTTTCTTTCTTTTTGCATATTCAGTTATACATGCAAAATTCTAAACACATTTTTTAATGTCTATTTGCTTACCTTTCTTTCTAATTTAGATATTACTTTTCTTTCATGTTATAGTCCTTTGCCCATAATTGGCTTTTCTCTTTTTACTCCTGTTTCTCTTTTACCATTTCTTTCTTTCTCTTCTCATTTCTACCCTCATTGATTTACTTTATCTTTGTTTTTTATTTATTTTTAGATTATACTGCACCAATATTCCAAGTTTGGGAAAGAGTGTTCCTGTCTTGAAAACCCACATTTCCCCTCTGCTTTTACCTGAGCTTAAACACCACCCTCTGGAATTAATGGTAAATATGCAACTATCTTACGTACAAAGAAAGTTCTTGTCTTCATCATTCATTTTTTTTCTTTATTCCTGTAGTGAAATAAAAAAGTTAAATATAAAAAAAAAAAAAAAAAGAAAGATGATTTAAATCAAAATCAATTTTATTTGCTTCTTTAAATTATTAAATTACAAACTATGAGACAAAATTCTTTCATAAATGCCATTATTGGAACCAACCCCTTCCATATCCTCCATTTTGTTTTTCTCAACCTCTTCTTCAATGTCCAGCATCAATTTGAATAAAACATGAGCTTTTTCTTCAACCTTCATGGTTCACCAAACATAAATGACCCTGCCCTTGTTTTGAGATAGTTATTTTTTTAATTATTAATTCAGTTATAAGATCCTTGCAGTTTATCCATTTTGCTCTGGCCTGTAAAAGGTCCTATTATCTTTCAGACCTAATGGTGGGAGGTTCACCATTGAAGCTATAATAATATAATTTTTTTTTCAATTACTCCTTTATTTTGTTTATTTGTAATTTTTATTTTATTTGAATAATTTATAAAATTTAAATAAAAAATATCATCAAATACAAGAAGAGAATATTCTTTTTATTTTATTGATTTATTTTTATTATTTTTTGTATTTTTTTTGTGAAGCAAGAAAATTATTCTAATTGTTTGTTCATCTTTAAATTATTTTTCTATTTTGGTTTAGTTCACACTTGATTGTTTAAAATAATTTATTCAGTTCAGATTTTTTTTAAATAAAAATTAATTTAAAAAATTGTTGGTGCAAATGGCAATGACTAACTTATTTTGAATTTTTTTATAATTAATTTTTTTTGGTTATATTTTATTGTACCCTAAACATGGCTTCTTCAAACCTTTAAAGGCAAAGAGTAAGAAAAGCTAACAAACGAACCAACAAAAAATAAATTTAAAATGAACTGGAGTTGACTTTAAATTATTTTAATTGATTTTTTTTTAACTTTGAAAAAAATTTTATTAAATATTTTTAAAATGATTAAAAATTTCTCAGAAGCAAGAAGAACTTGAATAATTTATACAATTTCAAAAAGACAAAAAAACGATAGTGGTGGTAGGGTCAGTTTCAGTTTTTTTTCTAAATTAGTATTAACCAGTTTTATTAAAAAAAAAAAATCTAAATTCTGCAAAAACAAGATGTTAGTGGAAATTACTTGACCTAACCTAATTCATAAAATATGACCAGATGACCAAACATCAGATTTTTTAATTTTTCAGCTTCTCCTTATTTGAAAATTTATTTGACTGTTTTAAATAACTTATGCAAATTAATGTTTTGTGTTTGTTTAATGTGCAATAAATAAATAAATAAATAGTAATTTTATTTTGACATTTTTATTTTAATGAATTTTAAAAGTATTTTAAAGTCTTGTCTTTAATTTTTACTTCTTTCTTTTTAAATTATAATCATCCAGGTATGAACATTTTTGTGTGAAATATTCTTGAAAATTATTTAGTCAATATGAGCTTTAAAAAAATTGAAATGATGATGTTGATGATCTTTTATTGGCTTTTTTTTTTATTATTTGTAAAGTCCTCCTCCACATCATCTCCAACAAAAAATATTTTCTCACTAGTCAATAACTCAATATCTGTTCGGAAACAATTCATGCGAAGAGATAAAAATCCCCAAACAGGGGAAAGTGTGATAAAGAGGAGAAAAATTTAGAAGTTACTTCGCTTGTCGTCAGCCATTTAGCATAGATGTAAGCTGGAGGGTGAAATGGACATGACTGAATTCTGTAGGTACATATCAGCAGTTACAGTTCAGTGATTACACAATTCTTTAGTAATGACCAGTTTATGCACATGTGTTTAAATTCAAAGAATATTGCTTGAGGAGATTTTCAAAACAGCTTTTCAAATTTCTACTCAGGTTTTGTCCTACTCTTTATCAAGAGTCAGGATTGGATCATATTTTTCTGAGATTCATTTTGAGTAAACTTGCTGAATGGAGCTATAATTAGTCATCATTCAAATGTTATTCTTTTGACAAGATTGCCTTTCTGCCTTTTAATTATGTTCATAAGAGTTACTTTCAATGTATGGTTTTAAAAAAAACTTGTAATATTATATGCTACATTAACATAGTGTATATAACAAGAATTGATAAATTGCAAATGGTTTACAATAATTGTTCATCACAACATTTCATTGTAAGTAAATTTTTATCCTATTTACATTGTGTTGTGGCATACCTACAGATGATAATGAGTATGTCCCCATTCACATAAATACAGTAGTAAATACTGTAGGTTGGTCTACAGTTGTAGATACATTGTGGAATTCACTTGACTCACTTCTAGCAGTTGACTACTTCTTCTACATGCCATTGGCAAATCTTATATGTGTTTTTCTTGTCCTAAGTATTATTGTTCATTACCAACCTTTGTTTGATTATTCTATTCAGTAACCTTCCCTAGGTTACAACATATTGTTAGGACTGTTGTCCTCATCTTCATTGTCATATTTACATTGTTTTGGTCATTGTGAGTGCCAGCCTTCTTCAGGTGATATATGTCAAAGTTTTAGAACTGAACACATTATTTTGTCCACCATAGTAGATTGTCTTACTTCCACATACCATGCCTTTTCTGAATATCTCAGTTTCAGTTATTTCCCTTTAGCAACTCAACTCTTAAAGTTTTTGTTCACCTCTGCTGTGGCCAAGTAGTAAACTCACAACTCTTTAGGTTAAGTCTCTGGATTACTTCAACCAATGCTTTATCCATTGGGTCATGTGTCCTTGGGGACATCAAAAGTCTATGCATTTTGGGGAATTATAAAGGGTTTGGTTCAAAGTTCCAACATATATCACCTGAAGAAGGCCAAAGCATACAATGGCCAAAATATCATGAATATGACAATAAAGGTGAGGGCAACAGTCCAAACAATGTAAATAGTGTAAATAGTTACAATACCTCATCTCAGAGATATAGACAGATGAATTTTTATAGTATTGCATTGTGATACGCTAGAGGAAAATCCTTGCTTTATCATTGAAATCAATCAAATGTTTTACTGCAGAATTCTGTTACCAAAGTACATTAATTTTTAGAGTAATCCATTGTGATCTTTTTTTCTATGTGCCTTGTCACTTCAGGATGTAGGTGATCATGGCTCTCCACAATTTCTTTCTGTTGTATTGTGTTGTCAACTTGCACCTTACTTACTTTACTATACACTCTATATCTCTTCTACATAATATATGCAAATAGGTACAATCGTATTTGCCAATCCACTACACGTCCCTGAACTGAAAACGTTTAATGCCTTTGGTTGTTCTTGAACTTCTATGCTTTCCATGATAGCTCTTAGTAATGGTTCTCATTTTGCTATCTCTCTTAATCCCTGTTCTGCGGACCATTTACACAAGCTTGTTAGGTATGTTATGTGCTGCTTTCCTCTGTCCCTCTTGTCTTCAATATGTACTTTACTACCAAAGTACATTGTAAATTAATTATTAGAGTAATGAATTATGGCATGCTATAGAAAAATTCCCACTTTATCATTAAAATGAATCATATGTTTCACTACAAAACTATATTGTAGATAAGTTTTTAGAGTAGCCCATTGTGATATACTACAGAAAAATCCTTGCTTTTTGACTGAAATGAATCCTGTTTTACAGCAGAAGTTAACAACAAATTTAGTAAAGCTGATTTAATGTAGAAATGTATAACAAAAGCTTTGCAATAAAAAAAATAGATAAACTATTATATTGTTATGTTAACATTGTCAACTCTCCTTTGGAGACACTGCCAACATGTTAAATGTCACTGCTTTGATTTCTGCGCAAGTAAATTTTTACAGGATGGAATTGCCAGCCCCACATCCTCCCAGTTTTGAATTCAGAGTTGTCCTCTCTTAGACTGTTTGCTAACCAAAGCTAAAGAGCTCAGTCTAACCTCTGGCTGGTGGCCAAAGATATAGATTCATACTTTTCCAATGGTATTTTTGCGAAAATGAACACAACAGACCAGGCTGGAATTTGAATTCAACATGCCAGTTCCAAGTTCCAATTTCCATACTGATAACCATTAAACTACATGTATATCTACTTACTATATAAGGTGCTTAAGAAGTTTCTGTCTTTCTTAAATAAAAAGTAAACAAAACAGTTTTCTGTCTATTGAGTCTCTAGTCTTCAAAAAACAAGCATGCTAAGAACATTTGGACACTAATACATATAATAACGCTGTTCTTTCAGTTATGTTTACCTTAATTTCTGACCAGTGGCAATCCCTTTCTTTCTGATTTTTTATGCCTTTCTATACTAAAATAACTTACAATGCTTTTATATCATACAAGAGTGAATGAATATGTCCCTAGCTTGACTTGTAAATATTAACAGAATTTTGATCTGAAATTTTCATTATCTCATCTTCAATCTATGGGATTAATAGTCACCACTAAATTAACAAAGAATAAGATTATGTTTTAAAATAAATATTTGTTTCAAAAAAATAAATGCTTTTATTTTTTCATCCTCAGGCTGTGTACTTGACATACTTACAATATCCATATTCTGTTCATAATGCTTGTATTGCTGACCAGACAACTCCTGTCTTTGTGATTGCAATGCATTTTTATCATAAAATTATTTGCAATGTGATTCTAGAATAAATCATTAGCAATACATTTACACATAATGACCCTATGCTGTCAATTTGTGTATTAATTCCTGACTACTGACTCTTTCTTTATTTTCCATGTAGACTTTAGTAAAAACATTAATAATGTTTTTTGCATTACACATATAGTATCCTTGTTCTGTCTATATAAGGCTTGCATTAATTCCTGATTTTTAAACAATTTTTTTTTTCAATACATAACTTATAGATTGAAATTCAAATCTTCTTAAAACCAATTTTAGTTTAAAAAATATATAATTTAGTATTTAATCAAGAGTTTTTTCCTACCACCAGAAATATTTTGGTTATTTTGCAGAAGTTGACTAATGCTAAATTGAAAAATGGTAAGAAAAATACCGCCAAATCTTGCCTCCAAATACCAGGTTCAAATGCAGTGGGCATTAAAATACAACATTGATTATTGCTTCCTTTTCTCTATTGCTATGTCATTGCTTCCTTTTCTTTATTACTGTGTCATTGTCTATATGTAATCATTAGAAGGTATGAGAATTTAGATGGATTTATTTAATAAATCCTACCCGTTATAGATGTAATCATTAGAGGATATGAAAATTATGTTAATTGGATCCTACCTGTGATAACAGAAATTGCATAAACAGCTTAATAAAGAAATGTATTGTATATAATATCCTGCACTTAACAGAAGCATGTAAATATTGCTATACAATATTCTTGGATATTATTGCATTGCAGGAAACAAGTTATTGTAATTTAAAATAGATTAAAAGCCAAGTTGACTGTCCTTAATAAAGTCTTCAATATATTTGGAATTGCTTGATTGTTACAAGTTACATTAGAATACAGCTCAATGATTAATGCAGAAGTATGATGACAATGTAGAGAGTAGATTTTGACACTAATCGTTCATCTCTTCTACTTTGGTACTAATATTCTTTTTTCAATATCTTAGAATGAGCCTCCCAAATATTTTCACAGGACTTTTATCTATTAATTTTTTTTTTTTTTTTTTTTTTTGATGGGGTCTTTTTGGGGGGTTTTATAATTTTGTCCATGTGAGAAAAATTTTATTGGAACTATTATTTTAATTTATTCTAAAGATGTATGATTATTTGAGGACATTTTTATTTTATTTGCATTTCTGCTCATTAAAACTTCATATAAACAAGCTGAATAATTTTAATTTGGCTCATAAGACAAAGATTCTTATAGGAATCAATTAATCAAAGCTGGTGTGTTTAGAGAAAATTGCTGATCCAAAAACTTGGGCAGATGGGATTCTTTAGCTTTGGAATGTGGTAAAACACCTGCCGTAATTATATGTGGAATAATTATATAAGTGTGTTGCTTGCTTCTTTTGAAGACAAAAGAAAGAGTGAAGAATCACAATAGCCAATAATGTACTTGGAGAAGGAAGGACAGAAAGATAGAAATTAGATTTGAAAAGAGAATGAAATAAAGGAAACATTGGAAAGAAGATCAATGGAAAAGGAAAAAAGAAAGATTGGAGAAAGAAAAGTTAAGGGAAGGTATGGAGGTAATTAAAAGAATGTGGATAATAAAATCTAGGACGAGAAAACAATGATGAGTATAATGAAGAAGATAATGAAAAAAGGATTGAATATACAAGAAAAAGGGTCAAAAGAAAAAATCGAATGAGAAAAGTGGAAAAAAAAGAGTATTAAAAGAAAAAGAAATTTAATGAAGGTAAAAAAACAAAACAAAAAAAAGACATTCAACGATAAAAATCACAGAATGGAATGAGTTAAAAAAAAAAAAGACATCAACAATAGAATGAGTTTAGAAGATAGCATGGACAAAGAAAAAATTAAAGAGCAGAAAAAGAGTGATAGAAAATGGAATTTTTTTCATTTACTTTTTCTTTTAGGTTTGATTATACCTGGTTTGTTTTGTGGCATATAAACCTTTTCCAGGTTATTTAATGCCAAATTCTGTTATTTTGATAAACAATAGAAAGGTAAATACAGATTTGGTTTGCGTGCAACACAAAAATGGTACACAGTTTTTATTTGCACCAGAGTCAAAAAAGGTAGACATAAGTTTGATCTGTATGAAAGTCAAAAAAGGTAGACAAGTTTGCTCTATGTGGGAGTCAAAAAAATGTAGACACGGGTTTGGTTTGCATGAGAGTCAAAAAAATTTAGACATGGGTTTGGTTTGCATGAGAGTCAAAAAAAAATTTGACATGGGTTTGGTTTGCATGAGAGTCAAAAAATGTAAACATGGGTTTGGTTTGCATGAGAGTCAGAAAAGGTAGACATAGTTTTGGTTTGCACTAGAGTGCTTTTTTGAGGGTCTTACCCCTCTGCATGAGAATGCAGTTGGTGTATTCTTGATCCCAAATGATAGACTTTTTTTGTTTTTTTAGACAGAATGAAAGCAGAATGATGGAAGGTAAAGAAAAGAAAGAAAAAGTGTCGTGGGGTGAGGAAAATAAAAATGAAAGAATTAATTAAAGAAATGAAAAGAAAGAAAACTTAAAAATGGTGAAGAAGAAAAATTGGATCTGGAAGGTGCTGGGAAAAAAAAATGAGAATAATAAAATCAAAAGAATTTTCCTAAATTTATTTTGAAACTGTTCTGGTGTTGGAAAACTTTAAATTCCAAAGCCCACAGGTATTTTATAAGTGCTTGCAGGTTGAGTTGGTGCATTCTTTCATTTTTCATTCAATTTTATTTCTTTCGATATATTTCTAGTTAAATTTTGTTCTTTCGTGTTTTTCAAAATCCAAAATAGCAACCTTCCAGAAATCACTGACTCTTGATGCTATTTATTTCAGTTATCCAAAATTTCTTATAACCTTTTCATTTTTTTAAATTTTTATTCACCATTTCTTTCTTGGTTCTCTAAACGTTTTATTTGTTGAGGGGTTACCTGTTTTTGAATTTGAACTCTTAAATTCTCTTTCCTATTCCTTTATTTCATTTCTCTTTTCTTTCTTTTCTTTAGTTTTTTTCAATGGTTCTCTCTAAATTTTCTTTCCTTTTTTGCATTTTGTTTCCTTTTACTTTTGTTTTGATTTATTTTATTTTTTGCTAATTTCTGCAGTTTCTTTCTTTCATCATTTTTCATTTTCTTTCCTGTTTTGTTTTTCTTTCTGGTATTTTATTCTTTTTTCATTCCTTGTATAATTCTATCTTCTCTTCTGTTTTTGTTTTCTTTCCTTATCTTCCATTTTATTTAGTCATTCTTTCTGGGGCTTTTATTAGGTTGGTGCAAAAATAATTTTTGACATTAAAAAAAAAATACGTCAAAAACCGACATTATTTTTGCACCAACCTAATATTAATTTTTTAAAATCTTTCTTCCTTGTAATTTCTTTTGCTCTATTTTATTACTTATATTTTCTCTTATTTTTTATTCTTTCCTTCTTCCATGTGTATTTTTAATGCATTCATTTGTTCTTATAGATCTTTCTTCTATTTCCTTGCAGTTCTTTTTAATACTTTTCCTCTTACTTTTTATTTTCTTCATTCTTAAATTTTCTTTCTTTTTCTTGTGTTGCTTTTATTTCTATCATTTTTTTCATTCTCTTTCTTTGTTTCCTTCTTTCTTTCTTTGCTTGTTTCTGTTTTTATTTTTCCTCTTTTCTTGATTTTGTAATTTATTTTTTCTTTGTATTTTCTTCTTTATTCCTTTTTCTTTCTTTC
>OZ010575.1:49635390-49715390 GCA_963932145.1 Acanthosepion lycidas
TTTTGGAAAATGGCTTAGTTGGAGAGCTTTTCAACAACCCTATGTGTGTGCCTGCATGTGTGTGTATATTATATATTTAAATCAATTTTCATGCATGCCATTTATTTTTCTTTATGGAAGAGCAAGTTAAAATGACAAGACTTATAATATTTTCTGATCTCTGTATGAGTAAATTATTAAATAAAAAGTGTGGAATACTGAAAAAAAGATATAAACTGCAGCTCAAACTTCAAACTTTAAAGATAACAGAAGTCTCTATGGCTGTGTCACACACATAGTGCGAAAGTGAGAGAGTCACTGACTTGTACTTCTGAAATCTGTAATGTCATCATTGTTTACAGAATTAAAAATTTAACACACTAATCAATCAGAGATTATTCAGGTAAAAATCTTTGGGATAAATCTTATAAATATTTCTCTATCAATCATAATATATTTTATCATTTTTTTTCCTTGCAGATAATTTGGCTAAATCTATGAATTTTTTTTCTGAAAATGCCCCAAATCATCTCTTCCATAGTTTTCTTTAATTTTGAATATTTTTATGAAAAATTGATTTTTGTAAAAACTTGCTAAGTTTGTCCTTGTATGTTAGCTGACATTTTTCTGATTTTACTGTGGCTCTACAAAACTGCAAACATCTCACAATACTGTCATAATGTTTATTCTGTGATTTAAGTCAAAATAAAATACTAAATATTTTTAATTATCATTAATTTTATTGAAAAACATACCTAAAATTTTGTTACACTGCTATCTGCTAGGGTTCAAGCAAATTCAAAATTTCACCCTTCCATAACATTCTATCTTTCTCAGTAAAATATTACTGTTATTATCTTTTCTAGCAAAGATTTTGAATTTGAGAATGATCTAGAATATCCATAGATTTTGAATTTGAGAATTATCTAGAATATCCATAAAGCTTCTTGTGTAAGGTAAGGTAAACTATGGAGGATGCTAAGTGATATAATTTTTTTGTTGAATAAACAAAAGTGTGTAAATATTGTTTTTGTTGAATTTTATGTTATGTCATTGTATTTTTTATTAATATATTTTTAATGTCATCATTATTTCTATGTATTTTATTTTATTATTTAATTAATTCATTTCATTTTCTTTTAATATTTTGAGAATGTTCTGGTCATGTATGTTAGGAAAATTAATGACAGAGTGGAAAAAATTGTTATATGATACACTTTGTCTTTTAGGACTTCATCAAAGTAAAATTGATGTAAATACACATGCGTATATGTTGTAGCATACCTACGGAGGTTAATGGGTATGTCCCCATGCACATACAGTAGTAAATACTGTATATTGGTCTGCAGTTGAAAATTCATTGTGGAATTCACTTGACTCACTTTTAGCAGTTGACTAATTCTTCTGTGCACCGCTGGTGAATTTTATATGTGTTGTTCTTGTCCTAAGTATTATCATTCATTACCAACCTTCATGTGGTTATTCTATCCAGTAACCTTCCATAGGTTATAACAGTATGAAAGGGAAGGAGTGCAGAATTTATAAAATTAATGTGTGTTTGTGTATATAGTCTATCCAATTTAATTTAGTTTCTTTTTCTTTTTTTATGTTTTTATCAAATTTATTATTAATTATCCCACATGGTGATAATAGAATTGCCAAGGAAGGTGAAAGGTTGTAAGAATTTGGATGTAAATTTACTGTGGATGAGCTAGTGATTAAAGCAATTTCTATACACTTTTGTTTTAGCATATTCCTTTATCTCTTAATTAAAAAAGTATTTTTTTAATCAAAATTATGATCAGACTCATTACAGTGAGCAATTAATGAATTGAGTGTGTTGTTTTGTAAAATATCATTTTTGTATTCATATAATCTTTACATTTATTCTGGGATACTAAAATTTACATATCATTTTCTCCCTTATATATAGGCTTATGACTATATCATGTTGAAACACTGATCCTATATGATCATCAAAGTTAAGCAACATCTAGTTTGGTTCATACCTAGATGAGTAAACTGCTTGGGTATACCAGGTGCTGTAAGCTTGGATGTGTGAGTGGTATAATGGATAATGGCTTGGAATTATTAATTGAAGAGTTGAGTTCCAATTCCAGTTGAGTTCTTTATATTCACTTGTACAAAAATATCCTAGGGAAAGGTATGGATCCACCTGTTCTCCACCCAGCTATGGGTTAATTAGTAAGATTTGTATCATTAAACCATTACTATCTTAAAAAAAATCTTAAAAACAATCTTACAATCTAAAAATAATTTGTGGCTTTAAATAACCTACAAAGAGTTGATAAGCCATAGAAAATGAATCAGTCAATAAACACATATATGTATCTAAAATATCAGTTATAAAGAATATCACCTTTAATCTGCACAAAGAATACAATCAACTTTTCAAATCCGATTGTTTAAAAAACCATTTGAACAGAACAAACTATTTAGGAATGAAAATTCATGTTTCCAGTCTGTTCCAGTTGAGCAAAGTTCATTTTATGTGTTTCAACATATTTTAGTTTCACAATCTAAATAGCCTTTTTATTTGTATGAATAACTGAGATGCAAAATTATGAATCACACCTGACTTAATGTCCCTGGGGTGAAAAGAGAAGAAAAGAACCTAAAAGTCAAGGTCTGCATCTAATAAAAGAATCTAAAGAAATATTAGAAAAGTCATCATTCTTTAAAAATGTTGCATTGGTGAAAATATTTCTGTATAAATAGTTACAACATGATTTCTGTTCACTGACAAATCAAAAAGAAGCTGACTTTATAATTAGGAGCAATACAAATCAATTTTTCTCCAAGTTTATGACAGAACAAACTATTATCTAGGATTGCAATGAGAGCAGCAATGGCACACATACATTGAATATATAAAAATTAAAAATGTGGAATTAATAAACTCTAAATGCTTCAAATAACTCACTGTATGGATCGTCTTTTTCTTCTATGTGCTATGTCCCTTCAGGACATAGGTGAACATGGCTCTCCACAATTTCCTGTCCTTTTTAGCTCTTAATAAATTTTGTATTTTTGTTATCTCTCTTAAAACTCTGACATCCATTTACTGAAGTTCACTAGGTAGGTTATGCATTACTGTCCATGTTGCTTTCAATCTGTCCTTTGAATATCAAATTTTTCAAGCCTTATTTCCTCATTACATGCCCTAGAAATTTCAACTATCTCTTCCTTATATTAATTATAAGTTTCTTTTTTGTTTTCATTTTCTCTAAAATTTTGTCATTGCTCACATGTTCAGTCTATGGTATTCTCAGCATCCTTCTGTAGAACCACATTTCTGTTGCTTCAAATTTCCTTTTCATCTGTGAGAAGATTGTCCAGCTTTCATTGTGATATAGAAGGACTGATATTATATAACACTTCAGTGATCTTTTCTTTCTAATGTAATTTTCCTTTTGGAAGGCACCTTTTGATATACTAATTCACCTTCAGATTTTAGTGTTGCAATTTCCATCCTCTGTTAAAATAGTTCCCAGATATTTAAATTGTAGTACTTGTTTGATTTTTAATTTTTAAGTTGCATGGTTGGTTCTTACTGACAACCATATACATATATAATGTATGACTCACTTATAACAAATTTAGTATAGGTGATAAAGAAATTTAAAACTGGATAGGTTGTTCTCAGGATTTTTTTTTATGTGCCATGCATGATACACGCTTAGGTGATGATATATCTTTCGATACATGACTGACAAGACAGAATTTTTCCTGCAGTAGGTTGCCGTTTCTTTTTGCGGTAGACCAGTTGCCATCCAAGCTTATAGAACCCAGTCTGTTCTGCTATATACCCATAGCTGGGGGGAGAATTCATACTTTTCCCAAGGGTATTAGCATGTAAGTGAATGTAATGGATTCGACTGGAATTCAAAATTGGCTCTCCGATTCCTCAATCCGAGCCAAATGTAAGATGCTGCAAAATCAAGATATTAACATAAGAACTCAAACTTTGTTAGCTCTACACTCTGATTAAACTATCATACATATACAACCATTTTCTCAGATTAATGATTAAAAATGGCTTCAAGAGCGAATAAATTCTTTAGACCTACCAGACCCTATAGACTAACATGACAAAATCACAAATAAAGAGAGATAGGAATTTGTAAAAACCACATTAAAGACTTCCAGCAGCAGCAACAACTAAAATGAATAGCATAGGTAACTGAAAGAGAAAATAATATAACTGAGTTGTTAATTTTCTTTACTACCCAATGCAAAATAATTGGAAGGAAACTCTGCTCAGTGCTAGGAAGAGTGATAGCAGTTTAGAAGTCTAATTTCCTGAAAAACTTTGTTCAGGAAAAGATTTGATAAATTTCAACTAATAGCAATATTAACTGTTTGGTCAATTAATGCTGCATATTTCCTGTATTAAAAAAGACAATTTACTCGTACCAATGGTGGCAAAGTTTCTCGAACAGAATACTGTGACAATGTGAACATCAATTGTCCAGTAAGCATAGGACTGATAAGTTCTAGAGTAGCATATTTTGAAAAAAATTTTTTTTATACTAATGTTCACAAGGCCCAAGAGCCACTCAAGATCGAGGGTCACTGTTTGGTA
Organism: Acanthosepion lycidas; assembly: GCA_963932145.1. Taxonomy (NCBI): domain Eukaryota; kingdom Metazoa; phylum Mollusca; class Cephalopoda; order Sepiida; family Sepiidae; genus Acanthosepion; species Acanthosepion lycidas. Next base: position 49,639,976 of record OZ010575.1, read on the forward strand.
TTATATGAGTAGAAGAAAGGGCAAAAAGTGAAGTTCATGGGGTTATGCAGAAAAGATAATGGTTAATCCTAAACTTGAAGAGGTCAAGATTGCAGTGATTGGAAAAACATCCTGTTGAGTGTCTATTCCACAATCATTTCATGGAAAGAAGCTCTCTGGATGGAACTTACTTCTTACTATAGTAATATGAAGGGAATGTGGATGATTCACTCTTGTGTATGCAGCATGGTGGCTCCCAGTTGTAAAGGTCAGAAGTTGTGGGTTAAGGAATATAGCTTGTCAGAACATGTGCCATGGAAGTAGCAATAGTACAATGAGAGGCTCACAATATTTCATCTGTGGGAAAGGGGCTGTAGAGTGGAAAAAAGTTAATCACTCACAAGGCTGGTACGTGAGGACTGGGCAACTCTATCTTAGATATGGCAGTAATAATCTATTTTTAGTCTGATCTGGCTCTTGTAAAGATATTGCATTATATTAAGATACTAGCAGTAGAGCCCAGCGTTGCTCGGGGATGTAACAGTAAGAGATAGGTCAAGTATCAACCATCATAAAGACTGAAAAATAAAATTGACAAAGATTATTGTTAAAGGTTGACAGACACGCATGTCTTAATTAGTTTTTTTCTTTTTGTTTTTTTTTTTACGAATTGGTCAAACTCAAACAAAAACATTGTTTTCAATCGTTATGAGTCTACCGATTGAATAGAATTTTATTATAAAAAATTGTCTTTTAAATGGAATTTTTAAAGCATTCTGAATGTAAAAAATAAAGAAAGTGTGTAAGACAATAAGAAACATTACATGCCAAAAAAAACTGAAGTTTTGTTGAAATCGGTTGAAAAATGTAGGAAATCTGATCCCATATATAAATGAACACACACACACACACACAAAACCTGGGTTTTAAGTATAACTCAATATGAGTTGTCCCCCTTTCATTTTCGTGACGCCTCTTAATCGTGTTTTCAAATTGATTTCGTGCAAAAACAATTGTTTTTCTAATTTTTGGTGCTGTCAGAACCACTGCAAGGTAATTTTACATAGCCCTGTGAAGTTTTGTTGAAATCAGTTGAAAAATGTAGGAAATCCGATCCAATATATAAACGTACAGACACACACACACACACACAACCTGGGTTTTATAATAAGTATGATTTGTGAAATTACTGATACAACTTACATTGTACATTACATTATAACTTAAATTATGGGAGTAGTTGTAATCACATGAAAAGAAAGCAATTTAGAATTAGATTGTTATAAAATCTACTTGATTGAAGGGCAAGAATTCTGTTTTAATTTCATTTATATTGCATCCAACTTGTAAAATTACTTTTATTTTATTTTTAATCAAGTTTATCACAAGCAAGGTAGTAATGCCACTGAGACATAATGTGTTACTGGGTGTGGTAGAATTAGAAAATAGAAACATTACTAAGGAGCATATCTGATTTGAGAACAAATAGTTGTACTTGCACAAGGAAGTTGAATACAAGAGCACGATCATCTGCAAAATCTGTGTCTGTGATGATAATTTCAGGGTGTTAACAGTAAAACTAATCTTCTTACATGGATCAAGCATTTGGATATTAAAGAATCTCTGACAAAAAAAAGTATAGATGACTATTGAGAGCCATGCTAAATGTTAGCTGGAAACAAGACATGTCAAAGAAGAACCATATGAGAAATTACTAAGGATTACAGACACAATCTGTGAAAGGCTAATGCAGTTTAGTGGCCATTCCTGGAGAAGTAAACAAGAACATTTAAATTGGCTGAAACTATAGGAACCAAATTCCAGGAAAAGATTGAGGAGTAGACCTGCAAGAATTTTCATTGGTCAACTCATAGATGACACTAGAATCAAAAAGGAAGAACTGGGTAGAGCTATGGATAACAGAAATAAATGGAAAATGTTTGTCTGAGGATGATCAGATATATGAGTGTAGTTGGATGAGAATCTGATAGAATAGTAAATATATGAGACAATTTAAAAAACTTCTATTTTGTCATGTTGTATATGTAATCCTTGAATAAATAAATAAAAATAAAAACTGAACTGAAATGAGTTAAAATCTAATTTCTGTAATTATACAGTTAAAGTAAAATCAAGCAATAAGCTGTGTTGACTGGGAAACAAGAAGCTGAAAGGGAATTTTACATGTGAGAAGTGCAAGAGAAGAATATGTTAGCATAGAAGTTATGGTTACATCTAGTTATTTCAACTGTAAAATAATGAGACCTTACTGCCAATCTAGTACTGCATTTAAATTCATAAAGTCTAGCTACCACAGAGGAATGTTTATTAGAACAATTACCATCAAAGTATTTATAGAAAAGCCACAGGGAAGCTATGTTATGGTGGTGGGGAAGTGACTGAAGCCAAGATGCCAGGTCAGGACTAATAACATTGCAGATTCTTCTTTAAATTTTATTAAGAATTTCCATATACATAGTAGAACCACCAGACCAGATGTGGCAGCAATATTCAAAGCATGGATGAATAGTAGACTTTTGTAAGATAGATTCTGGTGATAAAAATTGTCTAGCATTACATAATGAATCAATTTTCCAAGCAGCAGACCTAACAACTGAATCAATATAATCTTCCCACTTCATATAAGTGAAAAATGTTAGCCCAAGAAGGCACAATGAATCACTTTCCTGGAGGTTAGCATCAGCCATGCTGATGGAAGGCAAAAAAGTTCAAGATGATTAAAAGAGAGCAGTTTCATTTTCGAGGTGTTAAAATTAACAAGCCATTCCTTCTCTCAGTTACCAAGTGATTGTAAGCCATTGTTGAGATCAGCTGCCAATTTGACCTTATCAAACTGACCAGACTTACTATTAAGACAGGAGTAAATATTTGTATTATCAGCATAGATACTGAGTTGAACTGATGATATAAGGAAGGTCATTGATGAAAATTAGGGACAATTTGGATTCAAGGATTAAGTCTTGGGCAGGGGGGGGTCACTTGCATTAATACAAAATGATCTAGAAGAGTGGCCATTCAAAACAACTTTTATTTCATGATTTGATAAGAAAGATTGGATATATATTACTAGTAGGCATCCATTTATCTTACAAGATAATAGCAACTCCCTGAGTGATGTTATATGGAAGACATGCTGTCCAATATGGAATCTATCTTACACATTTTAAAATCTACCATTTGTCCATGCATTGAATATTGCTGCCACATCTGGTCTGGTGCTCCTGCTATGTATTTAAAGATTCTAAATGAAATACAAAGAAGAGTTTGCAATGTTATTGGTCCTGGCCTGGCATCTCATATTTACTTATATTCCCACCTTCCATGTGCTTTTTCTTCAAACATTTCCATGGCAATTATTTTGATGAGCTTTCCTCTTTGGTGCCTAAATTTTATTAATTTTAGTGCAGTACAAGATTGGCAGTAAGGTCTCATCATTTACAGTTGAAATGGCTAGATGTAACCATAAGTTCTGTACTAACAGTTTCTTCTCTTGCACTTCTTGCTTGTGAAACTCTCTTCCAGCCTCTTACTTTCCAGTCAATTTTAATTCTCAAAAATTTAAATTCAATATCAGTTATTATCTTCTGTCTTCATAATTCCTGTTCTTTTATATATTTTGTATATGGTATTTTGAAATTAGAATTGTGTGTGTCAAAGTCAGCTAACATTTGGAATGAAGTATTTTTTACCTTTACACCTGATGTAATTTCCACAATTTAACAAATGATAAAAAAATGTTAAATTTTGCTAAATATGTCATATTTTACATTAAGTTACAAATCAGGAGACAATATAATTACAGAATTAATAAAGAAAGTATAAAAAAATTTGTTTATTCAAAATTTGATTCTTTTTAATTTCCACTTTTTCTAAAAGAAAAAAGTATGGAAGGATCTGAAATATTAAAGTCTGAGATAAGATCAGCACTAGCCAGTATGAACAGAAACAAAGCAGTGGGGATTAATAGTGATGCTATCAACCTTAGTCAATATTGGGATTGACAAGATTATGGAAATAATAAATGCAATCTTCCAGTATCCCACCTCTGTTGGGATACTGGAGGCTTCTAGAAGATTAATTTTCATAGCACTGCCTAAGAAGCCAGGTCTAAATGAATGCAAACTCTATTGGACACTCAGATTAATGAATCATACAGCTAAGCTTATCATTTAGATTATGATAACTAGAGCACATAGCAGAATTGAACAGGAAACAGAATAAAAGCAGTGTGGCTTCATTAAGGAAACTGGAACAAGAAATGCAATTTTCATGATCAAAATACTATAAAAGTGAGCAATACAAATGCAGAGGGACACATATATCTGTGTTTCATAGAGTGTATAAAAGCTTTTGATAATTTACAACACAAAGATTTATTTCATCTGCTAGGAATTTTTTCTATTTGAGAAACATATTTGAATAATCCAGAACATTTACTGGAAAAAAAAAACTGCCTACATACAGACAGAAAATGAATTGAGCAGGTAGGCAAAAACTAAAATGAGTATAAGACAAAGATTTATCTTCTCACTGGATTAAAGGTGAGGTGATCCTAAGAAAACTAGAAGTCCAATAATGAGCTGTTATTGGTGGACACAGTCTTAATAATATAAGATATGCTAATAACACCATGTGGATGGCAAACTCCGAAAACTGCGGGAACTTAAAGACAAGATATCAAAGGAAAACCAGACAGAAAAGATTAATCATCAGTTTTAAGAAGACAATGCATTGGTAACATCAATATCACAAAAGTACAGAGAGTTAATCATCCAGGAAGTATTATAACAAATGATGGAAAATGTGATAAAAATCCAAAGATAAATTTCTATTATCCACTTTAAGAATTCAAGTATTAAATGAACAAATGTTTACATTTTGTAAGTTATTAATCTCTTTATCCAAAAGGATTGTTAGTTTGCTGTAATTAAATTTAAGTTACTTGATGGTGACATCATCTGATTTTTTATCTGACATTATTTCTTATTACTAAAAGCCTTATTTTTAGTGCGTACACATATTTGAATTGCTGTCCCAGTTTTTTATTTTATTAAACAATGAAATTAATAAATTGAGAAGTCCTAAGAAAGAAAAATTCTGCCTCACAATAGAAATTGAACCTGCATCCATTTTCACCTCCAGAGAAACCACTTCTTTGAGATAAAGTGTGCCTCTATCAGTTTGGTCGTGGGGCAAGTTTCAAATAAACCAATTACAAAAAACTAATTTTCTCATTGGGATTATACAAATCTAGATCTGTTAGCTATATATATATATATATATATATATATATATGTGTGTGTGTATGTATGTATATATATATATACATACATATATATATATATATATATATATATATATATATATATATGAGTGCAAGATATGAAGGAGTGATGCTAGAGCTGTAAAATCTTGCATGCATTAATTTCAGCTCTTCTTATCAATAAATGCATTGTTTCTTTCCAAGTAAATTGATATCTGACTATTCAAAGAAGACTTCAAAAGTAACTCATAGCAACTGCTGTAAATGGACAAAATTTGGCATTGTCATGCTATCAAGTGTTACAGAAAGAAGGTTTAGCCCCAACGACATTCATGCTGACATGGTTGCTACATTAAGGGATAATGCTCTAGACTTATCAACAGTGCTAAAGTGGGTAGCTGAATTTAGTATGGAAGGGAAAGTCTTATAGCTGACACTAGGTTTAGATGCCCTGTAACTGCTACTTCTGAGGAAAACATTGATAATTTTCTCCATATGGTGATGTATGACAGGCAGTTAATTATAAATCAAATAGCCAATGCTACTGGCAGATCTTGAGAGTGAGTTGAGAATATTCTACCCAATGAATTTGGCATGACAAATGTTTTTACTCAGTGGATGCCATCTTTTTCTGACACCAGACTGATTACATTGTGGAAAACTCGGATATTATCTGCAGCAGATCCAGCTAGTTTCCTTGAATGTTTCCAAACGTATGATGCATGTTGGGTTCATTACTTTAAGTCAATCAAAGAGATAATCTGTACAGTGGAAACAAAACCTCCTCACCTGCTCCAAAGAAGTCCTAGGTTGTTTCATCTGTAGGGAAGATGATGGCCTCATTTTGGGGGATAGAAAAGGCATTGTACCTATTGACCATCTCCAAAAGGGCCATAATATCACTGTGGATGTAGTTATGAGACACTGTCAAGACCAAACATCCTGGAAAACTGTTGTAGCCTTGTTAGGGCCAGAAATAAAAACACAAAGAGAGGAATTGAGTTAAACAAATATATTAACAGAAATAGTAATGCAAACATATACAAACGAGTGTGTTATAGTAAGAATGTTTGGTCTGACTGTCAGATCTGACTGCTGGAAACTTCCCTCTCCAAAAGGCACTACCTGCTCCTATTTATAGGTGGGAGAGTTCATGTATACGTGGGTAAATTACTATAACTAAAACTGACAAAAGAGGACAATGTTCTAGAAACACCAGTCCTTAGTTTCAATGGCTACTGTGTATAAATGTGGCTTTGAACAGGTTGATCCCCTCCCTATTCTCCTGATTTGACTATCATCTGTTCCCCAACATGGAAAAACACTTGGCTGGAAGCCAGTATTGCAGGGATGATGACTTCATATCTACTGTTGATGACTTTTTTGAATAACAGGATGAATAGTCTTCTTTGAACAGTCAGATGTCAGTTTACCTGGGAAGAAACAATGCAGTTATTAATAATAGATTAAATTAATGCATGCAAGATTTTGCAACTCTAGCATCACTCCTTTATAGTCAGCCTATGAAGTTTTCAGCTCACTTTCATGTGTGTGTGTGTGTGTATGTATATATATATATATATATATATATATATATATATAGAGAGAGAGAGAGAGAGATAGATAGATAGATATATATATATATGCATGTTTCATTAAAAATGACAGACAAGGTACTATGATTAGGCTTTTTATTTCATTTTTCTTGTGTTCGAACAAGTGCTTTCTTTTACCTTGTCTGTTGTTTTTAATGGTACATGTATAAATGAAGGATTGCTGCCTAAATACACACACACACATATATGTGTGTGTGTGTATATATATATATATATATATATATATATATATATATATATATATATATATATATAGTTGTTAGAACGTTCGCTTTCTGACCATGAGACCTAGGTTTGAATGTTGATTTGTCGGGAAGGAGACTTCCTGATGTTATTGAAATGGATCGAAGTCAATCCCAGTGTGCAGCACCTTTGGAAAGTACCTGTAAACAATATCACGGGTTGACCCAAGCCTTGTGAGGGAAATTGGGTTGACGGAACTATTGAGGGCCATCAATAGCTGTGCTAGCACAAAGCCACAATTCATTGTGGCCAAGGGCTTGAATATGCTGGCTTTGTTCAAATTGTTGATCCAACTAGATAAGACACACTCTCTCAGAAATTTTAACTAATGTCTGCTCAGCATAGTTGCAGTATAAACCACAGGTGGGCTCTGTTGGTGTTGAGCAAATGCACCTGAGCGAGCATCTGCAATAGGGATTGGTTAGCTGCCCTAGTAGACAGGTATCCTCAAATACGGGTGGCCAGTTATTATTATTATTATATATATATATATATATATATATATATATATATATATATATATATATAGTAAAGTCTATGGAAACTATGGAAAGAAGTGTTTGTTACAAAAGAGAATGACAAACCCTTTTTCAAAAACCCTTCTACTTTTGAATGCCAGAATTCAGTTTAGTTTTGGTCTGAAGAAAAAATAAAAACAAACAAATTTTCTTAATTTATACTGTTGCTTTCATTGACACAAATAATACACTTTAATATTACAAAATTGTATGAGATCTGGTAAAAACATACCAGTTTTTTTTTTTCTTATTTCGTTTTTTTTATTGTCTTCACTCAAATTTTGTTCATTAATAATGAATAAATTATTCCGCATCAAATGATATCAAAAACCAAACAAGTGAGAACTTCAGCACAACTTGATAAATGATGTTGCCATCAAGTCTTGCAAAAAGAAAAGAAACAAAATCAGCATCACTTGCATTTATCAACTTCTTTTTACTTGAACTGATTGATTTTACTTCCAGTGCTGCAATTTTATTTGCTTTCAAAATTGATTTCATTTCTAATTAATCATCTTCATCATATTTTTTATTTGTTTTTTTTTTACCTGACATTATATTGCAAATGATCACTTTAAAAACTTTTGTCTTCCCTTTAGAGTTTTTAATATAATTTTTGGTCATGAAAAAAGTAATCTCATAAAACAACACTTAAATTTCGGCAACAGACGTCTCAAAGAATATGAGTAAATAGCAAATTAAATAACAGAAACTACATGAGCATGTTTAGAATCTAATTCTTAATAAACATTTTAGAGTTGTATTATACAGGGTGTTTCAAAAAGAATACACCAAAATCATCACGTGATGTGTCAAAAACGAAAAAAAATTACAAACCTCTAGCATGAACACATGTGTTGTATATACATTCAAGTTTCATTTCATGTTTTATAAGTGCTCAATGTGGCCACCACCGGCAGCGCGGACAACATCAAGCCGATATGAGAATTTCTCCCAAACGCGCCTCAGCATGTCACAGTCCACCATGTTGATTACAGCTGTTATTCGATCTTTCAAGTCATCGATACTTGCTGAAAGTGCTGGAACATAAACTTGGTCTTTAACATACCCCCACAAGAAAAAGTCACACACAGTGAGGTCCTGGGATCTGGCAGGCCAAGTACAGAGAGTAAGATCTTTAGCATCTCTCCTCCGAATCCATTGCTGAGGCACGTTTTCATTCAGATGAGCTCTAACCCCGAGATGCCAATGGGGTGGTGCTCCATCTTGCTGAAAAATGAAGTCATTTGAATCTGCTTGCAGTAAAGTGAATAGCCAGTTTTGGGTGCTCTGTTCCCCACATGCACACATTGTGACGATTGACTGTGCCTCTCAAATGGAAATTCGCTTTGTCACTAAAAACTAAACGTGAAAAGAGAGTTTCATCACCTTGCTCCATCTCCAGCATTGACACACAGAATGTCCTCCACATCACCTTGTAATAATTAGTAAGTGCTTGGATGAGGCTTAGTTTGTATGGTTTCATGTGTAATCATCTCTTTAACACATGCCAGACAGAGGTATGAGGGATGGCAAGCTGAAGACTTGCTCAACATACGGACTTACGTGGGCTGCTCTCAAATGCATCATGAATCCTCTCCACTTGCTCCTCTGTAACACGTGGTCTTCCAGGACTCTTTCCTTTGCACAGGCACCCACTCTCTTTAAACTGTTTAACCCACCATCGAATGTTCTCACGATGGGGTGGATCAATGCCGAATTCTGTTCTGAAAGCACGCTGCACCGTGACAATGGCGTTTGGTTTCACAAACTCAAGCACGCATAATGCCTTCTGCTGAGGAGTCGCCATTTTGATTGATCTTCCCACTATTCAGCTGCACCAGAAGCGGTGAAACTGACACCTAATCAAACTTTGATAAGTACTCTATCAAATAACCACTGATTCAGTCCACTACAATGCTATAGACCTGAAAAAACAGCGTAATGATTTTGGCGTATTCTTTTTGAAACACCCTGTATATTTATGAACTTTATGGTCACTCAAGCAAATGGCACACACACACACATATATACATATATGATAAAAATATAGTTTTAATGTATGCCATATTTATAGGTAAATGTGCTCAATATCATCGATATAATGTATAGTGCATATAAATATAAAAAGTGAACACTGAGGTCAACACCAAGTGGCGACAGTTTGTTTCATGCTTGTATGCAATATTTATGGCGGAGGTAGCCAAACCATGGCACACAAGCCACATGCAGCCTTTTGACCTTTAATATGTGTCGCTTGGAAATATGTTGTCTGAGCTCCTTTTTTTCATCACAGTGAATATAAAAGACAAATAAAAAAAATTCAAGCTTTATAATTATTTATTGGGTATGAATTGCAACCACATTGGATTAAAACATAAGTTTAATGTTAATGTGTATATAACAAAAATGTATGTGTAAATTTTGTGCATGTTTTGTCGCTTTCAAACATCAAAATTTTATCATCTGTGTGTCTTACATTAAGCAAGTTTGGCCACCCCTTATTTGTGGCCTGAAGATTGTGCTCAAGTATTGAACAGATTGTTGTTATTCAGTGTTGACCCCTGTGTCTATATATATATATATATATTATTTTATTTAACATTGAGCTCTCCGGATTTCATCCTCCTTGGTATTATCCATACAGATTACCAAGATTTTCATTACTTACACACACACACACACATATATATATATATATATATATATATATATATATATATATATATATACACACACACACACACACATTTGAGTTTGTGATAGAGCCAATGTGTGTCTGAGCAATGTCATCGGAAACTATCAAGATAAAGTAAGATTCAGTTACCTACTCATCACTTTCAGACAAGAAATGCTTTATCCAATGGAAAAATGAAATGAGGGTTCAATTCCTGTTGGAAAGTACAATTTTTTTAGTAGGAATTCTCAATTCTCAGACACTTTAAAAATAACAGGTATTAACTTGAACATGTGTATCAACTAAAAATAATGCTTATAGTAATGACAAAGTTGGATTTAAAAATCCATTAACTACTTTAAAAGATTACACCTGCATAGCCACATGCATACATACAACACACACACACACACATGTGCATACAAATGTGCCAAAGATCATAGGATAGGCACACAGGTGTCTCAAAGATCATAGGATATGTACCTAGTATCATATAGGTTTCTCTCTCTCGCCTGGTGAATTGCAATAGGTTGACATGGCATTGATTCCACAAGTAGCCATCAGACCTCTTGATAGCTGTCCACAGCTTCCTGGTTATTTGTAAATGCTGTATTTTTCATGTGTATAGATCTCACCACCGTGTCACATAAGTGCTTGATTGAGCTTATATCTGGCTGACTTTATTGTAAGCTGACCCAACCCATGCCATGTGAACACAGTCCACACTATTAGGGAATCACCATCAACCTGCATGGTATCTTGCTGACAACTGGGGTTCATGGCATCATGGAGTCTACATCATACCTGAACCCTACCATTATACTAAAATGACTGGAACCATGTCTAATCATATCATTCAATATATTACCAGTCTTCCAGAGTACAAGTAGTGATGTTACAAGCCCAAGTGTCATGATCCCGGGTGTTGTGGTGTTAATAGGGTCACTCTGATGGATGTTTTGCTCCCATATCCCATAAAGCTAAACTAACGTTTTTTGATATGTGTCTGATACAACCTGCAAAGAATGTGGTTATATGTCATTTATTTTTACCACAGACACTTCTAGCCAGATGGCTCTCATCACTATCATTAAGTACCCATGGTTGGATAATGTACTGTCCATGGTAGGCAGTAATTTTCCATCAGGTATTTCCAGGATACATGTGAATGCAAAACATTAACTTTCCTATCTCAAGCACTCTCTATCATGCTCTTTTGAAATGTTGGTAGTTAATATTACCTTGACATGAACACTCTAACACTGACTTACCTGATGTCAGAGCATAACTGATTTGGTCTTGGCATTTCCATAATGTTATGGTATGTTGGCATCAATTACCATTTCTTTTACATACTTTTGAGACATCAGTGTATGTGTATATATATATATATATATATATATATATATATATATATATATATAAGCCATTGTTCTTTTCTTTGTAGCATAAAAAATGTGCCACACTAATTTCTGTGTAAATTTCCATGATGAGGAGCTATCATTATTTATATGCAGACTATTATCCTCATCTTTTGTTATTAACTTTTTAAAAACAAAATTGTCCCATGAATGGATTAAGGCATTGGTTTGTAACATAGTAATTCTGAGTTCAATCCTTGGATTGGACAATGTGTACTTGGAATTGGTGGAAACAGGATGAGCAATAACTGTGCAGTTCTAAAATAAGTAAATGAGATATCCCTAGACATTAGCAATGGATTAAATCCCTACACATTAGCAATGGATTATATAAAGAGTCCAGTTTGAAATTAACTATAAGAAAACAACAAATGATGGCAATAGTTTACATATAAATAATGAACGCTAATGTTGTGGTTGAAGTATTGATGACCCAAAGCGACAAATGTCATACAATATATTTAGATCCCCTTACTCAGATGGAATGAAAACCTACTTAAGTTTTGGTGTGTTTCATAGGATATATATAGTGAATGTCTGTGTGTCACACTTTTTCAATTGAAGGGACACAACTCTCTAACTTTTTAACTTTTCACGTTATAGAAATTTTAAATTCTCAATTTTTCATTACTGCGATTAATTTTTTATGTGATTTTTTGCAACAAATTTTTTTCAATAACAGTTTTTATAACTTGGAAATAAATTTGGGAATAATCAAAATTAATTGCAAAATCCAGCAAAAGTCACCCATGAAATAAAAATAATTGTTTGTACATAAATTAAGGCCCTACACATATCAAACTGTCTTTAAATTAAGTGTTGGTAGAAGAATTATCATTGGACTTTTAAAAGGTAAGGTTAATATTAATGCAATACTTAAATGCAGTGATCAATTTTGAGTTCTTATCGTTGCTTATCACATATGGCAACAGTATGCCTTGCAAATGAAATCTCTGCCAACAGAGGGTCAGATTACAATCAAAAGAGCCAAGGCCGCAGAGAGGAAAAGAAAGTTCCATGCAAATGAAAACTCAGATCAAACGGCAGCTAGGAGAGCTTTCAATGCTGAGAATATGCAAAAACAGGGACTCTCAAACTCCTGAACAAGCCGAAAAACCCAATCAAGAGCCCTCTGCAAGAGCTAGCTTAAATGACACTCGATAGAGTGGCTTTTACACTAGTGTATGTGTGTCTATATATATATATATATATATATATATATATATATACACACACACACCCACACACACACACACACACAGCCCATGTATAACTGATTCAAAATTTCTGACTGTGGCCAAAGTATATTCCCAACCTTAAATAAATACTATCATCTGACACTTTAGTAATGCCACAATGAAGAGCTCTGAGTTGAAGGAGGAGGAGAAAATGGAGCAAGAAGAAGAATGATTATCAGGAAATATCAAAAAGTATTGTAAAAGTAAAAGAAGGAAAAGATGAAAAATTATTGACAAAGAAAGAGACAAAGAAATGAAGAATGTTTTGTGAAAAATAAAATCATAAAAACATTTCTGTTTTTATTTGAAATAATCTAGAAACTTCATAGAAGCAAAGGAAGATGAAATTAAAAAGAAAAGTGGAGAAGGAAAAAAGTGAATAGGTTAAATCATAAAGGGAATAATATAAACAAGAAAGAAAGAAAAACAAAGAGAGAAGAACTGAAAAAAAAGAAATAATGATAAAGTTCACACCAAAAGTAGAAAAGAAAAATAAGAAACCAGAAAGAAAGAAAATACAATAAAAAGAAACAAAGAAACTCACTTAATGAGTTAAAACAGAAAGAGAAAATAATGAAGAAAAAGAAAGAAGCAAATAAAGTTGAAGAAATGAAAAAAATCTGAAGAAGGAAAAAGGAGGAGCAAATGAAAGCAGTAAAATAAGGAGGAAAAATTAGTGAATAAGTTAAAGGAAAATAGCAAATGGGCTAAAGAAGAAAATGAAAACTGTAAACAAGAAAGAAAAAACAGAAAGAAAAGGAGAAATGAAGAAAAACTGAAAAAGATAATTTAAAGTAAAAAACAAAAATGATAAAAGAAAAATCAATAAAATAAAAAGGAAAAAGAAAGAAAAGTAAAGAAGGACAAAAATAATTGAACTAAGACAGAAAGTTAAAATAATATAAAAAGAAAGAAACAAAAATATAAAGAAAAAACAAAGAATGAGTCAAAGTAGCAAACTTGAAAGAAGGAAAAGAGCTTTAAAATAAAACTGAAGAAAGACCATTTAATGAACTAAAGCAAAATGTGATAAAGATTAATAGGAAAGGAAAGACAGAAAATCAAAAGAAAAACATGATGATCAACTAAAGAAGGAAAATATGACCAAGTGAAAGCAGAATATGAAGAAATAAAGAAAAAAAAATGAAGTAATCTGATAAAAAAGTAAAAGTTAAGGCAATGAATAAGGAAATCGAAGAAGTAGAAAAGATAAATAAATGACAGGAAGAAAGAAAAAAAATGAAAACTCTAGAAGGAAAAACAATGAACTCAATCAAAAATGGGGAAAAATCAAAAAGAAAGAAAAAAAAAATACAAGCTAGACTGGAGAAAAACAATGAATGTACGAAGGAAGAATAGAAAAATGAAACGAGTTAAACTAGCAGAAAATAAAATTAGAAAAGAAAAATATGAAAAAGGAAACAAACTTAATGGAAGAAGGAGAAAAATAATGAAAGTGGAAAGAAGGGATAGACAAAGAAGAAAAAAAGAAACAGAAGCTAAAGCGGAAAGAAAGAAAAAAGAAACACTAAATTGGCGAAGAAGAAAAACAATGAAAGAGGAAAGCAGGAATAGAAAAAGGAAACAAGGTTAACTGAAAAAGTAGAAAAGAAAATTAGAAAAGAAAATATAAAAAAAGAAACAAACTTAATTGAAGAAGGAGAAAAGTAATGGAGGTGAAAAAAAGGCATAGACAAAGAAAAAAAGAAACAAGCTAAACCTTAAAAGGAGAAAAACAATGAAAGTGGAATAGGAAAAGAAAGAAAATGATAACAGAAGCTAAACGCTAGAAGAAAAAGAAAGTGGAAAGGAGAAATAGAAAAAGAAAAAAATATTTGACATTTTAACAGAAAATAATGTCTTACTTTGCACCAATCTAGAAGAAAGTAAATGCTTTGAAGAAAGAAATAAAAATGACAGATAAAAAAAACAAAAACAAATGATCGAACAGTTTTGGAAAAAGAATTTCGAAGAGTTCTCAAAATTATTTGATAAATAATGCCTGGCTATTTAACCAATATGTCTACTCTTAAGATGAATTTCGTAATGAGATTTGTGAATGTTTGCATTCATCAATTTATCAAACATCAACCACAATGAAAAGAGAAAAACAAAAGAAGAGAAATTAACAAATAAACAAATTAAAGAGAAGCTGAAAAATACATAATCTACAAATTAAAAAAAAAGAGAGAGTTGACAAATGTTTATATATTTCATTATCCCTCAATTTACATTTTTCATGATAACATCCTGTCAAATACATTTATCTCTTATCATTTTTGTCTATGATTTACTGAGCTTTTACATCATGTTCCTCTTCCATTTATTTTTTTAAAGTTTACAAACAGCAGTAGTGGTTGGAGAGCCATCAAAAGGAGCAGTAGGACCTGAAGAGCTGCAGCATGTCTCTGAAGATTAAATAGAGGCTATCAAAAAAAAAAAAAAACATTTATGGAAATGCTTAACATGTACATTCACAAAAAATGGAAAAAAGCATGGATGCTTATATCAAATGATGAAAATGATGATTAAAGTTCCTTGAACAAAATAGATGAAGGAAGTGGCTTCTTTTATCATAAAATGGAACTCATTATTTATTGCATGATGAGAGCCATCCTCTCAGTCTTACTCTGTCTCTCTCTCTGTCTCTCTCTCTCTGTCTCCCTCTCTCTCTATATATATATTTATGTGTGTATGCGTATTTATGTATGTATATGTATAATTAGGCAGCATATCTTCATTCAGGCATGTTTGGTTGAATAATCTTGACATATTATGTTTATTTTAATCCTCTCAAATTCACAAATCAATTCCTTAATGTTGTTATTAAACTCATTAAGGAAGATGCTGTAGTTTTTATCATTTCTTTTATTTTCCCAAGTACTTTCAATCTCATCCAAGACCATCTTCAGCTAAGAGAGAAAATTAATGTAATTGATAGTTGCAAGTATTTTTTTTGTAAATGCACATGAAATATGCTCTGTCCATTCAAAAATTAACATTATTGAAAGGAGGTAACTTAATTTATCTTTGTAAATTTAAAAAAAAATTACAGTTTGAGTATTTTAAAACATTGCTGTTATAATTGTAAATTTATCAAAGCTAAAGCAATAAAAGACAAACATGACAAAAGAAAAAATCTTGTCGTAGCTCCTAACAAAACAATTAAAAATCACTGCCAAGGAGCTGGATTACTATACTCATATAATTTTTAAAAAAGCAGATAAAACCAGTAACTTTGTATTAAATAAATCTGATTATAATTCAAAATTACAACAAATACTTGATGACCACACCAAATTTTAAAAAGTTAACAAAAATCCTATTAACCAAGTGAAATTGAAAATCAACAAACTGATCATAGTTAACAATGCAGAACAAGACTTAAAATATCACAAAATAATTGTCAACTACAAACCAGGATACATGTATGGAAGTATAAAAATACATAAACCTAATTTCCCTCCAGTTTATCAATTAAACAAAATCATTAACCAACTCATTACATCATACATACCTTGTAAATACAGTATTAAATCAATTCATGAACTAATTCAAATCATGAAAATAAAAAACCTAATAATGAAACCATAGCCTTATAATGGGTTATCAGTTATAGTGAAATGTATGAGTGTTGAAACAGATTTTAGTTTGATTTGGTCTTGTCAGTCAGATAGCCCACCATAAGAGGGGTATAAAACAAGAAAATCAAATTGTAAGTGAAACAAAAAATTTATATACATATAAATCAATTAAGGGCTCTACAAATAAAATTAATGTATTTTGGTTGATACAAGGTCATCAAAATGTTCATAGTAGTCCTTGCATGAATGAGTTTATGTGTACATAGGCAGGAACATATGTGTGTATGTATGTATGTATGAGCGTTATTGTAGGGTAGGAATGTCTTTGAAGTAATCACTCAGTCTTAAAATGTTCTGTTCATTTATCAAGTATAAAAGAGGTGAGGGAGAAAGGTAAAGATAATAATAACGATTGCTTGATGTTTGTCAAGGGATGTGTTAATACACTCATCTCCTTCTCTCTGGGGACAGGCAAACTTGCCCGTCTTATTTTGTTTGTGGGGCTTGAAAAGGTCATTTGGGAATTCACTTCTGGATATGATTTGGGCCTTTCCATTGGACAATGAACAAACTTTGCATCGGCTTTCAAAAAGGTCCATAAAAGAATTTGTTTCTGAGAATTGAAGATTATTTGAATTTTGTCTTTAAATGTTTCTTAGTTTTTTATTGGCTGAAAAACATTTCGCATCAAGGTGTGAAATTTCATGAGTTTTGTTTTGGATTTGCTTTTGCTTGTGTTAAGCAAAGTTTTTAAATTCGAGTCTTTTTAATTTCTAACAAGATCAATCAGTCAGAGCATTTGAATTTTAAATCTAGATCTTGTTTTGTTCACTACATATAGGTCCCCATTCAAATAACAGAGTGTAATTCTGTGCATTTTTTTAATTTTTTTTTTTTTTTTTTAGTAGTAAAAATATGTGATGTTTTTTTCCATTTAATGGTTTTACTGGTTTTTGTTTTAGTTATTTGTTTTTCATCATGAGCTCCATGGATATGAGATTGGGAATCGTTCAATTCAAGATTTCTTTCGACAAGATCACTTTGTATTTCTAGAAATATATACTGGTTGATGGAAACATTATTATGCACATTTTCAAATAATTTGATCATAAAATATTTGCAGTTGTGAAAGTGAGAGAAAAAGCTGGGCATAAGAGGGATTGAGGAAAATGGAAGATGGCATTTGACATTGCATTTAAATTTTTGAAGATTGTAGTTATCAGGGAACCAAGTAAATGGAAGAGAGTTCCACAGATTGGAAGTGCAAGAAAAGAAACTGTTGGAGCAGAAGTTGTGGTTACATTTACCTGTTTCAATAGTTAAAGGGTGGGACCTAGATGACAATCTAGTAGCATGCTTAAATTCATGTGGTTGGGAAACCAGGGAAAATATCTCATCAGAGCAGTTACCATGAAAATATTTGCAGAAAAGACAGAAGGAAGTCACATCATGTCAGTGAAAAAGTGACTGAAGTCGAGATGCCAAGTCAAGATCGATTACATTACAGATCCTTTTTTGGATTCTCTCAAGAACCTTGAGATGAATAGCAGGAGCACCAGACCAGATATTATAACAGTATTCAATACACAAACAAATGGTAGATTTGTAAATGTGCAAGATGGACTCTAACAAGAAACATCTTCTGGTATGACACAGTGACCCAACTTTCCTTGCAGTAGATGCAGCTATTGATTCAATATGTATGTCTATAATCATGTATGTGTGTGTATATAATATATATGTGTGTGTTTTATATAAACAAGTATATAAGTGTATGTATGTATGTGTATATATATATATATATATATATATATATGTGTGTGTGTGTAAATATATGTGTGTATGTATATAAGCAGGTATATATATATATATATATATGTGTGTGTGTGTGTGTAAATATATGTGTGTATGTATATAAGCATGTATATATATGTGTGTGTGAATGTGTATGTATATAATCGTGTATATCTAGTGGGGGGTATTCAGAAGAGGTGTCTGAAATGTTGAACCACATTTGAAGATTGTCAGATTGTTATATGGACCACAGATCTTTTGTATTTTTTCAATAATCCCTTCACATAGGGTAAGCAGACCGAAGCTGTTTTCTGCATATTGTTATCCTCTTGTACCCTTCTATCTCAGTTTGTCGGAGCTGCTGCCATGTATCCAGGGTTGTTGTTACATTGTAGGGTACTGCCATTTCTTGTTCATATGTCTCTGGGTCACCACTTATGACTTTTGCTCGATGTTGTAAATAACCCCTCTCTTGAGTCTGTATGGGAGGTTGAAGTTGTGTATTGGCCAGTTAATTTTGCTTGCAGTATATGGATGTCTTGAACCCATGCTCTGTTTGAGATATTAGTACATCTAGGGATACTAGTTTGTGGTTGTTTTCTCTCTCCATTGCAAACTGTATCAATGATCTTATTGAGTTTGCATGGTCCAGTAGTAGTTGGTCTTCTTCCAGCTTGTGAACCAAGGAGATTATGGTGATGGCCCCAAACCAATTGAGCTGGCCTGGGCAGTATGAGCAACCAGTTTTTCTCCAAATAGGGTCCAAAGAGACAGGGTGATGGAAGAAATCAGGAATTTTGAGGAAGAACAGGGAACAGCTATTGCTGTTTCTCAGTCCCAAAAATGTGCTTCATCTATATGGAGTGATATTTATCCAATGAAACTATCATGGAATACCCTGATTGCAATGGAGCTATTGGCAATTTCATTCCTCCTGTTATCTACCTATGGTCTTCTACCAAATGCGACCACCCTCAAGCTGTGGTGATACACTGACACTGATGTATGCACATTATGTCAAAGTGGTTGAAGCACTTTATGTCACGTGCTCTTCGCATGCCCACAGTCACTGTAGATGTACATGGCATCATAATAAAGTGTGTATATATATATATATATATATATATATATTGCTTATACATATATATAAACTTTGATTATATATATATATATATATATATATATATATATATATATATATATATATATATATATAACTTAGCTTACATATAAATACAGGTAAATCATACATTTAGCTTTTATACAGTTATAGATATATAGCTGTCTGTGTAAATGGAAACAATTCTTTTGCAATGAGCATTATTAAATATCATTTCCAGAAATAAGTGAAAATTCCTGTTAATGACACTCTTCTGAAGGATTTCATCTCTTCATTTTGTATATTGCAATCATTCATTTACTATTTTCTCCATATTAAACATCCATTTCATCTTTCACTTTCTTGCATTCCTCACTTCCTTTTATTGGAAATTATTTATAACTCCTTTTGTTTCTATCATTAACATTACAAATAAGAGAAATAAGTAAATAAAAACTTAGACATGAAATAAATATTTATATTGGCAAATGAATTGTGAATGGATTATTTCAATATTTGGGGATATAATCAAATAGCTTTATCTGAATAACTTCCTTTTTCATAGTTTGTTGATGTAACCCAGTAAGTGACTTTGTCTGTATGAGAAAACTTTATGAAAACATCAGTAAAAAGAGTAATTTCTGCTGAAATGATGCATATACAGATATCACATAAACAATGGCTTCTTTCACTTGTACAGTTTTTGTCCTTAAATAATATTTAGTTAGTCTTGGTACATATCATATATATATATATATATATATATATATATATATATATATATATATATATATATATATTTAATATTGATATATATAATATTGATAGCATGATAATGATTATATCGTATATGATATATGTATATATAATATTTATATGTATCTTATGATATATTGATATATATTGCATATGATATATATATATAATATAGATATATATTATGTTTGATATATATACATACCTATATGAGATATATATACATATATATGATAATGATATATATTATATATGATAATATTGTGTAGGCCTCTGTTGGTCAGGGTTGACCATGGGAAGCATCCTAGTTGTCTGCTTGGCTGAAGCATCAATGTCTATGACTCTAGAGGTCGATGGAGGAGTGATAATCTCTGTTGCAGAGGTCGCATGTGTGTTTTGTCTCTGGTCTGTTGGTGCTGTCATTTTGTTTTCTGCAGGAGCTTATGTCAACTTCTCTTCTGACTTGAGATGTTTGGTCAGATTTCCTCTCTATTCTGATCGTATGGCTGCCAGGCTCTCCCAGGACTCTGTGTTAATGTCCACAGCATTCTTCATCTTGTCTCTCACAACATCATGATACTGCATCTGTGGCCGCCTGGCAGATCTCCTTCCAGCGGCCAACTCTCCATGCAGAATGTCTTTGGGAATGCAGCCATTTGGCATATGATGGACATAACCCAACCAACAGAGTCTTCACTGTCTGAGCAGTGTGAACATGCTGGACAAACCTGCTCAAGACAGGACCTAAGTGTTGAGCACCTTATCTTGCCATGCTACTCCCAGGATGTGGTGGATGCTTCTCATGTGAAAGGTGTTCAGATGCCTTTCTTGCCTAGCATATCTGGTTCAAGCCTCACTGTCATATAGCAGTGTGTGCTGATAATGTAGACATTCTACACTGTCATCTTAGTCTTCACCAACAGCTTGGGTTTGGTCCACACATGTTTTGTGAAGTGTGCATGTGTTATTGCTGCCTTTTCGATCCTTTTGTCAATCTCTGGGTCTAAGGAGAGGTTGTCAGTGACAGTGGAGCCAAGGTACATGAACTGATGGACCACATCAAGCTCATAGTCATCAATGGTGATGGCTGGTGGTGTTTTGGTACCTTGTCCTAGTATATTTGTCTTTTTCAGGCTGATGATCAGCCTGAAGTCTCTGCAGGCCTGGGAGAAATGGTTCGTCAGTGGCAGAAGTTCACACTGGGTGTGAGTCATTACTGCCGCATCATTGGCAAAAAGCATGTCTCTGACAAGGGCTTCATGTACTTTGGTCCTGGTTCTGAGGTAGGTGAGATTGAATAACCTGCCATCTGATCTTGTACACAGGTATATCCCTTCTCTTGATGTGCCAAATGCATGCTTCAGAAGCAATGTGAAGAAAACCCTGAAGAGAGTGGGGGTGAGGACTCAGCCCTGTTTGACCCCATTGCAGGTGTTGAAGGACCCAGAGGTGCTACCATTGAACTGCACAGTCCCTCGCATGTCACTGTGGAATGACAATCAATCACTGCAGCTTGGGTTGGCAGCCAATCTTGGGCAGGATTCTGAAGAAGATTCTTCTGCTGACAAGATCAAACACTTTGGTGAGATCAATAAAAGTGACGTACAGGAGCATCTGCTGTTCTCTGCACTTCTTCTGAAGCTAGCAGAAGGAGAAGATCATGTCTACCATTAATCTTTCAGCTTGGAAATCACACTGTGACTCAAGGTAGACACGTTCGGTGAGTTTCTGCAGGCGGACCAAGATGACCTGAGTGAAGACTTTGCCTACAATGCTGAATAGTGAGATACCTCCGTTGTGGTTGCAGTCATTTTGCTCAGCCTTGTTCTTGTAGAGGTTGATGATCTTGGCATCTCTCATGTCCTGAGGTACGACCCCTTCTTTCCAGCACTGGTAGAGGACCTTGTGCAATGGGAGCAGTAGGGAAGTCTTGCAGTGCCTGATCAGGTCAGTGGGGATCCCAATAGCCTTGCTAAGCTCCTCTATGGTTGGTTAGGTATCGAGGTTTTCCATGACTGGCAGGCACTCAATGGCATCAAGGGCTGCAGTCATCACAACATTTTGCCTGGAGTAGAGGTCAGAATTGTGTTCCACCCATCTCTCCATATGTTGCCCCTTGTCTACAATGGCTTCCCCAGTGGTGCATTTTAGGGGTGCTGTCTTGTTCTGCACTGGTCTCATTGTTCTCTTGATGTTATTGAACATCCCACTTATGTTCCCTGCAATTGCTGCTGTGTGGATGGTTTTGCTAAGCTCTGTCCAGTACTTTTTGGCGCAGCATCTGGGAGTTTGATGAGCTTTGCTCCTGGCAGATGGAGGATATGCAGGTTTATCTTGCTGGGTGACCAGTTGTATTCTCAAACCAGTCATATGACTGAGGTATTTCTCCCAAAGGTGGCCAAGGAAGTGTGGTGCATGGTATCTTGCAAGGTCGCCCACTTCTCCGTTGGCAGAGACTCCAGTCAGCAAGGTTGCCCACTCATTTTCAAACCTCTTGAAAAACTGTTGCACAAGGTCTGGCTGGCTCATCTTTCTGACATCAATGCAAGAATTCCCTCCTTCTTGCTGCGGTGGAACCTCTTGGGCTGGGCCATGATCTTGCAGCACACCAAGGAGTGATCTGTATCACAGTCTGTGTTGGGGTAAGAACATGTATGAAGGATGTTCTTAATGGTAGCTTATCTGACCAGTATGAAATCCAGCTGGTGTCAGTGCTTTGAGCATGGATATCTCCAGGAGACCTTGTACTGGAGCTTGGCCTTGAAGAAGGATTTGGCTATGCACAAGTTGTGGTAAGTGCATAGCTCGAGCAGTCTCTGGCCATTGTTGTTCATTTTGCCGATGCCAAACTGTCCAAGGCACGATGGCCAAGAGTCATGACCAGCACCCACTCTGGCTTTGAAGTCACCCAGGAAAACAAGTTGTTTCTTTCTGGGGATACTGCTGGTGGTGGTTGTCAGCTTGTTGTAAAACTCGTCTTTGGTGTCTGGTGTGGCAGAGAGTGTCGGGGCATACACGCTGATTAGGGTGACAGGGCCTGTGGTGGTTGTGTTGAGGTGGAGAATAAGGAGTCTCTGAGAGCCATTGCTGCCTTGTTCTAACATATTCAGCAGGCTGTTCCTCACTATGAAGCCCACTCTGTTTCATTGGAGCTCTTCCCCTGTCAGAAGAATGTGTAGTCCTTCTCCTTCAGTGATCCACAGTCAGCCAGACGTGTGATGATGTCCACATGAAGCCATTTGAGCTTGCCATTGATGACAGCAGTTTTCCTGGAGTTGCTGATGGCCTGGGGGGGGGGGCTTCAGAGAGGCTAGTCAGCATAATCCAGACCTTCTAACAGCCCAGTTTCAGAGCTGATTTCTTTTGTAAATTATTGTTGTTGCCTTGTGTGAAGGTTGCAGTCTACTTGTAATCTTCTAATCTCCATGCACCTGGTGAAGAAGGTAGACCGTGGCAGTACATTACCTTACTGGCTGGGGTCTGCCTAGCTTGAAGTGGGCGGTAACTGTCCAATGAGATCTGAAATATCTAGAAAGAGATGTTTGGTTATGGTAGGCATTGTTGTTAAAAGAAGATATGTGCTAATACCACCTCAGTTTAAAGGTATTTTTTGTACTGCCAATACAAAATTTCTTAACTGTTGGATTTTCACTAGATGAAATGGTACATTGGTAAAAAATAGATTCAATAAGACAGCTATTCTGTAATGGACATTCATTAGGATTTCTACAATTACACAATTTTTTATCATTATTGTTTTCTGTTTTGGAATAATTGCTACTATGGTTTAAGTGTAGATTTAAAATTTTATTATTATATTTTTTAATAATTTTTTCTAGATTATCTGTACAACTAACTTAATTTCAGTGTATTTTAAAAAAAAATCTTGCTTAGAGGATTATTACTGGGGAAGTGTTTATCAATTAAAATGAGAAACTTCCACCCTAACTTAATACTAAACATTTAGTTGTATGGGGGTGTATACCAAATTATTTTTCTATTTCTATTTTTCCTGCTATCACTAATATGTTTCTGTATTTAATGTCAGGGCATTTATAGCCACTATTTTTTTAAGGTATTGTTGTAAAAATAGCTATGTTTATTAAATACATTTTCATTCTATATTTTATGGAGGAGGGTATGTGCTCGATTATAGATGGAGGGATTTGCAATAGTTTTTATGTATGGTTGGTATATGGTTGGTATATGTTATTGACTAAATCTAGTGTTACATCAAGGAAGTTTACATTTTTTAAGTATGTGTTGATTTTAACTTTAAGGTTTAGATTTTGAAACTCCCTATGGATTAATTTTCTGATTATGTCAGTTTTGAAATTTGTACAATTTTTCACCACCATAAGGCCATCATCAATCATATAACCCTATATCCTAATATATATATATAATATATATATATATATATATATATATATATATATATATATATATATAAATATAAAAGTGAACATAGAAGTCAACACTTAGAGGCGACAGTCTGTTTCATGCTATATGCAATCGTCAAGCCACCTGTCGCCTCTAAGTGTTGACTTCTATGTTCACTTTTATATTTACACACGCTCTATCTCTGATATTGAGCACTTTATTCCATAAATATAGCACACCTTAAGACTATATTTCTTTATATATATATATATATATATTAATGTCATGATGAGCAGTAAGGTTATATAAAATGAATAAACCAACGAGGTCACAAGACTCATCAGTGTCTAACGATCATATTGCAATGTCAGATTAGTCACCTGAATTATTTTTTTTATCTATTTATTATTTATCCATTGTGATCTGACTTATAATTGGTTAATCCAGACATACCCACAAGTATATGTTTTATTTCTGACATTAGGTTCCCCCTACACTTTTTAACTTTCAAAGAGGTAATGATTTGTTTTCAAATTTCCTAAATAAATCATTTGTGTTATGTTATCTACCATCACCCGATAAAAAAACATTAAAATTCCAAAGCATGAAAGTTTTTGTAGAGCAATGTAAAAAAAATTTTATTATAATTTATTATAATAAAAATATTTTAATATTATATTTTGCTCTATGTATGTATTGAGCACTTTTCAAAAAGTAAATGCTAAGAACTGTGGATTCTAACTCCATCTGTTCTTTCTATTTCATAAAATATTATACTTCCATCACAGTAGAGCACTTTCTACATTTATTTTTTACAATATGGATAAAACAAATTTCAGAATCTATCAAAAGAACATTCCCAACACAAACAAATGGGATTATTTCATTAAACTGCTTCATAAAATGGAGGATTTAATTAGAAGAACAATATGGAAGGCTTATTTCTTCCTTCATAATTATAAATTTTCCAAAGAACCAGAAGTGTATGGTTTTAAAAGCTTAAAAGCTGTGCCATTCACTGAAGGGTTACTTGGTTTTGAAAATGATTTATTAGAAATAGTTACTACTATCTCTTTTCACAAATGTAAAAATCATTTACAGAGGCACCTCAACCAGGTTGTAATGGATATAAATTTAAAATTAGTGACAAGGTTAGCAAACTTTGTACAAAGGAATCTTATATAACCATCAAGGGCCATAAACTGGATCATCAACCCCACGGGGTCGGAAATTGGTAAACAATATTGACAAGAACAATATGGAAGGCTTATTTCTTCCTTCATAATTATAAATTTTCCAAAGAACCAGAAGTGTATGGTTTTAAAAGCTTAAAAGCTGTGCCATTCAATAAGGGTTACTTGGTTTTGAAAATGATTTATTAGAAATAGTTACTACTATCTCTTTTCACAAATGTAAAAATCATTTACAGAGGCACCTCAACCAGGTTGTAATGGATATAAATTTAAAATTAGTGACAAGGTTAGCAAACTTTGTACAAAGGAATCTTATATAACCATCAAGGGCCATAAACTGGATCATCAACCCCACGGGGCCGGAAATTGGTAAAATTAGTAAAAATAACTTCGAAAGTCATCAAACTAATTAAGGAGCACCTTGGACTTGTACAATGAATTAACACCACATATATACATATATATATATATATATATATATATATATATATATATATATATGACATATATCTTATATATATATGACATATATATATATATATATATATATATATATGACATATATCTTATATATATATATATATATATATATATATATATGACATATATCTTATATATATATATATATATATATATATATATATATATATATGACATATATCTTATATATATATATATATGACATATATCTTATATATATATATATATATATATATATGACATATATCTTATATATATATATATATATATATATGACATATATCTTATATATATATATATATGACATATATCTTATATATATATATATATATATATATATATATGACATATATCTTATATATATATATATATATGACATATATCTTATATATATATATATATATGACATATATCTTATCTATATATATATATATATATATATATATATATGACATATATCTTATATATATATATATATGACATATATCTTATATATATATATATATATATATATATATATATATATATATATATATGACATATATCTTATATATATATATATATATATATGACATATATCTTATATATATATATATATATATATGACATATATCTTATATATATATATATATATATATATATATATATATGACATATATCTTATATATATATATATATGACATATATCTTATATATATATATATATATATATATATATATATATGACATATATCTTATATATATATATATATATATATGACATATATCTTATATATGTATATATACACATATATATTATATATGATATATATATATATATATATATATATATAATTGCACCCCAAGCAAGCCAACAAAGCACTAATACACGGGTACTTACTTAATGTGAAAGAATAAGAAAAAAAACATTATTAAGCAGCAAGAACAATAAAAGAACAGAAATTAAGAAAGTAGACGGTAACAATTGACATTGCCTTTAAACTTTTAAGATCAAGAAAGCAAGAAGCTGGAAGAAAAATTAAACAAGTGTTGATTACTAAAAAAGAAACTTTTATCATGGAACTTAGGTTTACATTTACACATTTGAACTGTAAAGTGATATCTTGCTGCCCTTCTAGTACTGTGCTTAGATTCATAGGGGTCTAGGTACAAAGAGGTGAGTTCATCCAAAGAATTATCCTGAAAGTATTTATAGATAAGGCTTAGGAAATCTACATTATGACAGATAGGAAAGTGACTCAGGAACAAATAATTTTCAAAAATTAAATAACATTTGTTTGTAATGAGTTGTCAGATTTTTATTATTTTATGTATTGTTAGGAGGAAGTTGATTTTTGATTTAACAAGATGATTTAAAGAAAAAAGAATATCAAGCATTTATTGACAGTAATGTTCGTATAAAGTGAATTGGCATTTAAACTAGTCATTTCTTTATTTTTTCATATTTAACCCCACTTCCAATGCATCCCATCATATCTAGAATTGAAAGTCTTCTCTGTAGGCTAATAAAAAGAAAAATTGTAATACCACTTCTTGCAATGGATATATATATACATATACATATATATATATATATATATATATATCACATATTAAAAGAAAATTTGGCAACCTTGCAAAACTAAGGGGAATGAATATGCTAGAGAAACTCATAGATACCTGTTAACAACTGCTTCACTCTTTTGTAAAATAAAATTTAACCTCTACTTGTCTAAGTGGAAGAGAAAAAGAATTTTGGTGAGTTTTTCCTTCTGTAAAAATATATATTTAATTTTAATTCCAGGAGAAACTCATCAAAATCTTAGTAGATATTTACTCTCTATCCTGTATGATTGATGAAACCATGAAATTACCAGTCACCATACAGTGTTGATTTCTATATCCACACTGATTATGTTGGTATTTATACATCTAGATATGCATGTAGCGTTTCAGTAATCACTGCAGAAAGTGAAGTTGACATGCAAAGTTCAAATTATGACCCTGTTAGTTTCATTTATTTTGCACTAATACACTTTGAATAACATTAATCCATCTCCTTTTGATAAATTAAATAGTATTGCTTACTCGTCTCTTTAGCCTTGGTAGGATGACTAGTCTATGAGAAGAACAGTGAATTCAAAACCAGCTTAAACAGGTTGACTTGCTCTAGACACACCCGCTGCTACTATAGCTGCAGTACATGTGGTGCCCTATGATATTAAAGTTAGAGGACCCATTATCCATCTCTCTCTTCTCCATATATATACATATATATAAATAAAAAGAAAGAACAGTAAGATATATAATCTGGTGTTCTTATAGATATTTTTATTTTTACAAAATAGTGCTCAATGTCAATTTACAGACCATTAATATTATAAATTAATTGATTTAAAATATGTTTTTTTTCGCGAAAAAAAACATATTTTAAATCAATTAATTTATAATATATATATATATATATATATATATATATATATATATATATATATATATATATATAAACTTATAACTCTGTTGGGATTACATACCCAAATTTATTATATATTGTCGACATGGAGAAACGCATTGATAAAAATATTCTTTCTTCTATTTTCTACCCATTTTGAAGGATTTCTATCTCAAAAATCGGACACTTAAGATAGAGTATATAAAATGTTAAACAATGTTTCAAAAATTCACTCATTTTCTTTCTCTTTTCTAGTATTGAGCAATGCCAGCTTAGAAAAAATAATATAAGATTCAATTATTTTAAACAGACAGAAATGCATACACACACAACACATTTTTTTTATCCATCTGAGGGAGCCATATAGGTGAGATGTATTATTGGAAATTATTTTCGAAACATACTTTCATGAACGTTTTTCCAGATGTCAGTAACTTACAACTCTGTTGGGATTTCATACCCAAATTTATTACATATATGTATATGTATATGTATATATATATAATATATATATATATATATATATATATATATATATATATATATATATATATATGTATATATATATTATAAATTAATTGATTTAAAATATGTTTTTTACGCTACACTGTTCTAACCATGTTTCAAAAATGGAAGCTAAAAGCTCCGAATTTAATTTTGTAATTAAATTAAAGACATTAGTTCCATTTCATCCTCAAGCGAATTTTGGAGTAACTTTTAAAATTACTGGGTTTTAAAGACACAGCTAAAATCATAATTCACATTTCCAAGGTTACAGATAAATCCACTTCCACTAGACAAAGGGTGTATGCGTGTTCATTATATCTGTTTTTTGATGTATCAGTTATTAGTTACGTTTTGGTAGGGGGTAGGGATGTATTTTTCAATGAAATCTGACATCCGTTAAATGCATGTCGTCTGGATTTTTTAAAATTTTATTGTTAATGGCAAAAACTCTTACGACATTTTTTTCTATTTGTATATTTAAAGATTTTTGGGGTGTGTTTAGGTTAGAATATGCTTTATTTAACAACGATTTGAAATATTTTCACTTTTAATTTTTAATATACTATATTTCTTTTAAGAACAATTAAATGTATTAGAATCCCTTACAGTATGTAGAATTATTTTCACATCAAGTATAAGTATGTATATTATTAGGTTACAAATTTTTTTTTTTTTTTATATTTAAATATTATTTGAGTAAAATTTATGACAATGACGGCAAAAATAGCTACTTAATTTCACTGATTTAGTAAACTTTTATTTTTTATATAAACCTAGTAATATATTGTTTCTCATGTAACCATATTTTAAATCAATTAATTTATAATATTAATGCTCTGTAAATTTACATTGAACACTATTTTATAAAAATATCTATAAGAACACCGGATTATATATCTTACTGTTCTTTCTTTTTAATTATATATATATATATATATATATATATATATATTTTGTGGAATATGACAATCTAGAAAACTAGAAAGATGCTCACTCAAATTCCAGCCACACTCAACATGCGAAACTTGGAATAAACTGTTAAACATTCAGAGAACTTAACAACACCTACAAAAAAAAAAAAACATTTTGAAAATGGCTAAAGAAGTGGACACAAGTCCTTAGAACAGTGGACAATATGGATAATTTTTGAACTCTCTTACTCCACCAAACAAAAAAAATGTCAGAATCTTTGAAAAATTAAATAAAAGAATCAAATTTTTCTTGTCTGTTTTATTCAGCAAAACATGTTTAAAAGTAAGGTTGTTGCCGAAATATAAATTTTATATGTATATATATATATATATATATATATATATATATATATATCGCTTGAAGATGGAACAGAGCCTACTTTAACTCAAGTTAATTCAAATATTATTTTGAAGTTTTCGGCTCTTGTTTTGAAACATGAGACCTCTTATGTAGCGTGTTGGAATCATATTTTTAAATAAATAATTATATATATATATATATATATATATATATATATATATATATATATATATATATATATAAAATGTAGTTGACAGATGGTTTGACAATTGCATGAACTACACTGTTGTCATCCAGTGTTTATACGTATATCCCCATTGTTTATATCTATATATATTCACTCTGTTCATCATACTCAGCATACCTTAAAAACTGTAATTTATCATATAGATATGCAGATATGTAAACATATATATAAACTCAAACTCAAACTGTTTATATATTTCTGCTTGCAAAAATCTATTAATCTCTGTTAATGCAAGTGATGTAATTATATAGATTTTTTTCATAAGAACATATCAGTTGGCAAGAGCTGAAATAGATGTACATAGGTGCAAAGTGAATGAAATCTCTAAATCATCTCTGAAATAAAAGGCACAAGAAAAGGATTAATGTATTTATGTATAATGCAAAAGTGTTCCTGCTGATTAATTGTTTCTTGACTGTATTTGAAAAATTGCTATAAAGCTCGATCTTTTATTTTATTTTAAAACTCAATCTCTAAATCCATTATGCCATATTGCAGTAATCATAAAAAGTGACTTGCTTTTATTAATATTTCAATCCTTGTGACTTAAGTCTTTTCATTCTTTGGCTCACCTCTCCACAAATATTTTCCCTTTATATTGCAAAAATAAAAACAATAAAACAATTGTGTATAGGCGCACACACACACACACATATATTAGGTTGGTGCAAAAATAATGACGTAATAATGTCGTTTTTTGACGTTAAAAAATACCTCAAAAAATGACATTATTACGTCATTATTTTTGCACCAACCTAATATATATTACGTGTCAACTAAAAGATGTAACATACATTCCTTGTCTATACTGTTTAATAAGAGAGATTTAAACAAAGGAGCACTACCTAAATATACTGTGTTAAATATATATATATATATATATATATATATATATATATATATATATATATGTGTGTGTGTGTGTGTGTGTTTATCGTTTTTCATTTGGTAATGTTCATGGGAAAATATTTGTGAAGATATGAATAGTAGATAAATGATTTTATATATATATATATATATATATAGAGATATATATAGATATATATAGATAGATATATATATATATAGATATATAGATATATATATATATATAGATAGATAGATATATATATATAGATATACATAGATAGATATATATATATATAGATATATATATATATAGATATATATATATAGATATATATATATATATAGATAGATATATATATAGATATATATATATAGATATATATATAGATATATATATATATATATATATAGATATATATATATATAGATATACATAGATAGATATATATATATATAGATATATATATATATATAGATATATATATATAGATATATATATAGATATATATATATATAGATATATATATATATAGATATATATATATATAGATATATATATATATAGATATAGATATATATATAGATATATATATAGAGATATATATAGATATAGATATATATATAGATATATATATATATAGATATAGATATATATATAGATATATATATAGAGATATATATAGATAGATAGATAGATAGAGATAAATATATATATTATGACAAATTAAGAAAACACCTCAAAATAATATCAGTTATAATTTATTTCATCAATACTGTTATATTCATCTCTTCACACCAAATATTGGGCTGAAGAAGCAAATATAAAAATATTGATGAAATAAATTATAAGTGATAGGGACTTTTAAGGTATTTTCTTAATTCATCATTACATATTCATCTGTAACTTATAGTGAGCTCTCATTTGATTAAAGTTCTACTTGGAATAATCCTCATCAATTACAAATTGATATTTTATATATATATATATATATATATACCGAGTTTTTCTTCTGATATATATATATATATATATATATATATATATATATATATATATATATATATACACACCTATAAACATTTAAAATATCTTACTACTTAATATAGTAGTTAAATGTTTATTTGTTACTATTATGTATATTATGATAACATTTATTTACTATGCATTTCACATACATACACACACCTATTTATATAGGTACCTCCCAAAAATTTCTAAAATAAGGCATACTATAAGGAAAAAAGATCCCAAACTTGATAAAAACAAAGTTTTATCATCAAAATGTTTATGTTTATTAAGAGGAAACACCAAATTGTTTTTTAATTATTTTATTTCATTTTGTTAATCCTTTCTCAAACGTACAAAATTTGGGGTAAAATCTTGTTTTTCTTGCAGCTGTGGGTGGGCCAATGATTAATATAGAGAATTTGAGCATCTTTTTTTGCATTAAAATTACAATGTTTTTGAAATTCTTGCAAAAATCAAATAATTGTCAGATTTTAGTTAAATTTTCAGGAATTATTAACAAATGAATTAAATTATTTTCAATATTTTTTTGATATCTTGGTAAAAATATTTTACTTACTTAATTTTATGAAATTTCAAGAAATTAAAATTTCAGCCTCTTAATATTTACATTAGTTAAAAGCAGGACTCCTTGGAGAATTTACCTCATCAATTTGCTTTTATCAAACAGAAACACCATTTACTGAAAATCTGCTCTGAATTGTAAAATAAAAAATGCAATAAAACTATTACATTATTTGATTAGAAAAGCTTTTAATTGCTTTTATAAATAAGATATATTAAGAAAACTATTGTCTCTAATTGATTCTAAAATCCACATGCATGGCCTGGGAGTTTATGTCCATGATCATCACCTGTTGGCTAGGAAACTCTCTTTGGAATTTCCAGACCATTTTTATATGTCTCCATTTATCTGTCCTCAATTCAGTGAGCTATATCTTCTTTCTCTACCATTCTCCTTCCTCTTAAGACTGTTGTGTCCTCAATAGCATTTCCAATAATGTAGACAAGGCCATCTCTCTGCACCCATTTGCAAACATATTTGTGTTGGATGACTTTAATATTCACTATACCATGTGACTTAAACTCTCTGTGACTGACCTTGCTGACATCCAAACCCTTAACTTTTCAATCACTCAATCACTCACACAAATATTTGACTTTCCTACACATTTCCCCAGTAACCTTGATGGTAATGTTTTCCTTCTCAATCTCTGTTTTACCTCCATCCCTGACTCCTGTTGCACTATGCAGCTTTGCCCTCTTGGTGACTCTGATCATGCGGTAGTATCTGTTAACATCCCCTTCCACTCCCTCTTCATCCATGAACTTCCTACTAACAGAATATTTTTCTGTTATCAATGTGCAGACTGGGACTCATTCTGTAATTTCCTTTTTAATCATCCCATTCAAAGATGTGTGTCTGTGGTCTCCTCTTGGGTAAAAGCTAGCATTGACACTTTCATCCCAGCAAGAAAATACCAAGTTAAATCATGCCCATCTCTTTGGTTCTCACCTGCTTGCTCTGCCTCCATAGAAATCACTTCTTCTGTATGTACCAGAGCAGCATGTCTGATTGTAACAGACATCTCTTTGTCTCTGCTAGTAATGAGTGCAAGCGTTTCCTCAATGAAGCAAAGTTACTGTTTGTGGATAGAATGAAACAATGTATTACATCTCACAATGGTTCTAAAGATTATTGGTGGTTCTGAAAGAGTGTACTGATACAACAGCAAATCCTCAATCTCTCATCTATTCAATCACTTCAAAGTCCTAATATGCACAGCTGATAAGGCTGAATAATTTGCTCAGAAATTCTCATCCAACTCAAAATTCAACTCATCCACACCTGATTTCCCCCCTTCAACTGAGGCTCTTACTGAGTGATATGTACATAACCCTATCAATGGTATTGGACATCATCAATAAATTAGACTCTCATAAAGCAAGTGGTGGTGACGGATGGCAGCTGTAGTCCTAAAGAAATGTACTCTTCAGCTGGCTCCAGTTCTCCCCAAATTATACAACTATTGCTTTGCTGATTCTTGCTTCCCAGCCTGTTAAAATTCCTCCACTGTTGCCCCTGTTTGTAAGAACCCTGGAGACCCTTCTGACCCATCTAACTACTGTCCTATCAATCTCTTACCACTTTTCAAGGCTTTAGTCAATGCTGAAGTGGTTAAGCATCTTACCTCCTACGACCTACTCTCTGACAAACAATGTTTTCCGCTTTGTCCAGTCTATTGCTGATGTGCTTATGGCCATAACTGAATATGCATACCAAACTCTTGATAATAACAGTGAAGCTTGAGCTTTGGCTTTAGATATCTTGAAGGTGTTTGACAAGGTTTGGCATTCTGGCTTTCTACATAAGCTTCAGCAATATGGCATTACAGAATGATTATTTGACTTAATCTAATCATTCCTATCAAATCGTGAAATGAAGGTCATCCTGAACAGTTTCTCTTCTCATTCCTTTCATATGAACGCTGGTGTTCCCCAAGGCTCCATCCTGGGTTCTACACTATTTCTGATCTTCATCAGTGATCTTCCTGATGTCATCAGTTCTCAAGTAGGCATCTATACAGATACCATTAACATTTACTCATGTCTCAATAGTAAATCTGGCATTGCTGACAAAGTTAACCTGGAAGTTGATCTCGAAAAGGACCTCCAATCTGTGGTTAACTTGGGGCAGGAAATGGCTTGTAAATTTTAATGCCTCCAAAAGGAAACTGCTCTCATTTAACCACCATAGAAAAACCTCCCTATCAGGATGGTTGATGCTCAACTTCACAAGAGTGTCTCACTGTGCCTTATTTGTCTCATGTTTTCCACTGAGCTGAGATAGAACAACTATTTTGAATCAATAGCTGCATCTACTTGCATCTACTGCAAGGAAAGTTGGTTCTCTGTGTTGTACCAGAAGGTTTTTCTCGTCTATCTTTCTCATCTACAAATCTATCATTTGTCTATGCATTGAATACTGTTGCCATATATGGTCTGGTGCCCCCATTATTCATATTGAGGTTCTCAACAAAATCCAAAGATAGATATGCAGTGTGATTGGTCCTGACGTGGCATTTCAGATCCAGTCACTTTTCAGAGATTTGATGTAGTTTCCTTCTGCCTTTTTTACAAATATTTTCATGGTGACTGCTCTGATGAGATATTTTCAATGGTGCCCTGACTGCTTGAATTTAAGCTTGCTACTAGGTTTGCATCTCGGTTCCACTCTTTTACTTTTGAAACAGTTAAATGTAACTGCTTCTTCAACTCCAACAGCTTCATCTTTCGCACTTCATGACAGTGGAACTCCTTTTCTCTTACTTGCTTCCCTGATAATTATAATCTTCAAAAATTTAAATGTTATGTCAATCAACATCTTCTGATGCTTTGATCTCCATTCTTCTTTTTATCATTTCTTCAATCCCTCCTATAGCTAGTCTTTTCTCTTACTTTCACTCTCTGTAACCCCTTGTGTAACAGTGGCACTCCCAACATGCTTGGGGTGAAATGCTAAAAAAAATAGATATACACCACACCAACAGTACAACTCAGAGTTTAACACTTAATGCAATCATCAGTACCTGATGATTGCATTAAGCATGAATTTCCAAGTCATACTGTCAGCATGGGGTATTATGTATACTTATATAATTATTAGCTCTCTTATTTAGCATTGAGCACTGTTAATAATAAGTAGTAATAAGAAATATTCAGATCAAAAACATCAATTAATTACTTAAATTATATATATATATATATATATATATATATATGTATGTATGTGTGTGTGTGTATATATATATATATATATATATATATATATATATATATTTGTTTATAAACACTTACACATACATTTATTTAGATTCATCCATTTGAGTATATTTATATATATTGATATAGAGGTAGAAATGATCTAAATAAAGAGATACGATTAACTATATATATATATATATATATATATATATATATATATGGGTGATTACATACACATACTGGGTTAGCAAGTAACTATTTATTTAATCAATGGTGTAGACAAAACAGTGCTCAGTGTAGTTAAACATAGCTAAAAAGTATATATTATTAATTTCACATATAATTTTGTTTACTATATATATATATATATATATATATATATATAATATATAAGATATATATAATATATATATATAAGGTTGGTGCAAAAATAATGTTGTTTTCTCAACGTCAAAAAACGACATTATTTTTGCACCAACCTAATATATAATATATGTATATATAATAATATATAGATATAAAATGTTCATAATATATATATCTAAGTATATATATATATATATATATATATATATATATATATATATATATATATATGTGTGTGTGTGTGTGAAATGTTTATAATATATACACACACACATGGAGTATTCATACACTATGGTGAAATCTTTTAATTTCTTTTTTACTCTGGGCCAGGAATCAAAACTGACTGATTTCAATAATTTATGATCTTTTATTTTTACAACTTTGCATGTAACATCAGTCAGCTCACATGCTGGAGCCTCATGTCCTATCAGCTGCAGGCTTATGCATTACTACTGTGCTGTGCCTTTGCAATCAGTGGGATCATAAAGAATGATGAAAATAGGCATTACATGACAGCTTGGCTGTGCAGTCTTTAATCTGTTATCAACACTTGTATAGAAATCTACAGGAAATGTGCCAAGTATAAAATGTTTAGATATCATGTGAAATTCTCATTAGATTTTGTCAAAAGGAAGATTAATGTATGAAATCTAAAGGTGCATTCAATAAATGAAAGATACCTTTCAAAAGCTAAGTAATGTGCTTAAAAACAGGAAAATATCATTAGAAATAAAGAAGAGAGTTCTGAACTACTGTGTAATATTGATCCTTCTATATGGCAGTGAATGCTGGACAATCTTCTTCGCAGATGATGAGAAAACTGGAATTAACAAAAATGTCATTCTACAGAAGAATACTGGATTGAACACATAAGAAAGTTTTAAGGAAAATGGAAACAAAATGATTCTCATACTTAGAATCAGAAAGAAATAGTTGAAATTTTTGGAACATATGATGAGGAAAGACAGCTTGGAGAATTTGACACTCACAGGACATAGTGGAGGCAAGAGAGACAGAAGAAAGCAGCAACTAAACTACCTAACAAGCTTGTGTAAATGGATGGCAGAATAAGGATTGGGAGGGATGGTGAAAAAACAAACCTTACTCAGAGCAACAAATGATAGTAAGTTGTGGACAGCCATGATTGTCCACGTACTAAAGGGAACATGGTACATAGAAAAAATAGAATGTCTGAATATAAATATAATGTGTTGACTAACAAGATACTTTTGTTAAGTTTGTTAATGCAAATAAGTGTTTTCTTTTCGGGACTTAATGAGTGTAGAAA
Source organism: Acanthosepion lycidas (assembly GCA_963932145.1). NCBI lineage: Eukaryota > Metazoa > Mollusca > Cephalopoda > Sepiida > Sepiidae > Acanthosepion > Acanthosepion lycidas. Next base: position 49,677,993 of record OZ010575.1, read on the forward strand.
TTGTCTAAATTTTTATAGATTTCAAGTGCTCACACATTTAGACAAAATGCCTTTTGAATAGACATTTTAATATTTTAGGGTGGTATTCAATTATTTCTGACCATAGCTTGTCCACATTATAAACTAACTTTCTACCTGCTTGACTAAATTTTTGTTTAATGATTAGAAAGTTTATTAATAATGAGAGCAAGTCATAGTTTAATTATTAGCACACTACCTTAAAATAGCCAAATACACAAAGCAAGCATTCTGATAGACGCTATCATATCTGGAATTGGAAGTGCTACCCAAATATACATACATAAATACATTTCAATGAGAGAGAGAGATGGAGAATAACATTACTTTGAATTATATATACCAGTCATGGGCAAACTGCAGCCTGCAGGCCGCATGTAGCCTGTTTGCCTTTCTGAATAACCCGTCTAATTTCATGAGGAAAATATTTCTTAAAATTTGTTTTGTTTTGTTTCATTCCCACTTATTCACTCATGCACTCTCTCATATATAACTATATACATAAACAATGATTAAGTGCAATGTTTCTTGAATTTTTAAACTTTTGTTGAAGGTAAAGTTTTCATCATTTTAAACCATTGGCAGTTTTCATTAAGGAAGATTAGACATGTTAATATCTTTTGCTTTAGAAAAAAGAAATATTCATAATTTTTGTTTGGAGACAAAATATATTTTTTAGTTAAAATTATTAATATTTTTTTATTTTGAATTTTTCAAGTGAATAAATTCAAAATTAATCACACAAAGTATCGTATGCTAGTCACACTTTCATCTGTGCTAATATTATACCAACACTTCAAATTTTTAATTATAGAAAAATCTTTTCTTCAAATTTAAAAAAAAAATCAACTTTTCCTTATTTCCAAGGCTGGTGTAGTGAAAATAACTTAGGAACCTTCAACAAAAAATTATCTTGAATCTTTTTACTAGTGATGAGTGACATATCATGTGACCCACTAGTTAGAAAAGGGTTGCCCATGCCATCTATGTACACCGAGAGAAAATAAAATTGCAATACTATGAAAGGCAATCCTAATTTTAATTTGAGTATATTATGTGCAGGAAAAATATGTTATTGGCTTTTGTGTTATAGCTGTTATTGTTCTGCTGCTGTTAGATTAAGTTCCCCCCTCATAATTTGGTAAGTTTTTGCTGGCAGCAGTTTCTTTATCTTCCCCACAGTCTTTAATGGACTCAACCTCTTAGCTCCATATAAACTGTGTCTATTTCAGTATCGGTCTATATTTCTAAGATGAGGTATTATGTACACTATTTACATTATTTGGACTATTGCCCTCATCTTTGTGGCCTATTTATCACAATGTTTCGGCTGTTGTACACTCCGGAATTCTTCAGTGTTGATTCCTGTATGCACACCTCTCATATTTATAAAGGCTCTCTCTTCAATATGAAATACTCTTCCCCTATAAATATAGCAAATTTTAAACATATATATATGTGTGTGTGCATATGGTAAATATATGACAATTAGAAAAAAAATTATGTTAATATATTTTGCTGACCAAACAGTTTTATTGGCTGATTTGAACAGTTTAATTGTTTGATCAAAGAAACATGTCATCATAAATGTTTTTCCTATTTGTCATATATATATATATATATATATATATATATATATGTGTGTGTGTGTGTGTGTGTTTTAAATTTTAAATGGATTTTTTAATCTAACATATTTCTTATAACTTTTTAGTGTTCAACTCATGTCAGGAGGCAAAGTTTTCTTTAGCAAGAATTCTTAATCTAGGCCAGTTAATATTAATTTTTCTGTTTAAAAAAATAAAATAAACTGGTATGTTAACTCAGCTGCTAAAAAGAAATGCTTATCATGATATATATATATATATATATATATATATATATATATATATATATATATATATATATATAATGCATTTCACTGAGACAGATACTGTCCTGAACTATTGGATATGTTATGGAGCAATACTCTAATCCAGAGAAAAGTGCACAAATAATACACCCTACATCAATAATTCAGTCATTTTTGTCTGCTTGTTTATGAAAAGTGAAGAAATAAGATTTCTGTAAAACTCAGACTGAACCACTGCAGTTAATTCTTTCTCTGCAAGAACTTTATTTTGTCCAAAATTGTTTTGGGGTCCAAGTGACTGCAGAGAATTTAGTGTACTTGATGCCACAGTATGGCAATTATCCAATAGATTACCTGTTTTGGACAATCGCCATTGAGGTTAGGGCAACAATCTCATGAAAAGGGTTCTTACAACATTGTCAAGGGTATTAGAATATTGGAAAAATTCCAAACAGGTTTAATATTGGTCTTTTGTCAAAGACTTCAGTTTCCAGTGCTGTCATCATAAGCCTTTGTTCTATTGTTAATTCAGCCAAAGCTCAACTCGAACAATATGGAAAGAGCCATAAAACACTTTACATCTTTTATTTACTATGATGCTCGAAACTATTAGTTTTTGCCAACCTGACAAGAAGAATATTAAAAAAGATTCAGCTTGTATATTTTGTAAAATTATTTTCAGTACTTGGAATTTTACAAGCCTCTCAAGAAATAGAAAATAAGTAAAAACATGTAAATTGGAATTGTTTAAATTGAAATAAATGGTTACAAAAAATTTGATGCAAAAATGCAAGTTGTTTGAATTGAAGGTTTCTGATAATGATATACATCAGAGTTAAATGTATCTCTCTCTCTCATATATATATATATATATATATATATATATATATGAGAGAGAGAGAGATTTGTCACTAAGCTGATTGATGTTTTATTCAGCACCTCAACTCTGGAGTTTCACAGAAAAATGTTTTGTAATTGTTCAGTCCATTTATTATGAGGTTTTTATAAGTTCGACGTAATTAGTTTATGTGCTAATTGGGATGCTACTGTTATTGAGGTTAGATTGATTTTTTTCTTTGTGTGTGTGTGCATGCATGTGTATGCATGTGTCAAATGTCATGTAATGTGTGCGTATATACATATATATAAAGACACGGGCAAAAGTCACTTTACCCATTTCCAATAATAATAAACTCCTCAAATTTCTAAATGATTTAAAAACAGATGGTAAAAAAGTGGGCACCTGAAACATGTGAATATCGACAAAAATAAAGAAAATGTAACTGTTATATTGAAATTATAATTGTACAATGATTAAATAAAAGTTATGTTATTTAGAAAATTGTGTTTATCATTATTGGAAATGGGTAATGTAACTTTTGCCCATGTCTTTATATATATATATATATATATATATATATATATATATGATATATCCTGTAAAGGGATATATTTGATCGAAGTAGTTAAGGGGTTTTGGCTACTGTAACCAAGTAGAACAATCTAGAAGGTAGCAGTAATAGAACTGGTACTCGTCGTAGTCACTGTCAGTAGGTGTAGGCAATAGACATAGACCAATAGGATAGCCAATGGTGTAGTCCAATGGGTGTCGTCTAGGCATCATCTGTACCTCTACATCAGCCTGTATTTATGGTTGACACCAGCCAATCATATTCCTGTGAAGGGAAACACAGGTGTATCCATATTCATTACATCAATATATATATATATATATATATATATATATATATATATATATATATATATATATACAATTTAAGTAATTAATTGATGTTTTTGATCTCACAATATTTTTTATTACTACTTATTACAATAAATGTTATTCTACTGGGTACATGTGTTTGAGGCAACATCGCTATATATTTATTTATAAATAGTGAAATTAAGGTCTACCAGCCAAGATCATTTATGTAGACTTGAATTAAAATTTGGACAAATGTGCATGTGCATGTGTTCTTAATTAAGTAGCCAGTGAGTGTGTGTGAACATTCATTATCTTTACATAGTGATTTACTAAACATAGCCTAAATATGGCAGAAGGCCGAAAGTATCAAGTACCCAGTGATCATCAAGCTCATTACTCACTTGTAATTGATCTACCAAGACAAATATACTAACCATTACATCACATTGAAAACCCCCTTCTCTTTCTCTCTCTCTCTCTCTCTCTCTCTCTCTCTCTATATATATATATATATATATATATATATATATATATATATATATATATATACACACATATACAATCTTATTTTTTTCCCCTCAATTATTTTCAAATTTTCCTCCGCACATTTTTGAGGCTTGTTCTGTGGGTAGTTATGCAACTGATTTTTTTTTTTTAATTCTGCTGTTTTTATGTTTCATGGAATCAATTTCAATCACACAAAGTGACATCATATAAATGGTCAAATGGAAATTTTTATGACGTCAAATTGAGTGACTTGAAATTGATTCCATCAAATGACAGAACTCCAGAATTAAAACCAGTTCTGTAACTACACACAGAACAATCCTTGAAAATGAATGGGGCAACATTTGATAGTATTCGGTGGGAGGGGAGAATATAAAAGTTAATGTTAATTTTGGCAAATTTATCGATAAAACAAGACAACTCGTTTGGAAATTTGAAAGATTTAATAAAAAACTGAAAGACAGAACTTGTCAATATTATTTAACAAAACATGTTTGAGAAGATGTTTATGCCAAATTCACCTCACATACATACATATATAATAGTGAATGTACATAATATCCAACGTCAATAGCACAATTCAAAGTTTCATACAAACCTGCAATCTTCAGGTGCTGAATACATTCTGACCAAGTGATGCTATTGCTATTGATGTTGGATATTATGTATATTCACTAATATGTACTTAATAGCTCTGTTATATGACATTGAACATTATTTATAACACCTGGGAAAGAAATATATATGTATGTGTATTTTTCATCATGCCCACATATATATATATATATATATATATATATAGCAATCAATGTCTCCTACTTGTTCATTTTCATAGTTGAAAAAACCAAGGGAGAGAAGTATGAAAGAAGATGTGAAGAAAGAAAGGGAGATGTTAAGAAAGAAAGCCTGAATAAAAGGAAAAGTGAGTGAAAAGAAAGGAGGAAAGTAAAACATTGATATGCTTGTTGTCTTGAACTTTATTACTTCTTTACCCATTTTGATCTTTTAAAATGGTTTGATAGATAAGGTAAGGTACAAAAGATAAAAAAGGTACAAATAAAGATAGAGTTCAATAGGTAGGTAAGGGACATAAAACAGTAGGTAGACAAAGTACACATTAAAGTAGGTAGTAAGTTTATATTTTTGTATTTGATCAAGGTAACTCGGATGTTTTTGAGTTTATCATGCCAACCATCATGGTCCTGCATCATGTTTGGATGGTCATTAGGGTGGCATTCTGTGTAATAATATAGATGGTCACTGTAGGTGGTTACTGAGTGACCAACCCATCTTGCTCCATGGCTAGGTGTCCAGAGCAGTAGGTCACTCATGATTTCTTGTTTTAGTAAATTAAAATAAGTAGATAAGCTATGTATGAGCATAGTTAGTTACAGTAAGCAAAAATGAAAGTTGGTATATATCATCTAATAAGTAGATAGGCTAGATATAAAGGTAGATATATAAAATACAATAGGTAGATAACAGAGAAATAGTAGATAAGATACATATGAAAGTAGACAAATAAATTACAATAGGTAGTAAGGTACATTTGAATGTAGGCATATTATGATATGGAAGTATCGTAGGAGAGTGTTTAATCTATAGAATGAGGAACATGCAAAGTTAGAGAAATAAGTTACAATAGGTATATAAGGTATATATGATGCTACATGGACACTGATGTGCAGAGGTTTGGTGATGTTTGGTCATGTGAAGGACTAACTGTTTGACTGTATGTCACTAAGACTCAAATAGTGGGTGAGCTATAGGGTTTAGTACCGAGAAATGTTAGAAAGGAAGACATTTTAAATATGCAAAAACAGATGATACATGAAATAAATACTTTATTCAAATTAAATATAAACTAAATTTTTATTTCAATCTTTGAGTGGATGTCTTCCTGATATGGATACCTGGGGCCATCACACCCTCTGCCCCCTACTGCACACTACTGTAGATAGATAAGGTACATTTGAAGGTAGATAAATAAGTTACAATATATATAAAAGGTATATATATGGTAGTACATAGATAAGGCACATATGAATGTATAAATATTGGAAATATTGTAGAAAATTGTTTAGAATATCAAATAATATGGAAAATATTTAGAGTATTTTTTTTTTTAAATAGCTAATCCCCAGCTCCTATGCCCACTTCCTTGATTTTGGTTGTGCAGAGTGTGCATTTAGCCTGGAGAAAATGTTTCCATGAAATGTGAAGTGCTAAAATCTAAAGCTTTTTACAAAATGATCCATCATTTCTGCCTGAAAGACAGATCAATGGATTTGAAAAAAAAAAATGTCAACATGATTGCACAGCCATTGCTAGCTGGGATAACAGTGTACATAGACACATGTGTACATGTTTTCAAGGAAAAACATATATATGAATATAAAATAAAACCTCTGTGTGTGTGTGTGTGTGTGTATGCACATATATATGTGTGTATATATATATATATATATATATGCACACACACACACACACACACACACACACACACACACAAAGTGTGCGATGGATAAATTGTCGTCTAAATTATGCATAAATGAAAATAAAACTAACATTTCCTTTTAACAGATATATTTATTAAAATTACAAAAAAATTTCTTGAAATACGAAAGAGTAAATTTATTCAATAAAATCACCATTGGCTTCTACCACAGTCTCCAGATGACTTTGAAATCTCTTGAATCTCTTCTGGGCAGTCTCCTTGTTTAAGTTGGTGAATGCTGCCATAATCCTTGCTTTCGGTTCAACTTTGGTGTTACAAGCAGTTTTGTTGGGGTCTCTTGCTCATCTATGCTCCACTCATAATAATGAAGAGGGTTGCAGTCTGGGGAGTAAGGTGGCCAGATGTAAGAGGTGATGTGGTTGCAGAAATTGTCTGACAGCCATGACTGGGTTCTCCTCCTTGTGTGGCATGGTGCAGAGTCCTGTTGCCAGACATAGGGTCTTCCTGCAGCCACCCTCTTGATCAAGGGCAGTACTATTGGTGAGAATTTACCCATTACATCTACATATATATGTGTTTGTATATAGTAAAGTTAAAAAAACATTGATATATAATCCAAGTGGATCCTAGTAATATAAAATATTAAAACTGATCAACAAAAAATGGCTTGATGTATTTATTAATCCAGAACAATATAATTAATAAACAAATAAATCCCAAATTACCTCCTGACCTCCTATGGAGAATAGCCTATTTCACTAGATGATGATGGCGATCATCTGTCTTATCAACCCCTGTGATGTGACCATCATCATCGTCTGCCAAAATAGGCTAATTTTGGATTTATTTATTAATTATATATATATATATATATGAATGCAATCAGCACCATCATTTGACAAGACACAAGAAGTGTTGAAATGAAATGGCTATTTTTGGAGTGATGTTATGACATACTTATGTCATAATTTTTAAATAAATATTATCTATATATATATATATATATATATATATATAAATGGAACAATAGGGCCACAGCTTAGAAGCCTAATGCTTTCAAGCAAAAAAATTGTGCAACAAAACTGGGTCCCTAAAGTCACCCATGGTGGAGCCTTCTGATATTAATAGAAATAAGTAACTTTGAAAATGAGTCTGCTTTGAATGCACACCAGAAAAAACATTGCTCCACACCATATAAAATGGAGAAACAATTGTCTTATCCAGCATGCTTTGACTCCTCAGCTATGGTGAGCTTCACAGTCATGCAGGTTTCTATTGGTTTTAATGTACATTCACTTGTTCAGATATTTTTGAAAGCCATATCTGCTCAGTTACTTATCCAAAGTGTAAGCAAAGCAATTTTTATACAGTTTAGTTGATAGTCCTCAAGTAATGTGATTTTTGTTATCTGGTTCATTGCTTTGTTTGTCATTCTATTTTGCCAGTCCACAATGTTAAAAGAAGGTTGCTCTTTACCAAAACCTTCAGGCTTCATTTGCCCAAAGCCATTTTAACCATTAATCTTAGAAAGCAGTCATATACAACTGACAGTTTATATATTTCTGAATGGGTTTGGTGCCATACATAGCATCCAGCTTAAAGTACGTCCTGGGTATGATGATAAACTACATCTGTGTCCAGGGTAAGATGATAAACTATGTCCAACAGAAAGGCCTCTGATCAGAAGGTTTTGAGGAGCGTGGAACCACCTCTTAATTGTTGGTATTCCCAGGTCCGCCCTGACCCGGGGTGGTAGCACCTGTTAGGGTCCCAGCTATGGGCAAATAGTTAACTGAGGTAAAAAATGTTATGAAAGTGTAAAAATAGGTTTTAATATTAGAAATACTTTGTAAAAAAAATTATTACCAGAAATAAATTTTTGAAGATAAAAACTATTACCAGCAATACATTTTTAAAAAAAAAATATATTACCAACATCATATTTTTTAAAATATGGATAATACCAGCTATCCATTTTTGAGGAAAAAAGTATTACCAGAAATAGATTTTTGACAAAACAAAGATATTACCAGTAAAAAAAAGTTGTTGGCATTAAATGACCTATTGAGGTTGATATGCCGTAAAACAAATCAAACCAAACCAGCTTAGTCTTGATCTGACAATGCTATTTAAGAACATGATTGAGCTTTCAGTTTAATGTTTTAGTTCTCTAGCAATTTGTGATATTAGGATGAAACTACCTATAGCACAGCATATTCTATGTTTACTTTTCTTCTGTTCTAAATTTGTTATAACTGATCCATATGCCAAGGTATTTGAACTGTTTAGTATTTACTAGTTCCACATCCTGAATTTTTATGATTCTTTCATAGTATATGCCATCACAGCTTTCATTCCAATTTCAGATCATAGTTTCTAGTTTCAGTTTTTGGGAAGGTTTAATATACACTGCATGCCAAATTATTATCGAGATAACTTTTTTTCTAATATTTCAAAAACTGTCCAATCAATTCACACAAAATTTTCATACAATGTTGGCAACACTGAGCTGCGCAATCACTGAAATTTTCGTACTGATCTGTGCAATGTAAACAAACTGACCCCATATTTGTTATCAGTATGGTGATTTGAGCGTGCCAAATTATTAGAAAGATTTAGTAAAATTCCCAGAATTGAGCAAACAAAACGTTTATTAATGTTGCACGTGAATGTTTATGATCAAAAGAACCTAATAAATAAGATAATCAAACAAATAATAACAGATACAAACAAAGGCACAGTTTTAAACAAATTAATAGGGAATGTGCTTTTCCTGTTTTGAAATTATTTGAAAAAGTCGACGATCCATAGAATTTGTTAATTGTAGGATGTCATCTGCTGTAATGCCCCAAGATATGTCAAGAATAGCTTACCACAACTCAGCGTTGCTCCTGAATTGTCGTCCATTGGTATACAGTCTTCGCTTCATGATGCTCCAAAGGTTTTCGATTGGGTTCAAATCCGGAGAATTTGCTGGCCACTTCATATTTCGAGGTCCATCGAAGCCTAACTGTTTCAAATATTCAGTAGTCTTGTGAGCAGCATGTGAGGGAGCATTATCTTGCATTAAAACAATGGCCCTTCTGAAGGCAACTCTTTGCCTTTTCATCCACGGTTCAAGATGCTCCTTCATAAATGCTATGTATGCATCAGCAATCATTTTGACGCCATCTGGTACTCTCCATGGGCCCACTAATGTGTTTCCAATAATACCAGCCCAGATTATTATGCCTCCACCACCTTGTTGGCATCTCAAGCACTGATGGCGATTCTGTCCATTCATTACCAAGCCTTTGTAAGTCCAGGGTTCTTCGTGGCCTCTTGTAATAAGTTGTGACATGCCCTTTTGTCGACTTGTGTAGGGTCAACGATGAATTTTTCACTGTTTGATGACACTTCCCTATCATTTTAAAAATTTCAAGGGTAGATTTACCTTTTGAGAGTTCTGAGGTAATAGTTTTCTTTTTAGCATCACTTAAACTGCTTTTATGGCCCATCTTTTCACTAAATTCTTATACTTTTATAATAATTTGGCACGCTCAAATCACCATGTTGATAACAAATATGGTGCCAATTTGTTTACATTGCGCAGATCAGTACGAAAATTTCAGTGATTGCGCAGCTCAGTGTTGTGTAAATTGATTGGACGGTTTTTGAAATATTAGAAAAAAAGTTATCTCGATAATAATTTGGCACGCAGTGTAGTGTGTGTAAAAACAAAAAAAAATGGAGAATTGTATTTAGTAATCCTTCCATCAAATAGCTTAGTAAAGTGCATGTGTTATAGGTCAGCAAATATAGTATTTATTTATCTATTCTTGCCAAATGAAAGAAAAATGGCTAAATATGACAAATGAACAAACGAAAAGTCACTAGATATGACAAATGAACAAAAAACATGGCCTGTCATCATATAACAGTGATGTTGTATTGGCAAAAAACAAAAGCATTAACTTTGCATGGTCAGGAGCAAAGAACTTGACTTGATTGATGACAGTAGATGGATGAATGGATGGTTAACAAGCTGGTTGGAATGGTGGAATGGTCTATTCAAAGAGTAAGTTGGATTCATATCTGTTGGTTTGAAAGGTTTTAATGATATTTGTGTCAAGTTGGGTAGAAGTAATTAGAAAAAAATAAAGCCATTTTAAGTTACAGATAACTTAATGTATCTACAAATGGATTCCATACATAGACCCATGTGAAAATGGCCATGTTTGTAAATTGATGTGTGGTGGCACCTGATATTTAAATGTCCTGTAAACTCATCTTACAGGAATTTTATAGTAATTTCCTAATAATTTGTGATATGGAGCTTCAACATTTCTATATTAATGTTAATCCCTGCTTTTTATTTCCTTAAACAGTCAAATGAGGGCATAACATTGTAATAACAATGGAGACAAGAACAATAGTCCACATGTAAATAATAAAGCAAGAAATTGCAATCTAAGCACACACAACCCTCATAAGTCATTCTTCTTTGACAACTTTGCATGATGACCATATTTAATATAGTCTCTCTCAGGTTAGTGTTTTACCATTACTTTGGTATTTCCTTTTAGTTATGTCACTTTTTTCTCTAGTTTCCAACTGGTTAATGGTAAGAGTATGTTGATGCATATTTAGATCAGCTGGTACCAACAAACATCACTGGTAATTTGTTAATTCTTTTTACAGTATCAATAATAATATCATTTGAATTCATAATAGTATTAAGGAAAAGTGACTATTGGAGGTAAAAATTATAGCCTACCATTGTAAGCATTGGGGATGAGATTAACCTCTGATAGACCTCAGCTTCAAATATAAAACTCAGAACTATCTTTTGACCTATTTCTTTGATCATATAGTATAACTTATATGCCATTAAATATGGTATTGTCACCACTGTATTAGCCCTATTTTGTCAGTAATGATTACTTACATAGTTTCTGATCACTAATAATCCTTAAATGACTGAAAGTTATAGCTATAGTCTAAACTAATGGATGTGTCAGAAAGAGATTACATCACTAACCAAACACTGCATTTGTTTTTTTAATTCATCACATTGGTATTAAGCACATTTTAATCAGTTTCAATAATCTCTGTGTCAAAGATACACATCATAACAGTTATATCTGTGCTGTAGTGTCTTCCCTTTAATGAGTCTGTATTGGACTCTTCCACTTACTACTTACATAGTAGGAAAAGTAAACCTCAAGGGAGAAAAGTGATATAGCCTGAACGCTGGTCAACCGATACACACTCCCAAGTCATGTAACACACTTCTGTTGTATTTACTGTTCAATACGCTATTTACCTGCAACCTCTTGTTTTGTTATTTCTTAACCAATTACTTGGTCACAACACTGTTATCAGTATAGTTGATATTTTCATCATGTTTGCTTAGCTGTCTTCAACTTCTTCCTAAAGAATGTAGTAGTAGTAGTAGTAGTAGTAGTAGTAATGTCCACTTTTGTTTGATGCCACTGCAGTGGAATAACCACTAGCAACTGGAATGTGTTTTTGTTTCTAATTTGATTTTCCCTAGTATAAGCTTATTTTCACTCCAAGCACTTTGTATTTTTGTGTGAATATGCCGAAGCATTTGTTCTAAATACTGTGTAAATTTTGTTTTTCAAGACATCATGTAAGCAATATAACTTATTGTTTTTATCTGATACAAACTGGATAAAAACAAGACACCAGCAAGGTCATTTTTAACGGGTGTATGCTGTTGTCTCAGTGATTCTGATCTCCTTGTGATAAATTCAATCTTTCAGCAGGCAAATCATCTTAAAACCACCTAGAGGCATCTGAGGTCAGATCATTACCATATGATTGATTATATAATCATTTGTCGTCATGACGGAAAGAAAGTTAACATAACCTGTTTGCCCACAGCCAGAGAGCATTGGTCATGTTACAGAATCATTTTATTTTATGTTAATATGATAATGGTAATGGTGAGATTAGCTTTTTTCATACAGGTAACGTTCAGCATTCGTGGGCCAAAAAATTTGTGTTACTGTCAGTTGAAATTTATAAAATATTTTTCTTAAAACAGATTTTCAGGAAAACAGGCTTCTCAGGTTCATTGACTGTTATCCATTTTGTTTTATCCATTTTTGTTGCTGTTGGAAGTCTACAAGCAAGATGGTTTTTGTTATTTGATAAAGCGCTTTGTGATTCTGTTACACAACTCTAAGATTAAGATCTGATGAAATATTGTCTTCTTTAAAACTTAGAAGTCATTTTTAATCATTGATCTGAGAAAAGAGCTATATATAGATAGCTAATAGTTTAAACAATTTTGAATGATCTGAATGCCATATATGACATCCACATGATAGTCTAGATAGGATGAGACTATAGGATGACTCAAATTTCTAAGTTAAAATTTTGGTTTTGTAGCATCTTGTGATGTTAAACAAAACTACCCCTAGCACAACCTATATTTAATTTTCTTATCTCATATTCTAAATTTGTTATGCATGTAGGGCCAGATCATGAACTTCTAGGACCCCTGGACTAATGACATTGCAGACGAAGCATCACTTTAACCCACCTGCATCTGTCTTGAATATATTTTATTTGTAATATATTTTAGCAACATTTACATAGCTTGAAATAAACTTATTGGAAAATTTTTAAGTAAACTAGAATAGCTATCTTTTGTTTGTCAATAATAACATTCTTTAAGAAATACCATTATTTTGCTATTTATTGCAACCAAATATGGTCCGGTGCCCTTGCTAATTAGCTTGAGCTCCTTGATAAAATCCAAAGCAGAATCAGCAATATTACAGGAGCTGATCTGGCAGCTCGGCTTCAGTCACTTTGCCACCACTGTAAGGTTGCTTCTCTATGCCTTTTCTATAAATACTTTCATAGTAATTGTTTGGATGAACACTCCTCTAAGGTATCTAGATTTTTTGAATTTAAGCGCAATATGAGACTGGCATCGAGATCTCATCAATTTACAGTTGAACTGGCTAGATGTAATCATATATTCTATGCTAACAGTTTCTTTTCTCGCACTTCTCACTTATGGAATTTGCTTTTGGCTCCATGATTTCCAGCCAACTTTAATCTGCAAAAATTTAAATGCAATGTCAATCACTATCTACTGACCTCCTGATGACTTTTTCCTCTTCCTGCTCATTATTAATGTTTGTGTTTCTAATTCTTCCACTCCCTGTAACCTTCTGTGTCTTAGTGGCTTTACTGCCTTGCATGGGGTGATACTGATTAAAAAAAAAAAATCCCCACTAATGCCAGCAGTCAGAAATTTGTAACATGGTATTTCAACATTTTTATATTGATATTAATCTCTGCTTTGTATTTTCTTAAATGTTCAAATGAGGGCATAACATTGTAATAACATTGGAGATAAAGACAATAGTCCACATGTAAATAGTGTAAATAATAAAGCTAGAAACTGTAAAGTAAACACACACACCCTTATAAGCCATTCTTCCTTGGCTGCTATGCCTGATCAACATATTTCTCTGCAACCTTAATGTTGTCTCTCCCAGGTCAGTTTTTTACCATTACTAAAAAAAAAACAAGAAAAAAAAACAAAGTAGCACATATTTCTGCACAACTGTAGTGAAAAAAAAAAAAAAGAAGATTTATTATCACCAAGCTTGAGGACCCCTAGAGTGCTGCCTATAATTAATGTATATGAGAAAGTGCATTCATAAAAATTGTTGACGACAATGAATTGAAGGACAAAAAACCCTCAGCTCTTTTTTCTTAAACATTTCTACTTTTAAATTCTCTTCTGTTATTATTAAGAATGATATTGAATCATCATGGAAATACCTGAAGAATCCGGTGTATGGTATCTGCAAAAGAAATATTGAGTAATGTTCAGCATAAAATCTAAGATTACTTTGATTCCAATGACCATCTTTTTATGCCATGACTAGAAGGCATGCACAAATGGCAAAAGACGTGGATGTCTGGCAAAATATGAGCTTCTTAGCAGAGATCATCTAAATTGGCCAAAAGCAAAACACAGGTTAAGCTAAGAATGATGAAAGAGAACTGATGGAAAAGGAAAGCAATAGAGGCTGATGAACGTTATGACTTCAAATTCTTTTATCAGAACTTGGAAAGTGTTTTCGGGCCATTTTCATCTCCAATCTATTTCACAGACAGAACACTTTTGACTGACAAAAATGACATCATCAAACACTGAGCAGAACACTTTTTGTATGTTTTGAACAAGGAATTGAACATCAACCACAAGTTAATCAATAATCTTCCTCAGCGACTCATCCTCAAAGTCCTTTCAGCAGATCCTACCATCTCTGAGATGAGGAAAACCATTAAAGAGCTGTGAAATGATAAAGCACAAATGTGGTAGCAATTTTCTTATTAGTGAGCTTTGCAGGTTCTTGAATTTAGTTTGGGAAAAGGTGTCTGTCCCTTAGTAGTACAAGTATGCGTTCATCATTCACCTCTACAGGTAATAAATGTCTATGTGACAATAATAGAGGAATCTAACCTCCCTTTGTCACTGGCAAGATTCTTGCTTGCATTATACTCAAACAGTTCAGTATTTCTCTCTCTCAGAATCAGTTCTACATGAGAGAAAGGATGCGTTTTGATTTGAGTATATAGTAAAATTATCAACAATTATATTTTATCTGTAGTTGAAGGCATACAGTTACATTCAAAATATATTTAGTTGAAGCCATAAAATTGTGTTCAAAATATTTAGATTTTGGCTTTAAATAACCCATAGAGGTTTATATGTCACTAAACAAAATCAACAACAAATCACCATATTGAGTTGAGCCATTGATTGTTAAGTATAATGTTTGGAATCCCTTGATTAAAGAGATATGTCAACTGGACAAATCTGCTTACTTTCACTTTCCTTTTGCACTTAATCTTGTTTTCTCTTTTCCAACTTCGGTTTTCCTATATTTCTTACCATCATTATCTCCCTTTGTTAAACATTTTTCCATTTCATTCTTATGAACAAGTCTAAATTCAAAATCCGAGGAGGATAGTTTGGTGACTTTGTAACATACTATGTGCACCAATTCTCTGTATTGAATTCTTTTGAAAAGTGTGACTAGTTCTGCAGTATCCTTTATGTCTATAATCAAATCATGCACAGGTAGTCTGGCTGTTCAGTTCTAAGAACTGATCCAGAAGACCATCATTTGTTGAAAACAACAAAAAAAATTTCAAAAACATCTTTTACTCATTTTTTTTATTAGACATTAAATTATATCACTTAATGTCCTCCACAACTTACCTAAACATTTCAGCTGACCTGATTTATCAGTGTTTCTTAAGTTTAAAAATTTTGAAAAACTAACAATATCATTGTTCTTGTCTGTAAATACTTTTAACAAAATAAAATACTTGCATTTGTGTTGATAAAGTCCCTCAGAGGACAAAATGTGTTGGCTAAGATAAGATTTTCTTTGGTCTTTACTCATATTGCTGTTTTAGAGATATATTCTGAAATTTTACACACATATATTTCGAAGACTCTCCTTATTGAATAACCAGATTACTGTTTAGCCGTATTGTAAGCTCTCCAGTCCCAGCTGGTATATATAGCAAGCTCGCTCAGCCGTCTGCCAACTGGACATTAGTTTGGAAGCTTCCTGCAAAGGTGAATATTGCATTGATTCTACACTCCTGTCATTTTTTTGACATCGACATATGAAAATCCAGCAGGTCAGTTCTTAGAAGTGAACATCCAGATTACCCGCACATATGATTTGATTTTGGTGGTGAGGCTTGTGCAAAACCACTTTAAAGAGCTGAATAGAGCCAAAAGGTACACAGGGTGCCACAAGGCCCACAAATGACCCTCCTCAGGTTTTGAATTCATACTTGTCTTTCTCTTATACTGGTTGCCAAGACTATAGTACTCAATCTAATCTGCTATTTACCCATAAATGCGGGACAAGAGATAGATACATACTTTTTCCAACTGTATTTGCAAATAATTATAATATATACAGTGACATGCATAAGTATTTGATACATGTTATTTTCTGTTATAACTCTAGTTTATGTTCGCCATTTTGTCTGATATTTGGTAAGTAATATCTCGTAAAGTTGTTTTAGTTGTATGTGGAAGGAAAATTAAAAACTCATGGTTGAATCCATTTTTTTTTATCAAAGTTCAAAATTACCCTAGAGTTTTAACAGAAAATAACATGTATCCAATACTTATGTTTGTCACTGTATATATATATATATATATATATATATATATATATATATATATATATATATATATATGTGTGTGTGTGTGTGTGTATTAGAATTATTTTTTAAAAAATATGTCCCCATTGCAACACAGAAATTACTGTTTCGAAACCAAAACAAATCTTAAAATTTAACTTCAAAATTTAAACTTAAAATTCAAAGCTTGGTTACCATTCTCAGACGATACTAGGAATAACTTAAGAAAAAAAATGGATTTACACTATTTTTAAGTTGGTGGTGTTAAGAGAATTACCATTTTTTATTAAGTAGGTGTTGGCTTTTTATGAATGAAGAAAGCAAGTGTATCTTTGTAGAGCAAATTTAAAGTTGGTTAAAATTGAGTGGGAGTTTAATATTTCTGTCTGGCTACACTGACTTTCTTTCAAGCTGTCAAATTATTAATGTCTGGTTTATTTTATCTTATTAAAGTTTACGCTACAATATATTTGGCATTTTTTATTTATTTTTTTTTTTAAAGCTACATTGAGATTTTCTTAAAGCGGTATTCAAATATGATTAAGTCATATTTTTTATATTTATATTTTTATTTATACATATCTAAAATACTATATTTAATTTACTAATAGACTATATATGGTACAGTAAAATTAATATATTAGAATTTAATTACGCATTTATAAATTATTTAATTTATGATCAAATAATAGATATAAATATATGAATTATTTTTTATAATTATTTTTTAAGAAGTATATAAGACATTGTTTACAGAAACCTTTCATTTGTTTGATTTAATAAATTTTTATTTTTCAGAAACTTAATAATATATAATTTTCATGTTGGCATAAAGGACATGTGTCATTCAAAAATCTACAAGTTCTTGTTTTTTTTTATTAGTTTCCCTTTTACTGTTGGTGTTTTATTTATTTCTCTTAATTGCCAAAAATATTTGGATAAGGATGTTCAGTTATGATACTTAATATTATTGAAGGAAGTCAAATGTTGTCTCCATCTTAATTTAAATTAATTTTTTTGCACATCTGATATAGATTTTCACAATGGATGAGATAGTGCCTTGGTAAACTATGGTTTCTGTGCAGCATTCATTATTCAAAGAACAATGAATAATAAAAGCTGTTGAATGAGTTTTATGGTGATTATAAAGGTACTGCAGCTTGGAAAAGTTACTCTGATAATTCTGATAAGAAAACAACTCGCAAATTTATTGGTGAGGGCCTCAAACTCAACATGCCTTGAAGGTAGTGTGACTCTGGGCCAAGAGGGTGAAAGACACTAGATCTGGCAACAGAACTCTGCACCGTGTCATATAAGCAGGAGAACCTAGTCATGGTTCTCAGATAATTTCTGCAACCATATTCACCAACTTAAACAAGGAGAGCATGAAGAGGATAGTTTTGTGTAATTTTGGTAAATATATCTGTTAAGATGAGATGTCAGTGTTATTTTAAAATTTTTATCCATCACACCCATATATATATATATATATATATATATATATATATATATATATATATATATATATATATATATATATGTATGTATATATAAATAAAAAGAAAGAACAGTAAGATATGTAATCCGGTGTTCTTATAGATATTATTATTTAAAAATCTTTAAATTTACAAATAGAAAAAATGCCGTAAGAATTTTTTTGCCGTTAACAATAAATTTTTTTAAAAATCCAGACGACATGCATTCAACGGATGTCAGATTTCATTGAAAAATACATCCCTACCCCTTACCAAAATGTAACGAATAACGAATACAATAATACAGACATAATGAACACCCAAACACGCCTTGTCCAGTTGAAGTAGATTTATCTGTAACCTTGGAAATGTGAATTATGATTTTAGCTGTGTCTTTAAAACCCAGTAATTTTAAAAGTTACTCCAAAATTCGCTTGAGGATGAAATGGAACTAATGTCTTTAATTTAATTACAAAATTAAATACATAGCTTTTAGCTTCCATTTTTGAAACATGGTTAGAACTATGTAGCGAAAAAAACATATTTTAAATAAATCAATTTATAATATGTATATATATATATATATATATATATATATACATACATACACACACACAAACAACATATGTACCCGCATATCATGTGACTTTTGAAGACCTAATTTTGAAGTTAATTTTAAGGCGAGGGGGCATGTACATGAAATTTAAGATTAGTGTATGTACTTGCCATTGATTAAACTATATATCCATTTACAGTAGTCGAATTAGCTCCAAAATTAGGTCTTTAAAAGTTGCATGATACTCAAGTAAGTATATATATATATATATATATATATATATATATATATATATATATATATATAAAAATTTCCTCTGATACTGAGAACTTAGATGAGGGATGCTTGAGAACACCAGGTACCATGAACAACCTCCTATAATCCAAACTATGTTTCAGCTTTAAATAACCCAGAAAGTGTTGATTAGTCATAAAGACACAAATCAACCAATCGATCTGATACCTGAGAATTGTTAGCATTAAGTTGTATTTGTTACAGCATTTCTTTATTTTGTGTGTATATCTATCTATCTATATATATATCTATATATATATATATATGTGTGTGTGTGTGTGTGTGTGTGTGTATGTAGAGAGAGAGAGTTGGGCCCTTGACTATTAAGTTTGATGTTTGGAATCCCTTGATTAAAGACTTGATTAACTGGACCACTCTGCCTACTTTCACTTTCCTTTTGCACTTAATTTTGTTTTCTGTTTTCCAGCTTCAGGTTTCATTTTTTCTTTTTCTTACAATCTTTATCTACCTTCGTAAAACATTTTTCCCATTTTATTCCTATTCATTTCCTCAGCTCCTTTCAGCAGCGTTTTTCTACATTTTTCCTCCTTTTTCTATAATTGTCTTTAGCATTGACATTGCTTACAATGAGGATTTCACAAATTCTCCTTTCATCTTTCCCTTCTCATTTTCTACTCAACAGCTAAATTTCATTCTTCCTTCCTTTATCTTTGTTTTACTTCACTCTCTTTAAGGAGACTTTTCTTCTCTTCATTCTACACTTTCTTAATTTTTTTCTTTCTTTCTTCCTCCACTTTATCTCATACTGTTTCTCTTGTGTTTCTCCTCTACTCTTTCTTTCAGTTTTCTATATTTTTGTTTTGTTTTCAATTTTTTCTATTTCTCTTCACTGTTTTCAAAGAATGTGAGTGATGTAATGGATAGTGGGTCAGAATGAGAAATTTGAGAAATGAGTTCAAATTCCAACATGGTTATGTACATTGACTTATGTACAGATACCCTTGGGTAACTGTTATGGGGTCCACCCCTTTTTCATATAAGTGAACTCTACCAAGTGTACCTGGACTGCTGCCGTTAAATACCCAGAGTTACAGTTAGTAGTCGTATAGCAGTCGGGGAAAGTAGTCGGCAGTCAGAGAGTGTGAGAATATACGAAGGGAGATAGTGTGAGGTAACTTCTTGTAGAAGTCAGTTACAAGCACGTAGACTCTAAGGAAGTCCTACTTCGAGATTGTATATATCTATCTGTATTTGCTACTAACCATGTTCCTGGACTTACTAACAGTATTACTCTTTGTATGATTGTGTAAATACATTTTATTTCTTATATTTAATTATTGCGTTTGTCATTCCTTGGAGACTGAATTCATCTCGGAATCCACAACAACTTGGCAACAAGGATTTGAACTCACGCGGACAACCACAACAGTAACATATGAATTTCCTCCTAACTATGAGTTAAATAGTAGGACTTGTATCTGGAAAATTCATTATTCACAAAAAAACATTCTTAACACAATATTCACTCACAAAAAAGTAGATTTATTCTTAGAATCTAAAATATGTTCCAAAGAGCCACAAAGAGTTGATAAACCATAAAAAACAAATCAAAATAAAATAAAATCCCTGTCTTCACCTTTTTCTTCTATTTATTTTCTTTTTCTTACTTTCCTATATACCCTTTTCTAATTTTTTTTTCTTTTCCTTTCTTTCTTTTTCCATTTCCTTATCTTTTCTCTCTCTATCTTCTCTTTCATTATCATTGTAATTCTTTCCTTTATTTTTCTACTTTCTCTCTACCTCTTTGTTCTTCCCGTTACTTTTTCGTTTTCCACTGTTTTTTATTCACTCCCATTTTTTACAATTTCCTTTTGGGATAGTGCAATCCAGTTTGAATTCAGGCTATAGGACCTAGTCTGTTCTGTTATTTTACTCATAGCTGGGGATAAGAGATGCATTTATACTTTTCCCATGGTTATTCACATATAAGTGAATGTAATGACTTAACTCTCCCACTCCTCAATACAAATTACTCTAGATTGCTAAAGATTACTCTACAGTGTTTCCACAGACCAAATGTTCAAACATCAGAATTAGTTTTTGAACCATTTCTTGGTCAAGCTGAGAACTTTCCAACATCTTTTAATTTGAGAAATCTGTCTTCTATGTCAGTTGTCACTCTTAAAATCTTTTATTCTCTGTTTTTATCTCCTTGTTTCTCTTCTCATTTTTCTATTCTCTTCCTACTTCTATCCCCCGTTTCTCTCTCTTTGTTTCTCTCTTCATATTTCCAAGCTTCTCTCTGCCTCTCCACCTTTTCTCACCATCTTTCCCTCATTTCTTCCTTTTATTCTAATTCTTTTCCTTTCCCTCAGAGCCACATTTTCTGCTCTCCACCCATGAATCCTGCTTGTCATGTGTCTTACATGTACATCAATTTTCCATGCCAGATTATATGATTTTTTTTATAAGTAACTGTACTCAAATTTGACTAAAGCAATTCCATAACTGACATCAATATAGCTTAAGCAACCCAAAAAATAAAAAACTCAAGGAAAAAAAAAAAAATTGCAAAATTAAAAAAAAAAAAATTACTAAATAAAAATGTCCTGGGTTGACAATAAATTACATCTGGCAGCAAGGCCTATGATCAGGATTTTGGAGATTTTGTAGAGCTTGGAATCACCTCTTAATTCCTAGGTCCACACTGACCCAGGGTGGTAACGCTTGTTAGGATCCCAGCTATGGGCAAATAATTAACCCCTAAACAGATGATATGCTGCTGAACAAATAAACAAAATACATTACTTTGTACTGTCAGCTACATTTAAAAGTCTTTCTTTTCTATCTGTCTATATCTCTGAGATGAGAAAAGGTATTATGATAACATATTATTTACATTATTCGGACTGTTATCTTCATCGCCATATTCGCAATGTTTTGGCCATTGTACACTCCAGCCTTCTTCTAGTGATTGGGATTTTGAAAGGAACCCTTTATTTCGTCCACCAAGGTAGATTGTTCTAGTTCCATGTGCCATGCCTCTCCCAGATGTCTCAGTTATTTCACTTTAACTCAACTCTCCAAGTTTGGTTCAACACTGCTGTGGCCTGGTATTGAACTCACAACTCTTTGGGTCTAGTCACTGGATCTAACCAATGTCTTTATCCGGTGGGCCATGTGTTCTTTTCTATTTATTAGTCAAGCAAAAAGAAATTTAAGCAACTATTTAACTAAACTGCAATATTAATTCTTGTGCAAAAATTAAGCAACATAAGTAATGGTTAAACTCATAAATTGCTTATAAAAAAAATAATTTATCTGTTTTGCTGAACCAACAGGAGTACATTAATTGTTAATTAAAATGGTCCTTTAATAACCCAGAATGAAATATCATTGTTTATGTAATATGCATTTTTAATTACTATAAATGTTATTTTCAGTGGGTACATGTGTTTGTGTTGTTAACATCCCTATTTTTTATTTTACTAGAATTTTTTTGCATCACCCATCAGCATGTTTAAATCCTCATACTATTTTGTAATTGTTGAAGTTATGGCTAATATATTTTGTCAAGATTTACAAACTCCGTTTTGTTTAATTTCGCAAACCAATCAATGAAATCTGAATAAGCTGAATTGTTTGGAAAAATACTTTAACAGAAACCATATTTTGCAGTTTAATAATTTCTTTCATTTAATTTCATACGAATTCATGGTAAACAATATTTTTTAATAACATTTATTTTTTTCCTTTTTAACAAGAAAGAATAAATTCTTAGGATTTCTTACTCTTGAGCATGAAATAGTCATATGTAAATATTTCTTTCTGGAGCAACATTCCAAATTTTTTTAAGTGTTTTGGCCTTGTAATTTGCTTATACAGTGTAACCCGGATATAAGAGAGATTTTATCTGGTCCCAAATTAGAGCCTGTGTTAATGTATATAAAATAGACCAAACCCGGATATAAGAGAAACCCGTATATAAGAGAGATTTTATCTGGTCCCAAATTAGAGCCTGTGTTAATGTATATAAAATAGACCAAACCCGGATATAAGAGAAACCCGGATATAAGAGACGCATTCTCCAGTCCCAACAACTCTCTTATATCCGGGTTACACTGTAGTTCTTGTAAATATATGGTGAATTGGAAAGTGGATTCTTGTATATATAAAAACTTAAAACAATATTGCATTTTTATTAAATAAGTATTTGTTATTTTAATCATTAAATTGTTTTTAAAATAGAGTATTTTGCATATTAAATAATAAAACTTTTAATTTTTCCCCCCAAAAATGAATGAAAATTTATTGTACTAAGATATGAACCCTAGTAAAACTAACTGTACTTTGTACCCCCCTTACCTGTTTGCACTTCTCTCCAAAATTTGGTTTTGATCAGTCAGTGTATTTTAGAGGATGTGATGGATGGACTAACAGAAATCACATAATTTTATATATAGACAGACAGATTAAACAGTGAAATTAATAACCAGCCAAAATTGTGGAGTCCTACTAAAGAAAAATTAGGTTGGTTATTAATTTTACAGTTTAATAAAATAAAAAACAGGATTAACAACTCAAACAAGTGTACCCACTAAAAATAATGTTTATAGTCATAAGAAATAACCTTGGATAAAAAAAAAATCCTTTAAAAAACTGCTATAAGTATGGTGTATATTTCTTTTGCTTTCCGAGAGGGATACCTCATGTATTTAATTACAGGTACACCACCAATTTTATAGCACCCTTGGTTCCAAAACCATGACAGACAACCTGTTTTGCTGGACTAACAAAACTTATGTAATCACAATTTAATAATACCTCTGACTCACTCATTATACATCTTTTACATCTTACAAACTTATATTATACTCATCTTCTTCTTTCATATTCTGTGTTCCTTCAGCATATGAATTATAACTTTTCACAACTTTCCATCTCTTGTCGTTCTAAGAAACTTTTGATTCTTTTCCATTCCTTACTGTCCCCACTATGCCATTCAAGCACATTAAGTAGGTTACATGCTGTTTCTCTCTACCTTCAGTGTATCCCATAAGGGTTAAATTTTCCAGACCCTCTTTCCTTAAAAAGTGTGTCAGAAATTTCAACAGTTTCTTTATTTTAAGTTTCTAGTTTCTTTAAAACTTCCTTGTTCTGTCTATGGTATTTTCAGCATCTGTTTGTAGAACTACATCTCTGCCAGTTCAGTACTCTTTTCTTTGTTTCTAGTGAAATATTCCAATGTCTTATACTTAACTCAGGTGTCTTTCATTATTCTGATTTACCTTTAGATTTTTGTGTCACATTCTCTGTCATCTGTTAGAACACTTTCCAAATAATTAACTTTCTGTACCTGCTTGATTCAGGTGTCTTCAGTTCAATTTTCACACCTTTGGCTGTTTCTCTTGCTGATGACCATACATTATGCCTTCTTATAGTTAATGGTTAGTTCTTTCTGGGTTTTTTTTCCTGACTTGTCTAGGAGTTTTTGCAGTAAATATAAATTATATGAGAATGTAATGATACAATCTCATAAAATTTAAATACTTCCTCATAATTTTTGTCAGATTCAAAGAGGTGTCAGTGCACAAGTTACTAGAAAATTGGTGTTGTACATATCTTCTTTGACATTTTAAATGACAGAATCAAGCACATTGATTTTTTTCTATATTATTTATATATCATGTGCATTTAATACTCTTGTAGCATGGTCTGGTGTTTCTGCTATATATCTTGAGACTCTAGACAAAATTAAACGAAGAATCTGCAAAATATTGATCCTGACCAACCATCTTGGCTTACATAATTTCCCTGTACCTTTCCTATAAATATTTTCATGGCAACTTTTCTGATTAGTTTTACTCTTTAGTCCCTCAATTTCACTGAATTTAAGCATAGTACTAGATTGGCAACTAGGTTTCATAATTTTACAGTTGTAATTGCTAAATGTAACCTATTTTAATAGCTTCTTCTTTTGCACTTTTTGCTGATGGAACTAACTTTCAGCTTCCTGATTTCCTGTCAACTACAGGCTACAAAAATTTAAATGCAATTGTGAATGCATAATGAGATTCACATTGTATTCTCAAGGTTTGCCAGGGTTTTTTTGTAAATCTAATTTTGCTGTTGGATATTTGAACTAGTATATCTATGATACTCTAGTTATACTTGTATATTATTATAATGGGGCCTCACATCAGTGAGAGGGGCCGGTGAATGGTTTAATGGAAGGCCCAAAAATGGTGCACATTCTCTCTTGATGACTCCAAAATTAATTTAAATGAAAATTTGAGAGGAAGGCTCGAAACTATGCACATTCTCTCCTGATGACCTGAAAATTTAATTTCCTTCTTCATCTTCTGTCTACTTAATTCCTGTTCTTTTCATTATACTTTCATTTTAATAACATTTTCTCAGTTTCTTTCACTTTCATAAACCACTTGTAACTTAGTGGCTTTATTGCATTGCTTGGGGTGAAATGATTAAAAAAAAACGTGGCAGTGAATGCTGGATAATTTCCTCACAGATGAAGAAGAGACGTCTTTCTTGGATTAATGATATTTTTCCTGTGGCTTTATAATTGGTGTCTGTAAACTGATCTGAGAAGTTGGTTGTATGCAGCAGATATTTTAGATATTTCTGAATATATTTGGCACAATGCATGATTTCCAAATGAAATTCTTGATCTGACAAGACTATTTTGGGGCCTTCCATTAAACCATTCACTGGCCCCTCTCACTGATGTGAGGCCTAATTATAATAACATATAAGTATAACTAGAACATGACTTGGGCTTTTAGGTTCATGTTTTGGTGAAGATGAGTCCCATAATTCTAATTATTTGAGGATACACTCATGTAGAGGAAAGAATTCAGCTTTTCTCATTGTTTCCCACTGATTTTAATGTTACTCCACGAAGGTCCTGCTTAACTTTGGACATTATCTTTACAAACTATTTCTTGCATTAGTGAATAAAAAAGCTGTGATGATTAAGTGAATGATTTTTGCAGTTTTTTATTTAAAAAGAAACTCAGAAACTTTTCATTTTTCAGCTCTGTTTTGTATATTGAAAATCAGGAAAGAAAGAAAAAGTGGTCAGAAATTAATGCAAGCATTACTAACAGGGCTAGTTTTTTTAATCACTTCACACCAAGCAAGGGATTAAAGCCACTAACATGCAAGGGGTTAATAGGTGTAAAACAATATGAGAAAAAGAAAAACATTATTTAGGATCAAGAACAATAAAAGAGCAGGAAGTAAGAAGATTGACATTGCAAGTTGACTGGAAAGTAAGAAATTGAAAGTGAGTACCATAATTGAGAAGTGTGAGAGAAGAAACTGTTAGCATAGAACTTACTATTACATGTAGACATTTCAACTGTAAAATGATGAGACATAGCTGCCAATCTAGTACTGCACTTAAATTTGTAAAGTGGAGGTACCAAAAGGGAAAGCTCATCAGAACAATAACCATGAAAATACTTATAGAAAAGGCACAGGGAAGCTATGTTCTGATGGTGGGAAGTCAGTGAAGCTGAGATACCAGGTCATCACTGATAACATTGCTGATTCTTTGGATTTTTATCAAGAATTTCTAAATAGATAGCTGAAGCACCAGACCATGGTATAATTGTTTTATCCTCAAAATGCATTGAAAACTTGAAAAATATTGGTTTACCACTGATGGAATAGGGCTGTTGTATAACTCTACATTCAGACTTGTTGACACATTTTAGTCTTTTATACTTGTGGCTTTTCTGGTGTTGTAACTTCTGGCCTTCTTCAGGTATTTAATGTATATGGTAACCTTTTGGCAGTTTGAACTGAAACCTTAATTCATTTCACAAGGGTAGTTTGTTCTTATTTCACTTTCTATGCTCATATCAGTTGATACTCTCTAATATATTTGCTTTTGTGTCTCTTGTCAGAGTATGTGATTCTTCTACACTACCAGACACAAGGATTAAATCACCACTGTCAGGGAACAAAATAAGTTTTAACCTATGCATTAATCCAGAGAGCAATAATGATATTTCCTCATCTAAAAAATTCCAGCATAAATTAAAGCTATTATACAAAAAAATGTAAATGTGTTAAGAATGATTTTACTATTGAAATACATTGACAATCTCAAATAAACAGATTGTCAGTGGTCAGGAATGAATGAAACCATTATTGATAGAATAAGACTGTTAAATGTATGATGCTAATGATATTACTCTTGAAATGCGTTGAAAATCAGGAAGGAGGGGATTGTCAGTGGTCAGGAATTAATAAAATCATTATTGATAGAATAAGACTGTTAAATGTATGATGCTAAGGATTTTACTCTTGAAATGAGTTGAAAATCGGGAAAGAAGGGATTAACAATAGTCAGCATTACTGACAGAATGAGGCTGTCATATACAGGATGATGGAAAAGTAACTCCTTATTTACGTATGATGGACTCTCCCATCTAACTATAATTTTTACAAGATGGGAGAATCATAAATAAAATACAGGGTTACTTTTCAATCACCCTGTATGTAATGTAAATACATTGCTACTGATTTTACTCTGGTGCAAATCAGGAAGAAACACAATAAAAATTTTAACAGACAGCTTGTCAGTTACTTTCAATTAAACAAAAAAATAGATAGATGTAGATATGTCTGTGTTTTTATATACACAATGTGGTTTCTAACTGTATATGAAATGTATATAAATACCTTTTTACCAGATATAATATATATATCTTTAAATAATAAGAAAAAACAGTTATAATTCAGTGTTCTTAGCAATTATTTTTATTTTTAAAAAAACAGTTCTCAATTCAAAGAGTAGAACAAAATATTATAATTATTTTCTTTTTTAAAAATATGATTACATCACAGAACAGAAATTTATGTTTCAAAACTGAAACTAAAATTGTAAATTTAATTTTAAAATAAAATGTACAATTTTAGTTTCAGTTTTGAAAAATAAAAATTTTTGTGTCACAATGGAATCATATTTTATATTATAATATATATATATATATATATATATATATATATATATTATAAAACAAATACTTATACAAACTTCACTTTCGATTCATAAATATATATATATATCTTTGAATATATATATATATATATATATATATATATATATATATATCTTTGAATATATATATATATATATATCTTTGAATATATATATATATATATATCTTTGAATATATATATTAGGTTGGTGCAAAATAATGACGTAATAATGTCGTTTTTTTACGTTAAAAATAACGTCAAAAAACGACATTTTTACATCATTATTTTTGCACCAACCTAATATATATATATATATATATATATATATATATATTTATATACATATATCTTTGAATATATATATATATATATATTTATATACATATATCTTTGAATATATATATATATATATATATTTATATACATATATCTTTGAATATATATATATATATATATTTATATGCATATATATTTGAATATATATATATATATATTTATATACATATATCTTTGAATATATATATATATATATATATATATATATATATATCTTTGAATATATATATATATATATATATATGTATTTATATACATATATCTTTGAATATATATATATATATATATATATATATATGTATTTATATACATATATCTTTGAATATATATATATATATATATATATATATATATATGTATTTATATACATATATCTTTGAATATATATATATATATATATATATATATATATATTTATATACATATATCTTTGAATATATATATATATATATATATATATATATATATATTTATATACATATATCTTTGAATATATATATATATATATATATATATATATATATATATTTATATACATATATCTTTGAATATATATATATATATATATATATATATATTTATATACATATATCTTTGAATATATATATATATATATATATATATATATATATTTATATACATATATCTTTGAATATATATATATATATATATATATATATATATATTTATATACATATATCTTTGAATATATATATATATATATATATATATATATTTATATACATATATCTTTGAATATATATATATATATATATATATATATATATATTTATATACATATATCTTTGAATATATATATATATATATATATATATATATATATATGTATATATCTTTGAATATATATATATATATATATATATGTATATATCTTTGAATATATATATATATATATATATATGTATATATCTTTGAATATATATATATATATGTATATATCTTTGAATATATATATATATATGTATATATCTTTGAATATATATATATATATATATATGTATATATCTTTGAATATATATATATATATATATATATATGTATATATCTTTGAATATATATATATATATATATATGTATATATCTTTGAATATATATATATATATATATATATATATATGTATATATCTTTGAATATATATATATATATATATATATATATGTATATATCTTTGAATATATATATATATATATATATATATATGTATATATCTTTGAATATATATATATATATATATATATGTATATATCTTTGAATATATATATATATATATATATATATGTATATATCTTTGAATATATATATATATATATATATATATATATATATGTATATATCTTTGAATATATATATATATATATATATATATATATATATATGTATATATCTTTGAATATATATATATATATATATATCTTTGAATATATATATATACAGTAGCGTCCAAAACTAAGGGACAAAATTTTAAAACCTAATATTTGTTAGAAATAACAACTGTGAAAAGCTGAAATTTTGACAACTGGTAGTCGTTATCATCCATAATAACATACTAAAATTTGAATCATTTGCAAATGATAGAAAAAGAATTATAACCATTATTTATTTATTTTCAAATTTGGAACGTCCAAAAATAAGGGACAAAATTGAGAAAAACAATGTAAATGGCAAAAAAACAATAAAAAAACATGTACAATCAATATTTAGTAAATGAGCCCTTGCTCTCAATGACAGCTGCACATCTTCGACTACAAGAACGAATCAGTTCTTGACAATCCTCGATACTAATTTTAGACCATTCTTCAACCACAAATCCTCCATGTTAGTGGGATTTCTTTCCATAACTTTCACACCTAAGGTCTTCCAAAGATTTTCTATTGGATTTAAGTCAGGACTTTGCAGTGGCCAATCTATAATTTCCAAATAGATAAACAAACGACTTCCGGTGAAATAACCGCCATAACAGAATACCCACAATGCACCACTAACCCGTATATATATAAATAGCCGAGAAAAATAACAGCATATGTGGCCTGACGATTGCATATAGCATGAAACAGACTGTCGCCTCTAAGTGTTGACTTCTATATTCACTTTTATATTTATATATATATATATATATATTGAATATATATATATATATATATATATATATATATCTTTGAATATATATATATATATATATATCTTTGAATATATATATATATATATATATATATATATCTTTGAATATATATATATATATATATATATATCTTTGAATATATATATATATATATATATCTTTGAATATATATATATATATATATATATATATCTTTGAATATATATATATATATCTTTGAATATATATATATATATATATATATATATATATATATCTTTGAATATATATATATATATATATATATATATATATATATACAGAGTAGATTCTCTAACTTTATATAATATATATATATATGTGTGTGTTTATAAACAATCTGCTTTCTCATTGTATGCATAATCTACACAAATATCTTTTATCAGGTATCTTGGTACATATAGGCACGTACTCACACTCTTGCTTCCGGAAAAATACCTTTTACATATATATAAATGTATGTGTTTGTGTGCGTATGAATCTGTATGATGTGACAAATACACAGCCAGTGGAGCCTAAAGCAGGTAAAACAACAGCTTCACTATTTATTTAGCAAATTTACAACCAATTCTACAAAAGCGTTGGAGCATCAGCGAGGGAAAAAACACATTATTTCCTGTGCCAGTGCTTTCCCCTTCTCCCTTCCCTATGTGCTCATCCGAAGCAGACAAAACTTTAACCCCCCACCTCTGTGATGAAAGGAAAAAATCACAAAAAAGATAAATAACAATGCCTTACCCATTCCTCCCAAACCCCTGCATTTAATTTACAGCAATTATATAAACGCTGAAGAAACTCCCTACTCCACACCGTTTAAAAATAAAAATAAAGCAAAACGAAACTGCTTCATTTAATGAGATATCGTTTCATCAAAAGTATCTGAATTGCACTTAGGCTCACTCTATACCTAATCTGAACATGATTTTTTGCTCTTTTTACTATCTGGCACGCTTGATATATATAGCTATTATTAAAAGGACTATATATTTCTTTTTACTATAAGTGTTATATTTAGAGGGTACATATGTCTGAGTTGACGTCCCTGTTTTTCTAAACAGTGAAATTAATACTAACCAACATGTATATCAAGAAGTCCTACTAAAAGCCAGTTGATATTAATTTTGCTGTTTAAAACATTGGGATGTCTGCTTAAATGAAAAACCTACTAAATATAATGCTTATAACATCAATTAACATTACATGAATAAGTACAGACATCTCTGTGGGTATGTGTGTGCATACATACACATATACACACGTTACGTTAAGCAAAGGTGTGTGTGTGTGTGTGTGTATATATATATATATATATATATATATATACACACACACATTGAAGCAAAGATGGCAACATAATGAAGAGTCAAAAATATTAACAAATTAAAACAAAAAAAAATGAGTAGACCCAAAATTAAAAGCATGCCTACATTTAAAGATTGCTGTGTTTTCGTGAACATGTTATTTTTTGAAGGAAACTGACTAGGAATATCAGAATGCAGTTAGAAAAAAATGGGCATTTGGACTCATACTAAGTTAAAACTTAATAATTATTTCTCTTCTCCTATCCTACCCGTCCTTACTAACTCCGATCCTCAGACCCTTTCTTCATTAACAGATGAGGGGGATAAAAAAAAACAATTTTTTTCACATCTGGAGTACATGTACATATACATGTTTGTGTGCATCATAAATATATATATATATATATATATATATATTAAGTAATTCATTGAGTCTGAAAGAAACCTCAACAGAATGCAGAAAGCACTGGACGTCCGTTTCGTCCTATATTTGGGACTCATCATCAGTGTGCATCCACTACCGAGATTTGAAACCCTGACAGTTAGGTTGTCAAGCAAACATCATACCAACTGTTCCAACGGGCCTCGATGATAAATATAGGACGAAATGGCCGTCCAGTGCTTTCTGCATTCTGTTGAGGTTTCTTTCAGACTCAATGAATTACTTAATATAATTATCAAATCCTCCTAATAATTTCTATCTATCCATCTATCTATCTATCTATCTATCTATCTATATATATATATATATATATAAGTATGAATGCTACTGTCGGTTGGTCAGTAACTAAACCAGGTACCCCTACTCTGTTCTTGTGAGTGATGTGGGTTGTTAGCAACCCAGTAGGATGAAAAATAAAACCTATCAAAGGGTGGAAGAACACTCAATGAATCAACGGCCATCTAAATAGAGGTGGTGTTTCAATAAATCACTGTGACAAAGGCATTGGTAAGCCACTACACTATCAATCCCAAGAAATATCATGGCATTTATCAAACAAAATACAAAACCTAACACCTTGAAGGGGGTTAAGTCAATGGGAATTAACTCCTTGCCCAGTGAAGTGCAACATGTGCAACAGATGTCACCTGACTATCATCCAACGACTGTTAGCATAAATGGCATAAAGGAGATAAAATTCCTCAGAACTGCCCCTGATCCCTACCCAGAAAGAAGCAACATGAGAGACAGGTGTCATCTGACCATCATCCAGAAACTATTTACATCAAACAAAAAATAACTCTTGGGACATGGCACATTAGAATCTTAAACAACTGTGGTGAATTGGAAAATGTAAAACAGGAGATGAATAGGTTAAATGTCTGCATTCAAGGAGTATGTGAAACTACCTGGCCACTCAATGGAGACTTCCTCAGTGACAACCACAGGATTATATATACAGATCGAGAGAAAAATGAATTGGGCTGATACTAGATTAAGACATGAAGAAATGCATTTTGTGTTATTGTCAGTTATCTGAAAGAATTTTTCTAATTAGACTGAAAGGAAAGCCTTTCAACATACCTATTATAATTGTGTATGTCCTGATAGCACAGAGTACAGAAGAAGAAAGCAAATCTTTCTACTCCATGCTAGACAATGCCAAGGCTCAGTGTAAATCACAAGAAGTTATAATTATCATGGGAGACCTGAATGTCAAAGTAGGCAAGGAGAGGAATGGTGAAATAACAGGCAAATTTGGACTAAGAACCCATAACTAACACGGAGAAAAATGGGTTCAATTGTGCACGGTGAATAACCAGGTAATAGACAACATCTGATTCCAAGAACATCCAAGAGAGTTAAGGACATGGCAACACCCAGGAGGAGATTCCTATAAAAAAGTGTAACAAATGCAGACAGGCTAAAGAAGAATGTCTCAATGAAAAATTTGCAGTAATAGAAAGAATGAGTAGAACAGATAAAGGAGACATACATAGAAAAATAAAAGAACTAACAGGACAAAAGACATGATCATCAACAGGATGCATAAAATTCAAGGAAGGAATGCTGATATTAGAGAAAGAGAAAAATACTTTTTTAAATTTCTGCATGTTTCCCCAATATATTGTGAGGAACAGTTTTGGCAATTTCTTTTATATATGCTTGCTTCTGAATTATTATTGTTATGGGTGATTTTGCTTCTGATCATATTCATAATGGTTTTGGAAGTGGTTGTGAATATTTGTTTTTTCTTTTGATGGGGTAAGTTGTTTTTGGATAGTGAATGTTATGGAGTTCGTAAGTAGAATTATGTGTCTGTTTTTGTCTAGTTTATTGTTGCGGATAATGTTGTTAGATAGTGTTGTCGTGGATGGAGAATAAATAAGGTGATGACATTACTCAAAATCAATTTGCAGCCATTGTATGTATGTATGCATATATATATATATATATATATATATATATATATATATATTTTTGTCTTATTTTGATAGCCATATTTTGGTCATTCATAATGTGCTGGTTGATGTGAGCACAAATTCTGAATTTCAACAGATGACAGGTCAATCTGTGCGAGTGTGTTGCATGTGTGCCTAATGTGAGTATTTAATGCTGTTTTTTGATTATTAGTTTTGAAGATACAATCTCCCAGTGGACACGAGTATTCATAGATATTATTTTTACATAGGGGGGATTTGACCTGGTACATCATGTTTTTTATAACATCTGTTTTGTATCAGTGAGGACATTCACTTCTGTATTTTCTGCTAGTGTGTTTTTGTTAAGAGACATAGTAGAGTCAGGGATGTTGGCATTAATAATGGCTGTTAGCATTAAATAATATGTCAGGGAAAGGGATTTTATTGTTAATATTGAGTTCATAAGTAAATTGTAGAACAGAAAAAAGGTTTCGTTTAGTTTTTTTATTTCATCTAACCTGTTTCCTAATATTCATGTCATCAATATAATGTGTGCATATGAGGTGATTGGTAGAATTATTGAAGAGTTTGTTTTATACATGACACATATAGAAATTATATAGTCAGTCCAGGATCTGAACCCATCACTACACCATCAGTTTGTGCATATATAATATATATGATAGCATATATATATATATATATATATATATATATATGACAGCATATATATATAATTAATACAAGTAAAAGGTTCTTCTTGGAGGGATTTCTAACACATGGCTTATCTCTCAGTTGCGTCTTTGTCTTTGGGCAGAGTGTGCTCAGGGGCTTCTCTGTCAAAGGACGGAGGAGCAACTGAGAAAATTATATTGAGAGGGACCTAGCCCTGGGGAACAGCTGCCTGAGGCCATGCCCTCCCATTGCACCAGAGAGAGGTATCAGTGCTCACACTGAGGTCAGTGCAACCGATGGTTGCGGGTGCTGTGGGTAATTTTTGTCCCTTGTCCGGGTGCACGCACTCGGGTCTCCACTTTACAAAGACCTTGTGTCACATCTTGTTCTAGTGGGGGGAACAAGTAAATACCGTAAAAGGTTTGTCACTTAACTGACTGATGTTACCTTCAGCATCCAGACCCCAGAATTTTGTAGACGGACCTGCCGGGAATCAACCCCATCCACTCATCAGCATTTAACTGCTTATACT
Organism: Acanthosepion lycidas; assembly: GCA_963932145.1. Lineage (NCBI taxonomy): Eukaryota > Metazoa > Mollusca > Cephalopoda > Sepiida > Sepiidae > Acanthosepion > Acanthosepion lycidas. The sequence goes on from OZ010575.1 coordinate 49,713,404, forward strand.
TCTCAATTTTTCTTTTTTATATGCACTTTTCATTAGTGCAAGTCTTTTTTAGGTTTTTTTTTTTTTCATCATGTACGTATATGTCTGTGTGTGTGTGTATTTTTTTGTGTATTTTGAGCATGATCACTTAAATTAACTGTTGCTTGCCTCTTTCATGACCACTCCAATGTCTTTCTTTATTTGTATTTGTTTTGTTGACAAATAGGCAAATGTGACATGACATATAGGTTCCGTGTTATCTCTGGGTGGAATGTTTATCTCCTGGAAATGGAGGTACCATTTCAAACCAGCATATGATTCGGCAGTCCATGCACATACACGGCATGCTTTATCAACTGGTTAATTATAGACAGTTTCATTTGTCAATTCTAGATATGTGGTTAACAATTCATAAACATACATGCACACACACACACTCATATATAATTATATAATATATATATATATATGGTATAAAATGACAATTGGAAAAAAATCATAGATTTTGTTGACGCGTTTTGTCTTCTGACTTTTTCAAGGCAAAAATGAAATCGAAATATTTTTGTTGTTATAGTTACATTAGAAATCCATATTTAAAAAGACAGATGCTTGTGTCTAAGCCTTTTTTTTTCTGGTTAATGTAAATTACCTTTATAGTAAGGGAATTATTATTATTATTTTTTTTTTTTTTTTTTTCATGTTGACAATATAGTTAAATTCCCAGAACAATTCTGTGGACAAGACAGATTGGTATAAAATGACAACTGGAAAAAAATCTTATTAAAAAATCCAAATTTAAAAACATAGATGCTTCTGATTTTTTCCAATTGTCATTTTATAACAATCTGTCTTGATCTGTGAATATATATATATATATATATATATATATATATATATATATATATATACATACACACACACAGATAAACCTCTCATCATTGGACTACTAGGGGTAGGGGTGGTCCATTAAAGCCACTTGTCCATAGATGGGAAGGGCTTATTTTTGAGTTATAAAACCACTATAGTAAATACCATTAGTTATGATGATAGTGTGAATACTATAAACATGTATATATGGCATAAATAAATATATACTTAATATAGATATATTAATCAAAATAACAAAAATAATAGATTTCTGACAGCTACTTTCCCAAGCACATGCTAATTTGTCATACTTTCCGTCTTTGTTTACAATAGAAAGGCCCATTACCGCTGCCAAGCAGTCACTTTGAGAACTAATACGACTGGTTCCGCTAAGCCTGCAGATTGTGAAATACATCACTGATGATTTGGAAAAAATTTTCTTGCAAATTTTTTTTTATTTTGCCTGCAGATTTTGTCCATTGCATTCGAGGTCCGTTGATGGGGGAGGGGACATAGATGACAGGTTTGTCTGTGTATATATATATATATATATATATATATATATATATATATATATATATATATTCTTATTGTTGGAAATTTGGTCAGATTTTGGTATGTGGATCAGACTAAAAACTTTTCTGCATCCACTCTAAAATATATGTCTGTGTGCATTAATGTATATGATGCCATAATTAAGTGTTTATATAGCTGTAAGCAGATGGTGGCACAGATACGTGTATATGTATTTGTATACATATATACATATATTTGTTGTATTTCTTCCTTACCTTCATATATAAATATTTGACTTCTATCAATAAAACGATTCTTAGTTTGAAAAAGTTCCTTCCAGAGATTAAATGTTTTACATAGGTGGTTTTCGACTTTGTCATTATAATAAAAACAAAGGATATATTTGCAGAAAATAGTATAACACTTTTAAGACAAGCAGTCAATACACAACATAAAAAATAGAGCATTAATAGTAAAAATAAAACTTTTCTTCTCAACTAAATGTTTTATAGAAATGGAGTGAACATGTAATCAACAATGAAGTTGTAGAAAAAATTAAAACAAAAAGGAAACTTATACTTAACATCAGGAAGAGACAGTTGACAAATTTGTAGGGCACAAAATG
>OZ010575.1:49722286-49737286 GCA_963932145.1 Acanthosepion lycidas
GTATATATGTATATATATATATATATGTATATATATGTATGTATGTATATATATATGTATGTATGTATATATGTATATATATATATATGTATATATATGTATGTATATATGTATATATATGTATGTATATATGTATGTATGTATATATATATCTATGTATATATGTATATATATATATATATATGTATATATATATATATGTCTATATATATATATGTATATATATATATATATGTCTATATATATGTCTATATATATATATGTATATATATATATATGTATATATATATATATGTATATATATATGTATATATATATATGTATATATATATATGTATATATATATATATGTATATATATATATATATATATATATATATGTATATATATATATGTATATATATATGTATATATATATGTATATATATATATGTATATATATATATATATATATATGTATATATATATATATGTATATATATATATATGTATATATATATATGTATATATATATATATGTATATATATATATATATGTATATATATATATATATGTATATATATATATATATGTATATATATATATATGTATATATATATATATATGTATATATATATATATATGTATATATATATATATATGTATGTATATATATATATATATGTATGTATATATATATATGTATATATATATATATATGTATATATATATATATATATATGTATATATATATATATATATATGTATATATATATATATATATATATATATGTATATATATATATGTATATATATATATGTATATATATATATGTATATATATATATGTATATATATATATGTATATATATATATGTATATATATATATGTATATATATATATATATATGTATATATATATGTATATATATATATATATATGTATATATATATATATGTATATATATATATATATGTGTATATATATGTATATGGGATTCTGCCTTACTGAAAGTCTATTTTGAATCATAAAGTAAAAAATAAATTAAAACTAAGATATTATGTAATTAGAAGAGCTTTTAATTCCTTTATTGAATAAGATATATTAAGGACACTATTGTCTTAAGATAAATTTTTTCTGATGAATAATGAGGTTTTAGTGCTAATTTTTGAAGATACAGATGTCCATACATGACATTGTCAGAAAATAGGAGCGATAACTATAGTAAATTTAAAGTCAAATTTTCTAAAATTCAGTAAAACATGAGATTATAGAAAAATGTTAAGATTGCTGAGTACTTTAAAATTATATATAAAAGGCACTTAAGTTATTTTTCAATTATTTCTTTACAGTTAAAGTGCTTGTTGAACAACATTAGATAAATTTAAATCTATCATCAAGCTATCAACAGATTAAATAAACAGCTACTAATGTGTTAAAAAATACATTTCTATGATATTTTAAACTTAAATACTAGTTGTTTCAAATCAGATTAATTATACTTTAAATCAGCTAATATTTCTCAAATAAAGTTCCAGAAAAATATATTTTATTTTTGGAAGATTTTTTTAATAAAGCGAATTACATTCGGATGACAGGTGGCTAAAAATTGTGGTAAAATAAAAAATTTCGGCAATTTCAAAATTAAATCTCCTAATCAATTATGTTTGAAATATAGCAAAATATTTTACTTATTGGAATTATTAAATATAATCTCTCAGCTCGCAATTAAAACTAAAAAGCTTCAAGAAAGATTTTTCATTTTACAAAATTCATTATAATCCTTAACTATCGCAAATCTGTGGAATATATATATATATATATATGGATAGATAGATAGATAATATATTAAATATATATATATATATTTAAAGATAATATATATATGTATATATATTGTGAGATAATATATTATATATATATAGAGAGAGATATAGATTATATATATAGAGAGAGAGATAATATATATTAGGTTGGTGCAAAAATAATTTCGTTTTCTAACATATGTTACTATGTGAGAAAACGAAATTATTTTTGCACCAACCTAATATATATATATAGTTTATATATATATATATATACACATAGAGAGAGAGAGAGATAATATATTATATATAGATAGATTATATATTATATATATAGATTTTATATATATATATATATATATATATATATATATATATATATATATATATAGATAATATATATATATATAGATTATATATATATATATATATATAGATAATATATATATATATAGATTATATATATATATATATATATATATATATAGATAATATATATATATATAGATTATATATATATATATATATATAGATAATATATATATATATAGATTATATATATATATATATATATATATATATAGATAATATATTATATATATATATATAGATTTTATATATATATATATATAGATAATATATTATATATATATATATAGATTTTATATATATATATATATAGATAATATATTATATATATATATATATTTTATATATATATATATATAGAGAGAGAGAGAGATAATATATTATATATATATAGAGATTTTATATATATATGTATATATAATGTATTATATATAGATTTTATATATATATGTATATATATATAGATTTAATATATATATATATAGATTTTATATATATATAGATTTAATATATTATATATATATATAGAGAGAGAGATTTTATCTATATATACAGATAACATATTATATATATATAGATTATATATATATATATATATATATATCGATAGATAATATATTACGTATATATATAGATTTTATATATATATATATATATATATAATCTCACTATATTTTAAATTAAAAAAATAAGGTAAGTTTAAATTATTTTGGTTATATATTTGATTGATTTGTTGAAAATATTAGTTCTTTAGCCAATATAATTTTTATATGTTTGTGTAATTAAACTGCATTCTATGTTTTGCCTTATTTATTCTCTCCCATGCCTCCAACTGTTTAATTAGCACTTTAGTCATTCCTTCAGGCTGTGTTATCTCGTCAGATGCCTCCCTAGAATATGCTGACTGCATCCCCACAGATGAACAAAGGGGCCTCCTGCCCAATTAATTTTTGTAGACTCCAGTATGTGTAACTAATGACTGGTATACTTACAATCCATGTTTACCTATGGATTCAATTATAAATCTAACCAATGTTTATCTGTAAACTTAAGTAGAAACATGACAAATTTTTACCTATAGATACAAAGTTTGTTTTTTTTATTTTTCATACTAGTGTTCACCTAGTACAGCAGAAACTCAAGGTAAATGTTTACTGTGTGGGGTTTTATGAGTATAAGAAAAGGCAAAAGGGAACTTGATGAGTTTATGTAGTAAAAAAAATTGTTAATTTTAGAATGAAAATTTCAAGATGGTAGTGACTGGGAAAACATCCTGGCGGGTTTCAGTTCCACAAATCAACACTTCTTGTGAAGTAGGTGCCTATGTGAAACTTCTTACTAATGGATTACAAATGAATGAGGAAGATTCATCTTTGTGTCTGTGGCATGGTGAGTCCAAATTGCAATGATCATGGCTGGTGGAAATAAGGAATGTAGCTTGGCAGAATACATGTCATGGAAATAAGGATAGAGTAGAGATTTTCTCATGACCAGTGTTTACTAACTGAGTCAAGAATAGACATGACCATTGTTTACCAACTGACTCAAGTAGAATCATGATCAATGCTCACCTGTGGACTCAACTATAAACTCAGCCAATATTTACCTATAGACTGTTGAGATTAAATAACCTAAAAAGCATTGATATGTTGTAAAAGCAACCAAATGAGCCCAAGCCAAGCCAACTCTAAGTTTGTAGATATTTGAAAATGCATACATAACCTAGATTTGAAATCACTGCTTAGGAAGAACACCATTTTTTTCACAAGAGGATATTGAAAAGTACTCAGACCAAACCAAGAATAGAGAATGACCAAGAAACATGAAATATAAATGCTCATATGTATATTCCCTTCACAGTTCAACACATTACCCATATTATTTCTCAGCTTTCAAAAAAGTTTCTGATTTTTAATAATTGAAATACTGCTCTGCTGCTACCAAAACTTTCAAAAAATATTCCTCTATTTTAATATAAACCTTTTTAAGTTTTGGAAACAGGAAATAGATGGAGCAAGATTTGATGAATAGAGTGGATGATCTATGCACTAAAACAGCAATTTCTTCAATATTTCCTTTGTCTTATAAATTTTGTCTTTGTCTGTAGTATTTTTCTTTCAGCATTTCTTTTAATTGATACAGCAAGTTAATAGGAGTAGATAGGTTTGCCTGTCATCCAGTTCACACCTATCTCTGTTTTTTGGAACAGGAGTAGAGATTTATCCCTTGTTTCCTGTTTAGGATTGGGTTTACAGTTCCTTTTAAAGTTTTTTCATTCTCTTTCACTCTTAGTAGCTCCTTGATTCTTTGTGGTATTATCACCTCACTTTCAGGGAATTGATTAAAAAAAAAGAATTTTTCTACATTAAGAATTTGGCCCTTCTGAATATAGTCATCAAAATACCTTTAATATCCACCGCCAAAAGGCATAACTATTTCTGATGATTTGGGTCCTTGAATTTTCTGATTGTGGAATAAACATATGCCAATATTACACAATCTGTTGTTTATTTTTCAGATCATAGTGTTGTAAATATATTTCATCAGTTGTCACAAAGAAAAATTATACAGTACTTCTTCCGTTATCCAAATACCTTGGGACAGCAGTTGAAAAAATGTTCTGATGATTAAAAATTCAAGATAATTGATTGCCTAAAAAAGGAAGAAAAAAGTCATTTTCTGGAATAAATTAAACATTTATATCCTAAAATAACATTTTTCAAACCCTTTGTTCAAAGTTTTGTCCAGTTTATTTTTATTTTTTTGAAAGTGTATGTCAATTTTTGTCTGTTTTGAGCTGGCCTTGCATTTTTCTGCAACTAACTCCTGAAGCTGGATTGAAGTAGATGTATTTGTAAGTGTATCTAACGTTGAATGTGTAGTTGGCTTAAACATTTATCAAACATAATCATTGCTTTTCCTATTTGAAATTGGATATCTCCGTTATGACCAAGCTGTGAGGATTTAAATTTATGTTCTTTGTATGAAAATGACAAAGAAATTAAGATGAATTAAACTGATTTTGTTAGCATTTTTATCAAACATTGAGTATGGTTTTCTAAATTCTTAAAATGCTTGTCTAGGATGAAATAATAGAATGGACTTATTTCAGATAAAGGAAACAATAGAAAATATTCAGATGATTTCAGTCTTTCTCCTCATGTCTGCATAATTTTAGTCAGAAAAATCAAAATAGGGGTAATCAAGTAAGTTTGGTATTAACAATCCAATATTTCTTTAGGCACTTATGAATATTGAATATATTAATGCATGAATGCAATGACATGTGGAGAGAATATTTATGCTAATGCCACATGCAGATAGAGTTAATGAAAACTTTCATATTTAGTATTGATGCATTGACATAGACTGTTGTATATAAATTCCAACATGTCAAAGCTGACAGTCTTGGACTGTAGTGATGGAGTAATAAATAAAAATAAATAACAAGAAGATCAAAATTTCACCATCTCTAAAAATAGATGGACAATAAAAATTACCAAGCAAACAAAGTCATAGTTTGACCAACTAATCAGAAAGCTTTAATAACCCAGATGTAAGAAAAGAAATAGACAAATAATAACAAAATTAAAATTTCACCATCTCTAAAAATAAATAATTTGAAAAGCCAATCAGAAACTTTTTCCCATGTTCTACAAAGTAGCAGTTCTAAGGGAAAATGCTATCTATCTCCTTACATTTTGAACATGGAGGAAATGAGGATAATTCAACTCCATGAAAATGGTATGGCATGTCCTTACTAAAAACATCTGGACTTATGGAGATTAGTGATGGAGTTGCAACATTCTAACAAGATTGCATATATGGGAAAGAGGCTGCAGAATGGAAAATGTTGCACTTCACAAGAATTTGTAAAAAACTTTGAATTCTATCAAGCCTTGAAAATGAGGATTGAGCAACTCCAGCTCAGATATGGCAGCAATACTCCATTTTTGGCCTAATTTGATACTTGTAAAGCATTGCTAAGATTTCAAAAGTACCTTGAAAGAGGAAGAGCATTTTGGTTGTTTTTAGATTATATCAGCTGCTTGCTTAGCTCCACACAAAGTATTGTGGTACATAAAAATAGATGTTAGTTGTCAAAAGCCTCCAGGACACTATATTGGAAAAAGATTTAATTTTACCTGCTGTTCCTTGATTTGATCAATAATGCATCCATTTTCTTGGTTTAGGTTCAATTGGAAATGCACTGTGTTAAAAAAAAAATACATTTTATACTGAAGAAAACAGAATCTGTAAACTAAGTTTAAATTTATTTATTTTCATTACAGACATTGCTGTTACTTTACAAATCATGTCTTAAGAAGAAAATTCAGTTTGAATGCACTAAAAAAAAGGAAATTTTGCAGTCTTCTATGACTCAGTTTGTAATTTTTAACAATTTTATGATAGCTCATAAAATGTATTTAAATTTGATTTATCTATACAATTAGCCCCTTTAAACCATATATATTCACCAACTGCTTCAACCAAAGCTTTAACCTAAAAACTTGAGTCATATCCTTAAATAGCCTCATCAGATTGAGACTTTCATATAGATATCATGCATGGCTCAAAACTCATTCACAAATATCTTAACTGTCAACTGTATACAACCACTTTGTCAGCCCAGTGGTTAAAGATGGTTTTGAGCAAATAAAGCCTGTAGGTCTTAGAGAGTACCATCCTTCTTTGAACTTTGTGGATTGGTGCTGTAGAATCACAAAAAAACTGTACCAAATAATAAACCACATTGCTTGAGGGCTTTCAACAGGAAGAACAACTATAATGGATATCACATGTAGCTTGAAGATAAAATAATGAAATAATCAAAATGTTGACATTCCACACTACCTCAAACAGAAAGTTAGGAAGGAAGCATCCCCCCATCACTACTGGAAAGAGTGCTAACAGATAGTGGGCTTGAAAAACCTATTTTCCTGAAATATTGTTTTCATAGAAAGATTTTATACATTTTAACCAAAATTAGCACTGGCTAACTGGTCAATAAATACTGAATATTTCCTTGTAAGGAAATGGTTAAGATTACAATTACCATTCCTTACAAGTTAATCCCAATACCAGTCATCATTAACAACCTTTTGTTTCTGTCATATTGTTGAGAGGGAAATCTTGTTACCTACTCAGACAACAGCGCTACCATACTGAGGTACTTGTAAAAGCTTGGCACTACTAAATCTTGAATTTTATTACTTTTCAAATAATCTGGACTAACTTGGATAAGAAAAGCAATTCAAAATTTAGTTGTATGGTTTTTCAAATTTAGCTGAATTGTAGGTACTTCAGGCTCAGCCTGGTGATCTTGCCAAAGAATAGTTTAGAAAAATGACTGCCACTTCAGTTGGTAGCCATTGCTGACAAAAACTATGCAAAGTGATAGAGCCTGTAAGTTTACAGAATTTTTTTTATTAAAATGAATATTAAAAAACCGAGTGTCTTTAGTGTGTAATTTTGAAGAAAGCATTACTGGATTTTTTTTCATTGCTAATACAATTCTCTTTACTTTTAAAATAAACTGGTTTAACATGGGCTACTAATAAGAAGAAAAACAATTTAAAATTTAATTGTCCTGGGCTTTCAAATATAATTGAATTAGCCCAATCTGGTAACCCTGTTAAAGAATATCTTAGAAAGGCTGGCACTTGTATTGTTAGTAATTGCTTATAGAAGCAAAGGATACCATTAGGTTGGTGCAAAAATAATGTCGGTTTTTGACGTTAAAAAATACGTCAAAAATCAACATTATATTTGCACCAACCTAATATTAGATATGTACAAGTTTACAGAATTTTTTTTTTTTTTTTTTTATTAAAGTGTTGATTACAATTGCAATGAATACAAAAATACTTGCCCCTTCCCATTTTATAGACAGAAGTGCATACATGCATGTTGGGATTTATTCATAGCCAATAAAATAGACCAGTTCTCAGTTGCATGTGACGCAGTCCCGGTCTGTCTTGCCTTGAAGTCAGAATACTACATTTGCTTGTCTGAACTTGCAACACCAATTCTTAGTTTGAGAGCTTTTTGCCCTATTACTGTTTCTTTGACTTATTACTGTTAATTTGCCTTGCATATATTATTTTTCTCCTTGTTCTGTTCTTTTTTTTTGTTATTGCTTATTGCAGACTTTATCAATTTTATTAGTTGGACAGTTCTGTTACTTATTTTATATTTGCTATGTCTATTCACTCCACATAAAGAAAGAAAAACAATTTTCTCCTGTGTATTAATTTATAGTTTTCAAGAAATAGGATTACTGGACTTTTTTACATGGTTAATACAATGTTCCTTACTATTAAAATAAGATGAGCTAACATGGGCTACTAATAAAAAGAAAACTCCTAATAAAAAGAAAATCATTTTAAAATTTAGTTGTACTGGGCTTTCAAATGTTGTTGAATTTACTACTTATAGCTCAATCTGGTCTGTCCTGGGCATGATAATAACTACATCTGGCAGCAAGGCCTCTGATTGGGAGGTTTTGAGGAGCATGGAATCACTGCTTAATTGCTGCTGTTCCCAGGTCTGCCTTAACTCAGTGTGGTAGCACATGTTAAGACCCCAACTATGGGCAAATAGTTAACCCTAGAACTGGACTAAAACATTTTAAAAGTTTGAAAACATATTTTCATAATAAAAATACCAGCAATACATTTTTGAAGAAAACAATTTACCAGCATTCTATTTTTGAAAATGAAATTACTAATATTCCCAAGAAAATTAAATTTCAGCATTAAATAAGCCATCAGGAGTTGATATGCTGCAACCCAAACCCAATCTGGTAACACACCTGAAGAATAGCTTATGAAAATGACTGCCACTTTCAGTGCTACTTATTAGTGATAAAAGCTGTGTTGCAGATGCACAAATTTACAGAATTTTTTTTAATTTAAAAAAAGAAAATAGGTTTATTCCTGTGCATTTAGGCTCTAGTTTTCACAAAACAGGATTCTGAGAATTTTTACTTACACATAATACATTCTCCTTACTTTTAAAATAAATTAGACACTCAACTCATACATTTCTTCCCCTGATGTAGAGATAGGTCTCTTTACAAAACTGACCTCCAGTTTTCTTGCTTCCTCTTGTTCCTCATGTAGATACTTTGATCTCTAAGCTTGCCTACAACTACAGAAAATATTGTAATCTTTATTCTAAACAGTATTACATGAAAGAGAAAATCTGAAAGAGCATTGAATTATTTTTAAAATCAATATACCACTTTATTTCTTATCATCTATCAGTGACACTCTTGGATAGGCAGATTTTGTCAGTTACTTGGCATGCAACTTCATTCTTTCTTCTTTCTTTTTTTAATATTAGTGTGGCCTTCGGTAAGTCATTCATTCTTTCTGTCCACTATATTTGATTCATTTGTTTAACTTCAATGATATTACCATTGCTTAAGGATAAATATCCATAGACTGATAAATTGGCTGGTATGGTTCTTTTTTATATAAAGAAATTGGTTTATTTGTTGTTCAGTATATGAAACTCTAAACAGATCATAAGGTTTAAAGTCTATTTCTCCCTACAAAAAGTAACAAAAATTGCTTGAATGGTATAAATGTCTGATAATGTCTAACAAATGTCAACAGCTAAAGCATTGCATATTCTGTATTTATACATTTATAATTTTGTAACAGAATCAAAAGTTAAAATGAGGATTCTATTTTATATATGAGTGTCATATTCCAATCAGTTATGTGCCATGTGTGATACATGCTTAGGCAATCATGTATCTTTTGATACATGACTGACAAAGCAGATTTTTTCCCACAGTACGTTGCCATTTCTTTTTGAGGTAGACCAGTTGCCATCCAAGGCTATAGAACCCGGTCTGTCCTGCTAATTACCCATAGCTGGAAGGAGAAGAAGAGGATTCATACCTTTCCCAAAGGTATTAGCACATAAGTGAATGTAATGGATTTGACTGGAATTTGAACTCGGATCTGCAATTCCTCAGCCCAAACTGCTATCCATTACTCCACCATGCCTCCTCATATTCCAATAGTTGTCTTTAATTGTATCTACAACTAACAGTAGAGCCTGGCGTTGCCTGGGGTGTAAGAGATAGATCAAGTATCAACCATCATAAAGACTGAAAAATAAAATTGACAAAGATTATTGTTTAAGGTTGACGGACACGCATGTCTTAATTAGTTTTTTTTTTTTGTTTTTTTACGAATTGGTCAAACCCAAACTCAAACAAAAACATTGTTTTCAATCGTTATGAGTCTACCAATTGAATAGAATTTTATTATAAACAATTGTCTTGTAAATGGAATTTTTAAAGCATTCTGAATGTAAAAATAAAGAAAAAGTGTGAAAGACAATAAGAAACACTACCTGCCAAAATAAAGTGAAGTTTTGTTGAAATCGGTTGAAAAATGTAGAAAATCCGATCCCATATATAAATGAACACACACACACATAAACAACCTGGGTTTTATAATAAGTATAACTCGATATGAGTTATTCCCCTTTCATTCTCGCAATGCCTCTTAATTGTGTTTTCAAATTGATTTTGTGCAGAAACAATTGTGTTTTTCCAATTTTTGGTGCTGTCAGAACCACCGCAAGGTAATTTTACGTAGTCCTGTGAAGTTTTGTTGAAATCGGTTGAAAAATGTAGGAAATTAGATCCACTATAAAAACGTACAGACACACACACACACACAACCTGGGTTTTATAATAAGTATAATGTAACTGCATCAACAGAGACTATGGCACAGCAGTCTTTTATTTTTTTTTTTTACTGACCCTTTAGCTGGTACAGTCAGTCCTCACTGAGGATAACCCACACCATATTCAATGTTCCTTGGTTGTCGGTCAAGAGCTTAGAGAGGAGATGGGCAGCACCATGTTATCTGAGAGCCTACTGAAAGGATCATGAGGAGAAAAAAATCAAAGTCTATTTCTTCTATGCTCAGGTCCTCCCAATGATTGTAGCAGTCAAGGGTCGGATGATTTTGTGTGATTTACCCACTGAAATTATTTTTATTACTTGAAAATAATGTTTTAAGTAATAAAAAACTAATTAATAAAATAATTCTTCTTTTTCAGGACATAGGTGATCATGACATGACTCTCCACAATCATCTCCTTTGTAACTCTTAGTAAATTTTGTCTTTTTGTTATCTCTCCTAAACCTTCACTCTGCTGTTCATTTATTCAAGCTTACTAGGCAGATTATGCATTATTTCATCTGTCCATCTTGTCTTCAATATGTCCTGTAAGTATCAAATTTTCTGAGCCATCTTTCCTCATTATGTGCCCTAGAAATTTATTTATTTATTATTTCTTCCTGATGCTAAGTATAATTATCCTTTTTGCTTCAATTTTATCTAAAACTTTGTCATTGCTCACATGTTTCGTTCTTGGCATTCTCAGCATCCTTCTGTAGAACCACATTTCTGCTGTTTCAAGTCTCTTCATTTATGAAGAGATTGTCCAGCATTCAATGCCATATAGGAAGCCTAATATTTTTTAACAGTTCAGTACTCTTTTCTTTATTTCTCACAAAATTTTTCTGTTTCTTAATACTTTGCTTAGCTTTTCGAAGTCATTTTTGTTATTCCAAATTACCTTTGGATTTCCGTTTCACACTTTCTGTCCTGCAAATAAATAAAAATAATTAAATACATAAAACATAATAGAAAATAATAAAAATTAAATGAAATAACTTTTCATTAATTAAAAATAATTAAGTAATAAAATAATTAATAAAAGATAATAGGAAATAATTAAAAAAAATATGAAATAAAAAATTAAGTAATACATTTTTATTAGTTGAAAAAATTTTTAATTAATCAAAAATATATAAGTAATTTAAAATTATGCCTTAAAAATAAATTTTTAATAAAAATAAAGCATTCCATTGTCCAACATTGGGGCACTTCAATGTGGTGCAATAGTTAGCAAGCTTGTCTTGCTAGATCAGTTATAACTGAATAGTGAGACTGATCCTCACCGGGTGCCCCATACAAATTAAACACTATATCTGGTTGTTTCAGTCTTTTATAAGTATGCCATTCATCTCTGCATTGAATATTGCCATCACATCTGGTCCAGTATACCAGCTATGTATTTAGAGATTCTTGACAAAATCCAAAGATGAATTTGCAATTTTATTGGTTCTGATCTGGCATCTTGGCTTCAAGCACTTTCTCACAGCCATAGAATAGCTTTTGCCTTTTCTATAAATATTTCCATAGCAATTATTCTGATGAGCTTTCCTATTTGGTACTTTGGATTTATGAATTTAAGCACAGTTAAATATCTAGGAAGTGTCTTGACAGGGGACGATAAGTGTGACACTGAGATCCATAGACATATTGGGATGGCCAAGAACACATTCCAAAAGCTGAGAAGAGTATTGTGAGACAGAAGGGTTTCTTTGGTAACAAAGAAAAGAATACTGAGCTGTAACATGACATCTGTTCTTCTTTATGGCAGTGAATGTTGGCTGATTTCCTCAAAGATGAAGAAGAAACTTGAGATGACGGAGATGTGGTTCTACAGAAGGATGCTAAGGATATCATGAGCCAAGCATATGAGCAATGATGAGGTCTTAGAGAGGTTGCAAACAAGGAGAAGGCTTATGCTTAACATTAGAAAGAGGCAGCTGAAGTTTCTGGGGTATATAAGCAGCTCATGACATACCTGATGAGCTTGAGCAGGTAGATGACAGAACGTGGTCTGGGGGAGGAAGCAGAGGGGAGGAACTTGCTGAAAGTTGCCAGAGATAGAGGGAGGTGAAGAGCCATGATCGCCTACATCCTGAAATGACATAAAATAAAACTAGATTGGCAGTTTATAGTTGAAATTGCTAGATTTAACCATAAGTTCTATGCTGTCTATTTCTTCTCTTGCTTTTCTCACTTCTGGCTTCTGGCTCTCAAATCAACTTTGATTTTCAAAAGTTTAAATGCAGTGTCAGTCATCATCATTTTTCTCCTTAATTTCTGTTCTTTTATTGTTCTCTGTATTTAATATTTTTTTTTCTCAGATTGTTTCATACTCAGTAAACCCCTTGCCTTTCAGTGATCGCCTTGCTTATGATGAAATGAATTAAAATATATTTTTAGTTTGAATCTTTATCAGTAAATGTTTTAATAGTTTCAAAGGGAACCTAATTCTCTGTTGTTGTGTGTTTTGTTATTTAAAATATTTTGTGTTCAGCTATATATATATATATATATATATATATATATATATATATACATATATATATATATATATATATATATATATATATATATATATATTCATCTATATGTGTGTTTATGCATAGCCAAAAAACAATCTTACATACCTACAAATGCACAAAGAAGAAGAATGTTCCTGGAGCTAAAAACAATTACCAAAGCTCTAGTTAATAATAGCTGCCTCATGGATGTTATTAAGTTGGTTATGAAGAAGAAAATCTGTTTTGTCTACCAGGTCTCTTTCGGTGTCTGCTCAAAAGGATGTTCTACCTCCCCACCATATTAACAATGTCATATACCAGTTTGGATGTAGTTGCTGAGTTGACTACATAAGTAGAACCACTTTATGGTTAGATGCACGAATAAACAAATACCTTGAAAAATTAGGAATGGTATGTTCCAATCTGGTGACAAGATCAACAACACATATGGCTCTGCCATCGTTGAGCACCTTATAAATAATCCAAGCTGTGCCACCAATTTCAGCACTGACTCCTTCTTCATCCTTAGTCATGCTCATTCTTTATTACATTTGAAGGCATTGGAAATGATCTATGTCAGATCCAGTCAGCCCTCCCTCTGTAAACAGAGGGAAGGTCTGTTAGGGCTTGACATTATTTCCATCTAATTGTTCTGCCTTTAATTCATTACATGCTTCTTATGTTCTATATTTTATACTTTATATTGTAACATTTAGTCTTCCCTCAATTTCAGCTCTGTTGAGAGAGGGCAAAACCAGTTGGCTAGTTATTTTTTTTTTAATCATGAATGGTAAAGCTTGTCTTGCTGTTTTTATTTCCATAATATGTATATTTGAACAGACAAGCATAGAGGATCACACCCTCCCCAGTCTTTTGAATAGGTTTTTCCCTTGTGTTCTGTTTAGGATTGGGTTCCCAGTTCCTTCTCAAATCTAATTCAACTCTATACTTCTAATGTCTTTGCCCAAACTCTGAAATTTTATTTAGTATCTGTTTATTTAAATTTTCCTCAATAGGTGTAGATAGCTTTGTTTATCTTCTGGTTTACAGTCCTCTCTGGTTTTTGAACAGGAGTAGTGGTTTATCCATTGTTCCTTGTTTAGGATTGGGTTTCCAGTTCCTTCTAAAGTCCTCTCATTCTCTTTCACTCCAAGCCCCTTGCATCTTAGTGGTAATATTACTTGAAGTTAATTGATTAAAAACACATATATATACTAAAATAGATAATCAGAACAAATAATGAGTAATGGTCTTGACAGTCTGTGAAAATAGAGATAGCTCTGAACAGACTGTGATAGATAGATCAGTTCAGACTAAGGTAGATCAATGATTTGAACATACCGAGATAGAAGTGATGTTTCTATGGCTTATTAACACTTTATACACTATTTAAAGTCAAAACATATTTTGGATTGTCAGAAAAATTCTTTATTTTTTCTTTTTTTTTGTGAGTAAATATTGCATTAACAACATTTTATAGAAAAACAGTGATTTTTTTTTCCAGATACAAGACCTACTATTTAGCCCATAACTGAGGAGGGGGAAATGGATTCATAACTTCCCCAAGTGTATTTGCATGTAAGTGAATGTAATAGCAAAGACTAGGATGAATAGATAGATAGTTATGAA
>OZ010575.1:49739786-49752286 GCA_963932145.1 Acanthosepion lycidas
ATATATATATATATAAGTGAACATTGAAGTCAACACTTAGAGGCAACAGGCTGTTTCATGCTAGACGCAATCATCAGGACGCGAATGTTGGATTTTTCCTTGACTATATATATGGATCAGTGGTGCATTGTGGGTAATCTATTCTGGTGGTTATTTTTGCAGGATTGGCTTGTTTGTTTATTTATTTGTTTGGGTTAATTTATTTTACTTGTTTTACATATTCATTTTGTATTATTAATTCTTTTTGGTTTTTGATGTTTTATTAACATATTAAAAAAAAATTGGGGGTGATATGCTTAGGTCTGGGAAGATAATTAAAGCTATTTATTTGTCCAATGTTTATATTGCTTGCCGTAGTCCATTCTGTTATTTTGGCGGGAAGACACTGGGAAATTAAAAACAAATATATCATGGAAAAATAAGGAAAAGATCATCAGCCTACAACAATCAATCAAAAACCTGCAAACTTTGCTTGGAGGAAAAATAGCTATTATTACCTTCCCAGGCCAAAATAAATTACTAAATAAATGATCTGAGCTCATCTCAAAATGCAGACATGAAAACAAATTTTTACTACAATACTTAAAAATCAAAAACTGAAATGAATAAACAAACTAATATAAAAAAGTAAAATAAATTAATCCAAACAAATAATAAACAAATTAAAAAACCACTCCTGTTAGAATAGATGAAATAGAATAAATAAAAAACATAAAAAACAAATAAAAATAATTGACCAAAATAAATAAATAAGGTAAATAATAATAAATAAATTAACAAACCAATTCTGCCAAAATAAGTGTTAGAATAGACTACAATAATCAATCCAAAAATTGGATGTAAAATTAGCTATAACTGCAAATATAACAATAAAATAACCCATTACTACTTTACTCAAAAATCGAAAACAAATAGAGTAAATAAAATATACAAAATAAAAAATAAGTAAATAAATAAAAATAAATAAAAATTAATCCAAATAAAAAAATAAATAAATTAACAAATGACCACCACTAAAATAACCATTAGAACTAATAAAAATAAGCATAGAAAAAACAAGTAAAAATAATCCAAATAAATAAATTAATTAAAAAGTATCAAGTTAAAAAAGCCACTCCCGCAAAAATAACCACCAGAATAGATTACCCACAATGTACCACTGACCCATATATATAAATAATTGACGAAAAATCCAACATTCACAGCCTGACAATTTCGTCTAGCATGAAACTGCCTGTCACCTCTGAGTGTTGACTTCAATGTTCACTTTTATATTTATATTTACATATGCTCTATCTCTAATATTGAGCACTTTATCCCATAAATATAGCACACCTTAAAACTATATTTCTTCACATGTATATATGTGTGTGTGTCTGTGTGTTTATATGTATATATTATTTATATTTATATGTGAGTATGTATTATTTATATATCTGTGTATATATGTATGTATCATTTACATATATATATATGTGTGTGTGTGTGTGTGTGTGTGTGTGTATATTTATGTATCATTTATATATATCTGTGTGTGTGTGTGTGTATATATATATATATATATTTATTATGTGTGTGTGTCTATATATTTATATATGGGAGTGTGTGTGTGTGTATGTATATATATATATATATATATATATATATATATATATATATATATAAGCATGGTGCATACTTGAAAAATTATACATTATTAAGTTTTTGAAAAATAAACATTTACTAAATCAAAGAAAGGAAATAGCTATGTTTTGTAGGCACTGTCAAACATTTTTCTTAAATAATAATTAATTTTTGGAAAAAATAATAAAGAAGAGAGATGAAACATATTTTTTATTTGATCATTAATTAGTAATTAAATTCTAATATATTTATTTGTAAAAATACCATATAGTCTATTAGTTATTAGAAGGATGAATGGTACTTTAAATCTTTAAGAATAAAATTTAAATATTAAAGATATGACTTACACATATTTAAATGACCCTTTTAGAAAATCTTTGTGCATAAAAAATATGAATTAAGCAGATGAATAAAAATGACAATTTTTTTTTTTGCCATTGAAAACCCAGACAACTCACTGAATAACAGATGTATATGTTTGTTAGCAGGCAACCCGACTCCATCTGACTTTGTAAGTAACATTTTGGATACATAAGCTGTGTAGGGAAATTAAAACCCAACAATCCCTAATCTAAATAGATTGAATTTTCCTTTACCTTAACAACTCATAAAATTAAGATTGTCTGCACTTATAAATTAAGTAAATTTCTTAGAATGTTATTCTTAACATCGCTTGACAATGGAATAAGACTATGGATTTTAAAAGTTTAATTTTTATAATTATATTTATAAATTTAGTTTCAATTTTGAAACATGGAAATTTTCTGTGTTGTGTTGGAATCATATTTTTAAAAAAGAAAATAATTATAATATTTTGCTCTACTATTTGTATTGAGCCCTTTTTTTTAAAAAATAAAAATAATTTCTAAGAAGACCAGATTATATCTTTTGTATTATTTCAAGATATATACACATATATATACTATTTACATTATTTGGATTAGTGTCCTCATCTTTGTCGCCATATTTATCACAATGTTTCAGCTGTTGTATGCTCTGTGATTGTAATTTTGAACTCAACTCTTTATTTTGCTTGCTGGGGAAGACTGTTCTAGTTCCACGTGCCATGTTTAATGGATATCAGTTATCTCTTGTTAATTCCCCTCTCCAAGTTCTCCACTGCCTTAATCAGGTATTGAACTCACACTCTTTGTGTCCTATGACTGTCTAACTAACACCTTTATCCACTGTGCCATGTGTCCTTGAGTATATGTATGAATTTCTGGGTATTATAAACCTGTCTTCAGTAATCATTTTTGCTGTTATCATTGCATTTTTTTAATTTTTTAATTTTTTTAACAAGAGCTCATATTACAATTTTCAATGTTATTATCACTTTTCTCTGGCACTCCTTATTACTGGTTCCCAGTAATTGTATTCATTTCTAGGCTTGGTCAGCTCAGGAGATTTTTGTGGCCTAGCATATGTGCTGATTCCTTAAGTTTACGAATTTTCCAATGGTGTTCCTTGTCTATAACCTCAACCTGATCCCACAGAGGGTAGTGACCTCCCTTTTCTTTCCATATGTGGTCAGCCACACCTGATTTTTCCACTTCTCCTCATGTTAGAGCTTTCTGTTGTTCTCGAAGCCTTATCTTAAGCCTGTTTCCCCTTTATATTTCTTTTGGCAGCTGCACGGGATGGCATACACACAGTCTTTAGTCATTCTCCTCTATGGTGGGTCTTACTTGGGAGAGATATCTGTGATGTGTCGTCCAGCTTTTGAAGGTCGTCCTGATGTTATATGGACCGCAGATTCTTTGTATTTTCTCTGAAAACCCCTTCACATAAGGCAGGCAGACTGAGTGTTGTTGTCCTCCTCTTGTACCCACCTATCCCAGTTTATTCGGGTTGCTGCCATGTACCCAGGGTAGTTGTTACATTGTAGAGTACTACTTATACTAACCAATTATCTATCTATCTATCTATCTATCTCTCTCTCTCTCTCTATATATATATATATATATATATATATATATATAGTACAGGGATGAGTTGTTAAATCAAAAATTTGAACTAACCATTAATTGTATGCACATTATGGCTTTGACTTTACAATCTTGCTAAATGTGAAAACTTAAATCACTTCTCTTACGTTAAATAACTTAAACATTTTAAAATTATCCTTACTAAATTTGATTTGGAGGTAATGTAATTGATACATTATTACTTAATTACAGGCAAAATTTTGTATAAAAATATATTGGTCTGGCTGATATTGTAACATTTTCTATTGTTTTGTTTTTTGCTGTGTGTCTATGTGTGTGTGAGTGTGTGCAAACATATAGAAAAATAGGAAAAAACACGTTAGGTAAATAATCCGGAGTTCTTTAGTATTTTTGTTTTTATTTTTAAAAAACAGTGCTCCATACAGAAGTAGAGTTTAAATTATAATTATTTTAAAAAAAATATGATTCCTTCACTGCATAAGAGTTCTCATGTTTCAAAAACAAGTGCCAAAAACCTCAATATAATTATTAAAATTAGATTGAATTAAAGTATCAATCCCTGTTTCATCCTCCAGTGAAAATCTAGGAATAACCAATCTTGAAATTTATGCATCTTTATAAGCATGTTCATTCATAAAGTTAATTACTATGGAAATGGCTAGAGTGACCGTTTCGATAAGGGGCCGAAGAGTTAACAATTTGTACCCACATATCAGTCACCTTCAGAAAGAGGTCAAGATGAGGCAGGGCTGAGGTGTATATTTCAAAGCGAATGATGGCATTCATATACGCACATCGTCTGGTCCGTCACAGCGACAGATAGCTGTTGGCACCATCATATGTCATTAAGTGTCTAAAGAATTTTTTTTTCTAAAGGTCTATTTCATACATAAACACATCGCACTAAACTACAATTTAAGGGTTTTTCTATCTTATGATTGGGTTAAGCTTTTAAACCTTTTATTAGACTAAGAAATTTAATTTTCTTTTTTTCTGCTAAATATTTAATGTGAAAATTTGTTGATGTCAGCAAAAAAGTTAACTATGGTTCAATAAATTTTCATTATTTAGAAACTTAATAATGTGTAGTTTTTCATGTAGGTATAAAGGGCATGGGTCATTCCAGGTTTTGAAAGTTCTTGTTCTATTTATTATTTTCCATTTTACTTTTGGTGTTTTATTCATTACTTTTAAATGCCGAAAATATTTGGATAGGGATGTCTGATTTCTATTTCTAATATTATTGAAGGAGGTTTTGTGTTGTCTCCATCTAATTTTAAATTCATTTTTTGTGGAACCAATGTATATCCTTTCAGTGTTAGTACTCTGAATGGATGAGATAGTGCATTGGTATATCACAGATTTTGTGCGGCATTTATTTTCCAACGGGCAGGGTTTCTATTATCACATAATTTTTCATTATTTATGCCTAATTTTAGTTTAAGATTTTTATTAATACTGCTTTGGCATGCATGTTTTTCCAGGATTTTATTATTATGTTTTTTACGATTCTTTCTAGATTTTCAGTGCAACTGTAACTTAATTTTAAGGTGTTTTAATTAAAGATCTTGCTAAGTCTGCTATTAGTAGGAAAGTGCTTTTCAATTAAAGCTAGGAACTTATGCCCTAGCTTACTACTAACCATTTGGTTGAACAGAGGGGTATACCAAATGATTTTTCTTTTCCTATTTTCTTCTGGTTAGTACTGTTGTTTTTATAATTGATGTTAGCATTTTTGTATCTGCTATTTTTTAGAGCTGTGTTATAAAAATTACTGTGTTGTTGGAATATTTCTTTAATTTTTTTTAGACTTAAAAACACCTTAAATTTGATGAATAATTAATTTTTACAGGAATTGTTTTCATTTTTTTAAAAATTTAATTAGCATAATTTATAAAGTTTTAAATCTTGTAAAATTCTTTATTAATTTCTACCAGTTAGGTGATATTGTTAGTAAGTAAAAACTATATTTACTAATCATACATTTCAAAGCTTACTTCAATTCAGTGGCCACCTGTATTTTATAAATAATGTGGATTTTTTTGTGTGTATATGCTGATTTTTATAAATATGGCCATCCATAAATGATGTTATCAGAAAATAAGAGTGGTATATAGTAAATTTAAAAGCCAAAGTACCAAAAATTCAGTAAAATATTAGATTACTTCGTACATTTTCCTAAATTTGGCCCTGCCCTGGCGTCTCGACTACAGTCACTTTCTCACATACGTGCCATCGCCTCCCTCTGTCTGTTCTACAAATACTTTCATGGAAATTGCTCCGAGGAGCTGCATTCGCTGGTTCCCAGACGTCATGAGTTCCAGCGCCTTACGAGGCTGGCATCCCGCTCTCACCCCTTCACTGTCAAAACTCCTAGATGTAGCCATCTCTTCTACTCTAATAGCTTCATGTCTCTCGCCTGTGGAACTCCCTTCCCTTTTCCTGTTTCCCTGTGAGCTATAATCTCCAGCTATTCAAGTGTAATGTCAATCGACATCTCCAGTTGCCTTGATCTATCCACTACCCTCATCCTTTCTTCTATCACTCCTATCTGATCTTGCTCTAAATTTTCTGTAACCCCTTGCGTCCTAGTGGCTTCCCGCCTTTCTTGGGGTGAAATGCTTAAAAAAAAAAGTTAAAAATTATAGAAAAAGGTGCTCACATTATATTTGCCTAGTAATTTTTACTGATGTCTCCTGTAGAAAAATAAGTTAAATTTCCCAAAAGATCAGGCCATCAATAGAGCTGTCAACAACTCATAAAAACATCTACCTCCACCTGTCTATATCTAAGAGATGTATTGTAATTATTTACATATACGGATATATGTCCTCAAGTACACATGGCCCAGTGGATAAAAGTATAATGTCAACATCGGATGTTTCGGTCTAGTAGACCATCTTCAGGACATATTCATAAAACATAATTAACATTAGACTATATTTAATTCAACATGAAAAGACAATGGACATAAGAGTAAGAATAATCAAAACAGATAACTGAAATTTTTCAAGATCAGCATTCCATTTCAATATGAAAATACTCTATTTTAGGAATACGTTTTCACAACATCGCCCACGTCACGTCGATGTGATCATATTAACTTAAGAATCATGGTTCATCAGAAAATTCAAATAACCAAAACATAAAATTTTTATTATTTTTTTGTTATTGGTACAAGTTAGAAGTTACTCTTAGCTAAACACTTGTAAAACTTGTATGACACTTATTCTGTTTATAATTTCTGTCATATTAAAAACACTTACTACTTAAACAACTCATAAGAAAATCTGTTAAATTTTTCAAGTTAATATTATCATGGAGATTATCATTACTATTCATATTTACTAGACTTGTAAAATTTGTTTAAAGAAATCTGATGGGTCACTGACACTTCAGTTTACAAAATATTGATGTTGATTTCAACATTAAAAAATTATGTGTGTGAAGAAAGTTTGAAATAAAAATACTTACTGTATAAAAAAAAACACATTTTTAAATCTTATTCACTTAAAATATTTTAAAATCAGACTAACTTAACATATTTTTAATATGCCAAAAGATATTTTTAAATCATATTTACTTGAAAATATTTTTTAAATATTTAAAATATTGTTTTTTTTAAAGAAAGCTGAAATATAAATAAGCATGCATGCAAAGACAGAGAGGTGGAAAGTGAGAAGTGGAGAGAGAGAGAGAGGGAGGTGGAAAGTGAGAAGTGGAGAGAGAGAGAGAGAGAGGTGGAAAGAAACTCAAGTCATTATGTGCCTGACGGTCAACATACGCTCAATTCACAGACTTTTAGTATTATACTACCTGTGACCCGTTGAGTCACTTAAGGTTCAGATTATAAAACACTGAATGTTGCTTTCAACATTTAAAAAAATTATCTGTTTGAAGAGAGTTGAAATAAAAATACTTACTGTATAAACAAATCATATATTTATATCATATTCACTTGAAAATATTTTTAAATGTGGCAAAAAATATTTTTTAAATATTTAAAATATTGTTTGTTTAAAGAAATCTGAAATATAAATAAGCACTCACACATTCATGGGAAGGTGGAAAGAGAGAGAGGTGGAAAGAAAGAGAGGTGGAACTGAGTGAGAGGTGGAAAGATAGTGTTTTTTCTTTCTTTTAGTCTCACTGTCAGTTCATGTATACACACCATTTCCTTCTCTTCCCTGCATTCCTACATGATTATAAATTTACATCTTTCTTTCCCCCACTCTCTATATATGACTTTGTGTTCCTGGTGGCAAACACAAGCAAGCAAGCAAAGTTCACAGAGTTTTAGTATTATAAAGATAACCACTGTCATGGCAGATATGGTACAAACTATTCTTATGATTATTATACTTATTACTATTAAAATCAAAGATATACCAATTGCATAATGGTTATTAATGTAGTAAGTGTAGAGTCAAGTTCAAATGCATCCTGGGTATGACAATAAATTGCATCTGACGGCAAGGCCTCTGATCAGGAGGTTTTGTGGAGCATGGAACCACCTCTTAATTGCTGTTCCCAGGTCCACCCTGACCCTGGCACTTGCTAGGGTCCAAGCTATAGGCAAATAGTTAACCCCCAAACTGGATTCAAAACACTATGAAAGTGTAAAAATAAGTATTAATACCAGCAATACATTTTTGAAAAATTAGCACCAATAATACATTTTGGAAAAAAAAAAATGATTATCACCAATTTTTTGAAAAAAAAAATTATTCTCAGCAATACATTTTTTGAAAAAAAAATTACCAGCAATAAAAATCTTGGTGTCAATAAATAACCCATTGAGGCTGATATGCCATCAGACAATACAAACTGAACCAAAACAAGTTCAAATCCTCACCTAGGCTCTTTTGTTCACCTTGTATTAATATCCTTTGGAAAAACATGAATTGATCTTTTCCCCCACTGGATATAGTTTAAATAGCAGGGTAGACTGAAAGTCTAGCCTTTAGTTGAACAAAGTCTATGAGAAATACTAACCTGAATTTAAAAATGTGGAAAAAGGCAATGAAGAAACACTTCAGTATTATTCCAAAGAAACCTTTACAATTCACAGATATTAAAGAAAAGAAGTTGACTGATATTAGCCATGATCACTTACATCTGGAAGGGACTTAACGTTTTAAAATAAATTTTTAATTTGTACCATCAATCTATGTTAACCTTTATGTAGCATTTATATCCAAAATTTATTACTCCTACTATTTCTGAAAGTATTCTTTTTTTCATCTTACAATTGGTCCAGTGCTCTCATTTGGAGATTCTTGATAAAATCCAAAATATAATGGGCAATATTATTGGTCCTGACCTAGCATATCAGCTTTGGTCACATTCCTATTGCCATAATGTAGCTTCCTTATACCTTTTCTATAAATACTTTCATGAAAATTTCTCCGATTTAACCAGTAGAGAAGACAATATTTATGAATAAAAATGACAATAGGAAGACTGGTAATTGCTGATGTGTTTCGTCCAATGTGGACTTTATCAAAAGTATCAAAAAAATTTTTGATAAAGTCCACATTGGATGAAATGTGTCAGCAATTACTATTTTTCCTATTGTCATTTTTATTCATAAATACTTTCATGCTAATTATTTGGATGAACTCTTTGCTATGGTACTTAGACTTTAGGAATTTAAGTACAGTACTAGATTGGTTATAAAGTTATAGTACCAAGATGAATTGGTTAGACGTAGCCATGTTTTATGCTGACAGTTTCTTTTCTCGCACTTCTCATTTGTGGAACTCTCTTCTGGTGTCATGCTTTCCAGCCAACTTTGATCTTCATAAATTTAAATGCAATGTCAATCATTTTTTCTGTCTTCATTACTGTTCTATTCTTCTTGCTCCTTAATGTTTCTCCTTTTTCTTGTTCTTCCACACTCTTGTGTTTTAGTGGCTTTACTGTCTTGCATTGGGTGATAAGATTTAAAAGAAAAAAATATTATCATTATTAATATTACTAAGAGTTATTATTCATACTCATTCTAAAAGTATTCTTTCTTCTTATTACTAAAAGTTATTATTCCTACACTTTCTAAAAATATTATTAGGTTGGTGCAAAAATAATGACGTAATAATGTCGTTTTTTGACGTTAAAAAATACGTCAAAAAACGACATTATTATGTCATTATTTTTGCACCAACCTAATATTTCTTCTCCTCTTCCTTTTTATTATTACTGCTAAGTGTTATTGTTCCTACTCTTTCTAAAAATATTCTTTCTTTCTTGCTAAAATTTATTATTCCCATTCTTCTCAGAAACATTCTTCCTGTGTTTGTTTCTTCTTATCATTATTATTGTTAAGAGTTATTATTCCTACCCTTTCTAAAACTATTTTCTTCTTCTTATTTTTATTATTATTGCTAAGAGTTATTATTCCTACCCTTTCTAAAACTATCTTATTATTATTATTTTTATTATTATTGCTAAGAGTTATTATTCCTACCCTTTCTAAAACTATTTTCTTATTATTATTTTTATTATTATTGCTAAGAGTTATTATTCCTACCCTTTCTAAAACTATTTTCTTATTATTATTTTTATTATTATTGCTAAGAGTTATTATTCCTACCCTTTCTAAAACTATCTTCTTATTATTATTTTTATTATTATTGCTAAGAGTTATTATTCCTACCCTTTCTAAAACTATTTTCTTCTTATTATTTTTTATTATTATTGCTAAGAGTTATTATTCCTACCCTTTCTAAAACTATTTTCTTCTTTTTCTTTTTATTATTATTGTTAAGAGTTATTATTCCCACTCATCCTAGAAGCATTCTTTATTCTTCTTGTTTGTATTATTTATTATTATTATTATTATGTTTTATGCTAACACTTCCAGTGAATACAATTTGTTTGTTTTTTATTTCTGCTTCTTCTGACTAAAGGCAAAGTGTTATTGCATGCGGATAGGATATTATCTTCATTGCTGTCACATCATTTCTGTTTCCCTTTTGTAACACTGAACGGTGAGTCCAACATACCACACACCATATGCATGACATGATTAGATCTACGTTTTAGTCAAACGGACAGGCGCATGTCTTGTGGGCTTTTGAAACTGATGCACTTCCCGTATCACCCTCATCCTCACTCACTCTTTCTCTCTCACTCTCTCAGTTCAGTTTTGATCTTTTCCAAGAATCACTGCCACTTTTACTAAACTCTGGCACATGTTTTATTTTACTCTTGTCTCCGCCCAGACACATTGTAATCTGTTTTGACAAAGAAGAAAAAGCAGAAAGATGCAGAATTGTTGGTGGTGGGATGGGCGTGGTGATGGTGAGATAACAAAGAAGCAAGAAAGTGAATTGGAAAAGAACTAGAAGAAAGAGAGATGGAGGAGGAAGAGGACAAAGAAGGAGAAAGAAAGAAAGACAGAATGGAACCTGGAAGAAATGAAAGAAAGTTTTTACAAGAGAAAAATAAGCAGTGAATCTGAAAATATGAGAGGAATGAATAATGAAAGATTGGAAAAAAGAATGTGGGATAAAGTCAGAGAGAAAAGAAGAAAGATAAAAATGAAAAACAGTAAAGGGTGTAACAAAAGAAAATACAGTATAATAGAAAGGAAATAATCTGATGGAAGAGTACTGAACTGAAAGAGGAAAAGTGAAAGAGGAAAAGAAGGAATTAGAAAGTATAAAAGTAAAAAAGGAGAAAAAAAAAAAAATGGAATGAAAATGAAGAAATGTGAAAAAGACAGAATCAGAAAGCATAAAAAGAAAGAAGTAGAAAAGGAAGGAATCAGAAATCATAAGAAAGAAAGAAAAGCAAAGGAGAAGAAGAAAGAATCAGAAAAAAAAAGAAGAAAGAAAAAACAAAAGAGAAAAGTGGAAAGCAGAAAGTATGAATGATGGAAAAAGAGTAAACAGACTGAAAATACAAAAGAAAGAAAGAAAATAGAGAAAAGAGAGAAGGGAAAGGGAGAAAACAGGCAAATGAAAGCTAAAAAGACAGAACTAACAAAGAAAGTCAAAAAGAAGAATGCATAAAAGAAGAAATAGAAAATGAAAGAAAGAAAGAGAGAAAAACAGTAAAGATAAAAATAGAGGGAGAAGAAAGCATTAAGGAGAGCGTGAAGAACGAAGGAACTGGGCGGAATGAATAAACAAAGGAACATGAAAAAAGCAAAGAGAAGTCGTGAGCAAAGACATTCTGAAGAACGGAACGAATGTGTTGTGCAGTCGTTTGTTTCCCTTTTGCAAATGAATGTTGAGAGGATGTGTTTCCTTTGCAAAGACACAGCACCCTACCCCCCACCTGTGTTTTTCCTGCAATCTTTAGTGCAGTTTCTGCGTGAATTCGATGAGGCAAAGAAACTGGAAAAGGTTTATGGATGCATCTCTCTGTATATATAAATGTTTGAATCTGTTTATGATTCAAACCACTGATGTATACAATGTTCATTCATCTGTGTTAGTAATGGCAGGATTAGTCATCTAGAAAAATTATATTGAGATACATATCTATGTACATATAATATGTTAGAATAGATTATTCATGTTGAAAGATTAAGTCATATATGTATATATATACCTACATATCATGTGACTTTTGAAGACCAAATTAGTGATGGCCCTGGCTATGCCATTGACCAAACTACATATCCATTTACTGTAGACAAATTAGCTTCAAAATTAGGTCTTCAAAGGTCTCATGACATGTGTGTATACAATTTATATAGAAAGAGATAGACACGGATAATAATGTATCCACAGCATTGTATATTAACCCATTAATGCCAACCATCTCAAACATGGGATGATGCACATTAATATTTTATAGGTAAGCAATAATTGATATCAGATTTTATAACAAATAGATGAATTGTTAGAAACCTATAATTAATAACAAATGCTTTTTCTTAGAAATCTCTACAGAGTTTTTATTTTAATTTTTACAATT
>OZ010575.1:49754786-49914786 GCA_963932145.1 Acanthosepion lycidas
GTTGCTTTGTGGGGTTTGGTGATGCATGTCAGGTTTTCCAAGTAGTGCATCATAACACAGCAGTTTGATATGCCATGTGGGCTTTTTTAAATTAGTTATTATATTTAGTATGCTTGTTCTCAAAATAAATGAAAATTTATTGATTTTTTTTTTTTTTTTTTTAGATAAACTTTCTAGTTGCTGTTCTATAAATGTGTAATCGCACACATATTGCTAATGACACATCAGGATTCAATAAATTCATTGAACAATCTGCACGTGTGAATTGTTTAAATTGCTTTTGCCCTGCAATAGATATTCTCTCCATCATATCACCATGTTCGTCCTGGTGCATTGTTTGGCACATGTTAGATGATGCTACAATCACAAGTTTTTTTTTAAATAGTTTTCCATCTCCTAGGTGTATGTTGGCTCCTATAAGAAGCTCATCTGCACTTTGCCAACCATCTCCAGGCTGGTTTGAATTCAGTTTTCTTTCTCATAGACTGATTTCCAAACATGGCTACAGATTCCAGCTTGTCTTACTATTTACCCATAGCTGAAGGGAGAAAAGATGGATTCTACTTTCCCAAAGTTATTTGCACATAAGTGACTGTAGTGAACTCAGCTCTTCAATTTCATTAGGTAGGTTATGCATTGCTTTTCTCAGTCTCACTTACCTTCTATATGTCCTGTAAGTGTCAAATTTTCTAAGCCCTCTTTTCTCATTATGTGCCCTAGAAATCTCTTTCTGATGTTTAGTAGTAGTGTCCTTTTTGTTTAGATTTTCTCCAAAATTTTGTTGATGCTCGCATGTTCAGTCTATGGCATTCTCTGCATCCTTCTGTAGAACACCATTTCTGTTGACTTAAGTCTCTTCTTCATTTGTGTGGTGATTGTCCAGCATTCATAGTATATATGGTGACTGATATGACATAACAGTTTAGTATTCTTTTCTTTGTTTCTAAATAAATTTTCTTGATCCTTTAGACTTTGCTTAGCTTTTGGAAGGTATTTTCACTATTCCAATGTGTATTTAGATTACAGTGTCACATTGTCCATCCTTTGTTAAAAAATTTCTTAAATATTTAAATTTTTGTATTTGCTTGATTTTGACATCTCCAATTTGTACTTTGCATGTTGGGCTGTCCCTTTTGCTGACAACCATGCATTCTATCTTACAATCAATGTTTCATCCTTTCATCTTGATTTTCTTTACTACCTTCTGTAGGAGTTCCTATAGTTCCATTTCTGTGTTTGCTATCAATATTGTGTCATTTGCTTATCTATTTTTGTTAGGATTGTGGCTGCCAATAATGAATCCTAGTAAGACCTTTAATTCCCTCAGAACTGCCTCACACTAAAGGTTGAATTGGTCCACTGAGAAGACATTTTTATGCCCCTTTCTATTCTTGAGAATTCATTTTCTATCGATATGCAGGTGGTTTGCTCCAAGTTCTGGATTATTTTAATATCCTTCTCAAATAAATCAAACTTACCTAGCAGTTATAAAAGTTACATGTTAGATTTTATTATGTTACTCATTGCTTTTATAATAAAATTAATTTTAACCAATCAGTATTAGTTATATTTTCTTATTACTTATTATCATTTATTTTTTATGGCTTATCAACCTTTTGCAGGTTATTTCAAGTCATAAAATATTTTTAGATTGTCAGAATTTTTTAGAGATAATAATGATTTACTGATACAAGTTCTACTAATTAACCCATAGCTGGGGCAGAGAGAAGAGGTGGATTCATACCTTTTCCATGGGTTTTTGCATGTAAGTGAATATAACAAACATGATTGGAATTGGAATATGGCTCTTTGATTTCCAACACTGATCCATTTATCCATTACACAACCCCTACATCCAAGCTCACAGCACCAGGTATTCTCAAATGGTCATCCATCTAGGTACAGATAAACGTTATCTGTAAACTAGTACCTATTCTCTCCAGATAGATCCAATAGAAAACTGTTGGTCTATCAGTAAAAGAGATGTATATGAGAATGGAAAGAAATATTTAAACAAAGAAGATATCTGGGAAGCAATAAAAATGACTACAAGTAAAGCTGAAATAGTAGAAAAGTTAACAAAATTAATAGATGCAAAACTGATAATGGTTGAAGAATGTTAAGATGTTCCTATTAACAGCTGATATATGAGATACTGTATTTTATATATTTTGGTGAACAATGTTTTGGAATTATTTATAAATAAAAAATATTATGTTGTACTTAGCTGTTTACATCATAAAACTTGACAAACTAATGAAAAAATCAGAAAGGGAAATGTGTAATTTGGGTTAAATTATTATCATTATTTTTTTAATAAAGATAGATTTTTAAGCTGAAATTTACATATATCTCTCACAAATATATCCTGAAAATTTTACAAACATTGGATGGTTAGCAGAAGAAAGGATACCAAAAAAAATCAATTTGCATAATTTTTACTAATAAATTTTAAATATTGACAATGTACTTTCAGATTTAGTATCTGGAGTCATTCAAGATTATCAAGCAAATTCTTGCATTCACATGAACCCACTACAAGGAGAGATGCAGATGTGAATGGACTGTGACACGGAAAAAAAAGGTATGTAAAAGTTATGCCACTAGAGAAAAAGTAGAATTAATTACTTTCATTGAGGGGAGAAAATGCAAAATTGCCTGTGATAAATTTAGTTAGATATTTAGGGACATTGAAAGTCATAATCAGTACATAGTATGGCTCCCATTTATAAAAAATACAGCTTGAATTTCGTCCTAGTGTATGACAATAAACTACATCTGACATCAAGGCCTCTGATTAGAAGATTAAAGGTTTTGAGGAATGTGGGACCACCTGTTATTTGCTGTTGTTCCTAGATCAAGCCTGATCTGGGGTCGTAGCACCTGCTAGGGGGTCTCAGCTATGGGCAAACAATGAACCCCACCCCCCCAAAAAAAAATCAACATTACATTGTTATAATAAAATAACCAGCAATACATGTTATAGCAAAATGACAATCAATGCAACACTAAAATATAAATATACATTTTTTTTGAAAATTACCAAAAATACTTTTTATGATCTACAAAATATCTATCTAAACATACCTTTACTCTGAAAGTATAAAATTATGGACAAAACATCTGTAGTTGAAAGCATTAAATTGCATACCAAATATTTAGATTCCAGTATTAAATAACACATAGAGGCTGAGATACTGTCAAACAAACTTAATCAACCAAACAACGAAGATGAAAGAACTTTTATGGCATTAGTTTATATAATATCCTACAATTTCTTAAATCAAACAGTATTCCAAAATATAACTTCAACAAAACTACAACGTAAAAGACATACATATCACCAACTCTAGTAATCGTATCCACACAAACATATATATATACACGAAAGCTGAATATCATCTACCATGTATTCAATTGTGAAAGCAGAATAATCTATATCATATTTTTATTACTTCAAACCTTCCAAGAAAATTAAATTTTGGCATTAAATGACCCATAAGTAGTTTTTTTATCAGTTTTCTTGTATCATTGCTTTTCATGAAACCCCAAACAATTAAAATCCAATCACCAAATTTTACTATCTTTATCATATATTTTGGATTGTCTTTTGTATTAATTGGTCTTTAGTTTATACTTTATTTCATTAGAATTCACTTCTGTTTTGCTTTTCTCACTATTTTCATTATCCTATAGCTGATATTCTTTTGACCAGTGTTTCAGTGTTTTTTAGGTAATGTTGGCCTTTTATTGGTAGCAATGCATTCATTTAGATCGCTTTTACATTAGATCCTTTTTACAGTATGTATTGCCACTTTAATAATATTGATGCTTTCATTCAAGATTTGATGAGCTGTAAATTTTGGGTTTGATACTCATCACTATTTTCCTTTCATCTTGTTTGTCTAATTGTGAAGGTTTAGTAGCATTTTTCATATCCAAAATGCTTCATCATTCTGCTCTTCTGGTCGACTTAGACAATACACAATGAGATTCAGAGTTCCTTAGCAATTTCACACTGACTTGTTTACTATAACATTTATGCATGTACATCCAGTAGGACCAAATTCACTACTAAGTAGTAATAATCAACCATACTAGCCTTGATAACCATTGCTTCATCTTAGTCCACATTTTTTTTTTTTTTAAATTTTATAGCAAGAGAAGCTTGCTATGACTTTATGGTGATATATCTGATTCTCATTACTGTTTTAAATTTCTATAAAGGGAAAGAAAGTAAAGTGAAAGGAAATTCTACCTGCCCGAATGAAGATAATTAAAAAGATAGACGTGAATAAATATGAATAAAAAAGAAAAATCTGATAGTCTGCAACAGAGACAAAATAAAATTTAAGTAAGAAATAGAAGCTGTAGGTTATTAGAAAACTTTACCAAGGATCAAAAATAGTGAACAAGTAAAAATTTGAGAAAGAGGTTAATAAAGAAGAAGGTAAAAAAAAAAAAAAACATTTAAAAAAGAAAATATATTAGATATAAAAAATGTCATGTCTTTCCATGAAAAAAAGTGATGACGATGAGAATAAGAATTAAAAATGGCTGATGGCCTTCTGATATTGAATAATATTAAAACAATGCAGTAGCAGTATCTAATGACATGATTGTTTTCATTGCAGCCCACCTGAATGTAATCGCTCCCCTCTGATTCATTTATTTCTCGTTAAGAAACACACCTGCCATGAGAGCTTGGCCAATTCTTGTCAGATCTGTTGATATTATTCTGCAAATTCCTGTCATTTGGACATCTTCAAGAAGACCACCTGTCAGTTTTTCCATTGAGAACAATGATTGCCCAGTTTTAATCAACAACTACAGTTGATGGTGAGTAGATTTAATTGAGCGAAAAGAAGAAGAATGTTAATTGCAATTTTCTTGGAAGTTAAAAATTCCAAGGTTTAACTGTCTTTTTTTTTTTTTTTTTGTAACATAAAGAAACATCAATGTTGAGATGTCCTGGAAACCTAACTTGAGAATGTACAAGAGACTTTTGAGAATGTACAAGAGACTTTGTTTCATAATTATGTTTTCCTACATACTTATTGAATTGATTTCTCTGGTTGGATTTTAGATTTCAGTTGAAGTTGTTTTCATCGTATATATAAAGGTAAATGTAAAAGTACAGATGAGAATATCTTGATTTATTTATTTTTTTTTAGATTGTGACTATGGTAGTCACAAACTGGAACACATTTCAACCCTAAAATCAGTAAGCCAGAGATAAATAGGTTATAAGTAAGAGTTTCATCAATGTTTCACAAGTAAAGCAATGAGCTATATATGTGGAAGATGATCACAAAGTAGGCAAACCTATTTTAGTAGTGACATGTGACTTCATGCCAGAACAACTAACAAAAACTTCCAAAAAGTTGGAGTATATGAGTCATGCCAGGAAATACCAGAATAATCAAATCAAATTAAATAATATGTTTCTAGGATTGACAGACACCTGAAGAAAGCTGGAGAACACAATGGCCGAAATGTGAGAGTAACAACAAAGACAAGGGTATTAGTCTGAATGTAAATAATATAAATAATAACTTATCATTCCTAAAATTCAGACAATAAAAGTCTTATGTTTTAAAATAACAGATGTGAAATGAAGAACAAATGCAGAAATTTTTATTTTGCTTTTCAAGAATGGAATTTATTTAGATTAATGTAAATATATTTTAAAACTTATAGCAAAATTATTATCCATAGTTATCTGCCTATTTAAAAACCTGAGTTATACTGTAAATCTATCCTGTTATAAGCAGTTTCTATGATTTTTA
The DNA here is from genome assembly GCA_963932145.1 of Acanthosepion lycidas. NCBI lineage: Eukaryota > Metazoa > Mollusca > Cephalopoda > Sepiida > Sepiidae > Acanthosepion > Acanthosepion lycidas. Next base: position 49,760,576 of record OZ010575.1, read on the forward strand.
AATGAGTATTTTTAATACTATATAACAAAACATCAAAATAATATGAAATATTTGTAGTAACCACATTAACAACAGGAGTATTTAAATAGGGAAGACAACAAAATGACATATATTGACAATAGGACTCAACCTGTTTGTATAGAAAAATGCATTTTGCTAAAGGTAGCACTTTATACTTAATTTGTATATGTGGTAGTGTATGTAAGCATATCAACTTCATTGGAAATAAACAATCAAATATAGTTTTATATTCTAGTAATGCTCAAGTTCCTTTGGTATATTTGTTAGATATTTGTCTTTTGTGATGTCAGAGAACATACAAATGTTAATTTTTGTCTAATGAAAAATTAACGGACACATCATATAGGCTCAATAAAGTAAGAATCCAGTAGTATCTGATTTACACCAGGAAATACCAGAGGACTGGCTCAAAATATCTATCAGGAACCTTCATCTAAAAAGAGTTGTTCTTTGGTGGCTTCAATCTCTATCTATGAAAAGCAGGATGTGTGTGTGTGTGTGTGTGTAATGAATGCACAGCTGCAATTTTCGATGGATTTGCACCAAAATTTACATGCACATGCTCCAAGTTAGCAGGAAGGCCAAGACTGATTTTGCATTTCCCAACTCCCATTGATAGTGGAAATAATTGATTTTTTTCATGTAGTTTGCAGCCATTTTCTACTGGCCAGAGTGAGAGCCTATAGCTGGATGCCACGAATAGGCAGGAAAATTCTATTGGCCAGCGTGAGAGCCAACAGCTGACTGACATGAATGTTAACCATCATGCAAAAAAAATCGATAGCTGCATTCATCACAAGTCGGAAAAATTTAAATCTGCATGGCCTTTTACTCCAATTGACTCATTCACTTGCTTAAACTCAACGTTGATTCTGATTCTGCAGAACTGGGTTGGGTGTAAAAAAAGTATTTGTTGTTAACATTCTTTTTTCATTTGCCTTTTCCAGTTACAAGTCCTTTTTTAAAGCTGATTGTTTTGTTTTCATTTTGTTTAGTTCTTTCTCATAACAGATTTAATGTTTAGTATAGAGCTTAGAAAAAATTTGCAGTGTGTGAGAGGCAAGAAGCATGGCATGTAGCAACATCAGCATGGCAAAGGGCACTCCTTTAAAGTCAAGGAAGAGCAAAAATATTTTAAGTCAAGTGATAGCGATTGCTGTATGAGTCGTACAATTTTTGAATCAAGCACGGGCAATGCTGGGCCATGCTGCTAGTATGTACTATATGTATCTCTAAGAGATATTGAAATAAGTTTGTACTTGGTATCACCTCAGAACATCAAAAGACCTAAGATCCCTGAGAGCTGATCTACAAAGTGACTTCAAAGTTACCAAGTGTAGAATCAGGACTTGAAGTATATCAGTGGGTATATCAACATGAACAAGGACCCGCCTTGAAGCAGTGGTTAGTGTTACGACTGTAGTGAGTTAAAATGATACCAACTTTTTTCTTCAAAATTATAAACTTATTTTTCAAGATAATCTATATTAAGTGATACAATTTTATAAAACAAGTTTGAGACTAAAATGCTGAAACTAGTATAAAAATAAAATAAATTTATTTCTTTTCAATATTATAGGGGTTGACTTATAATTAAGGCCTTTAATATTATGAAACATTATAAAGCAAGTTTTAAACCAGAGAGAAAAATGAAATTGGTCTCAAAAAGAAAAAAATTCTCTTCAAAATTACAAGGGCTTATTGATGCTCTCCAACCATATAAAGCAAGTTTTAAACCATTATCAAACTGAAGCAAATTTATTTCTCTTAAAAATGATTAGTTTATTTTTCAGCAGTTACTGTACGTTGCAAGTGAATTGGGAATAACTCCAAAAACATCTCCCTCCCCAAAGTTATGGAGAAACCTTACAGATGCATGCTAGAATTTCTTTCTAGCCAATAAGGTAGATCACTTCACAGTCTCATCCACTATATTTTTATTCTTTCTTGTCTTGAAGTCAGAATATTGTGATCACTTGTCTGCATCCCTTTTGTATGTTAACACCATTCTTAGTTTGTGAACTTTTTTTTGCCTCATTACTGTTGCTTTGACTATTTTTGTCATGCATATATTGTTTACTTTGTATTAATTTTTGCCCTGTTCTTTTCTTTCTTGTGTTATTGTCTTACAAACTTTATCAATTCTGTTTGTTAGGCATTTCTGCCAATTACATTAAACCATGGACAATTACTCTACAGTTACCATTTAGTGCCATGAAGGTTGATTGATAAATAAACTCTCCAATCTCATAAAAAGAAGTTTTAGACTAGACAATAATAAAATCCAAGTTTATTTTACTGTATAAGCACCATTTCATGCTGCAAGTAGGTTATGCTGTTGTAGATAAGTTTTTTTTCTACTCAAGGTTATTACTTCAGTCCAGGTAAAAGCCAATATTTTCAATGCTGATTTTCAAAGTAATCACAACTACTTAGAAGATTGGTGCAACATAATCTTCCTACCCAGCTACTGTTACAATAAGCCTATGTTATTATGCGCTAACATGAATGCACAGAAACACTTTTAAAAACAAGAATCTAACTCAGAAACATGCAAATGTGTACACCCATAATCATTCAGGTGCATGAATATATTTGTATAGATTGTATGGATGTAAGGATATATGCACGCAAGATATTCTAACATACTTGATAGAATAAAAGAAGAGAATTTGCTCATGCCTGTATTTGATGTCACCTGGGGCTTGGAAAGTTAAGGGAGATGTAGACATCCTCACATACCTTTCTGTTTGCAAGTCATTATCTCCCTTTTCTCTTTTTGCACCCTGAAATGAAATCTTCTTTCAATTAATCTTCAGAAACACAACGCATTTATCAATTAGCATCCATGTCTTCCAGGTGGGGAAGTAGGGAATGTGAATGAATTATTATCTAACGATGACAAATCAAAGCTCCACATTTGAGATTTCAATTGTCTTTTAAAGGATTTCTACATCGTCTTTTCATTTTTATTACTTAATTTGTTTATTCTCTGTTATTAATTCTCTTTCTTCATCCTCTCTTTCTCTTTGCTTTGTCAATACTTCTCTTTCTCTTTGTTTTGTCCATACTTCTCTTTCTCTCTGCTTTGTCAATACTTCTCTTTCTCTTTGCTTTGTCCATACTCCTCTTTTATGCTTCATGATTATAACACACTCACTCACTCTACTCTCTCTTAATGTATTGGATTTCTGTTCTCCCTTTCTTCCTTTCTTTCTCAAAGTATTCTTCCTAGTTTGATCTTTCTACCTTTTTGTTATCACTCTTTTCTCTCTCTCTGTTTTGTTTTTCCTTTTCTTTCCCATGATATCTCTTCATATTTTTCCTCCTTATCAATCTCTATTTTCACCTTGTTTCATTTTTTTTAAACTTTGTAATTGAGTCATTTTTCCTTCTTTCTCAGGATTTTTTTCGTTTTTGTATTATCTTGTTTGTTTTCTCCCCCCCTTTCATTTTCCTCTTTGCTTATTCTTACTTTATTTTTGCCATTTTTCCTTATCAAATCTATGTATTTTTATATAGTACATAACCAAAAAATCTTTTTGTATTTTTGTTGTTAGATAGCAGTAGAAACATTTACTTTTTGACTCCATTCAAGATGTTTGCTTTTGATTGTTTGAGGAATGCTGTCATATCAGCATAGATTTTTCAAACATTTTGGAATGTTTTTACTGATTGTTATTAACACTGAAGATGATGGAAAATGAGCAATATTTTTGACATGTTATACCCTAAAAAGGTAAAAATGCAACTCAAATGCAAAATAAGTAACTTGTTATTTTTACAAATTATTGCAGCAGATCAAATGTATCAAAAGTGGTTTGAAAGTTTCATGACCATTGTTTCTTGTAGAATGATACTTCACTGTGGGAAGACTAGTTAATACTGATAGCAATCAAATCAAGACATTGTGGTTTTACCAGATATATGTTGGTCAGTCTTGATAGTATTTGGCCATCAAAACAGATCATTAACCAAACATTTATAATGAAGAAAAATAAATAAAGATGCCTATAGAGAAACTGAAGAACATTTTTTTTAATCGTTTCACCCCAAGCATTTACAAAAGGATAAAAGCTGAATGGGATTCAAGACAAAAGAAGATGGCAACTGATGTTGCCTTTAAATTTTTGAAGGTTGTAGTTTTCAGGGAAGCAAGTAAATGGAAGGGAGTTCTACTGTTGGGAAGTGTGAGAAAAGAAACTGTTGGAGTAGAAGTGATGGTTACATTTAACTATTTCAACAGTAGAAGGGTGTGACCTATATGCCAAACTATTAGCATGCTTAAATTCATGTAGTTGGAGCACCAGGGGAAAAAGCTTGTCAGGGCCATTGCCATAAAAATATTTGTAGAAAAGACAGAGTGAAGCCACATATCTGTGAGAAAGTGACTGAAGTCAAGATACCAAATCAGGATCAATTACATTGTAGATTCTTCTTAGCATTTTGTAAAGAACCTCAGGATGAATAGCAGCAGCACCTGGCAAGATATGGTAACATTATACAATGCACGGACAAATGGTAGATTTGTAAATGTGCAAGATGGATTCTGATGAGAAAAACCTTCTGGAAAGACACAGTGAACAAACCTTCCTTGCAGTAGATGCAGCTATTGATTCATTGTAGTTGTTCCATTTCAAGTCAGTTGAAAATGTGAAGCCAATAAGGTGCAGTGAGACACTCTCCAGGAGTTGAGCATCAGCCATGTTGTTGGCAGACAGGGAAGTTTCACTGTGGTGGTTAAATAAAAGCAGTTTCATTTTGCAGGCATTAAAATTTACAAGCCATTTCCTGCCCCAGTTAACCACTGATTGGAGGCCCTTTTCAAGGTTAACTTTGTCAGCCCAGACAGATTTGCTATTGAGACAGGAGTAGATGATGGTGTCACCTGCATAAATGTTTTTATTTAAAGTTTTTATATACTGAAAAGAGTGAATTCTAACATAGTATAAAAAAGGTTTTCCATGTCTTCTTTCCAAACCTGAAAAGAAAAACTAGGAAATGCTCTAAAAGGCTATTTTTATTCATTAATCAAGAGCACATCATGTTGTAAAGGACTATATCTATTTATCCCGGGTCTGTGTTGAGATCACAGCTATTTCCGAAGAATATTTTGTTATTCAATTTTCTGTAACATCATATAATAATGAGATGGCATCAAATGTAATAGTAAGGGTGATGATACCAAATATAAAATACAATGATGTGCTGTTTGTAACTTGCTTTAGTTCATGATTCTAATTAGTTTCATCTTGTTAAGGAGTAAATTAGGAAATATCAAGTTTTAAACTTGAGAAGAAAAATTGTCTTTTTTTTGTCTTTAGTCACAAAAATAGTCTATTGCCAGCCCACCCTGGAAAATCATAATTCAGTTATAAAATATTATGTATTGAAATCCAAATATATGACTGCTGAAACACTCAACAAATCTGTTTAAAAAACAACAATATGCATAATTTTTATATAAGAAATTGCAAGAAGTGATGAAATATTAAAAATTCATATTGGGAATATTAAAAATAAAATACTGGTATTAAAATTCCTGATAAAGTATTTTTTAATCCATTAATAATCTATCACTTTCATTTCATGACAAATATGCATATTTTACTTTAACATGGATGTCTGGGTGGTGTAATGGATAGAAACTTGGAATATCAGACAGCTGAGTTTGAAATCCAGTCAGGTTCATTACATTCACTTACATGCAAATACCCTGGGAATGATATGACTTGACCTCTTACTCTCAGCTATGGGTGATGATTTTATATCTGAAAAAAAAAAACAGTTCTAAAAAATTTTTTATTCCACTCTTCACTTGCAAAAAAATGAATTATACTTACAAACCAAAATATGTTTCAGTTTTAATAACCCAGAGAGGGTTGGTAAGTCATAAAAACCAAATAAATCAATCAATTTTACTTTCATGATGCTTTCCATCTTTTCCTCTATGTTAGCTTTAAGCAGTAGTGTAGCTAGAGTGGGGGCAAGGTGGTGGTCCATCTCAGGGTACACTTTTATGGATGAGGCACTTTTGAGTCTGCTGTGTAAGTATTTATAGGCTGTATTGAAATAAAAGTGGTTTTACTATCAGGGCACTACTCACAATTAAAGGACCTTTTTGATTTCAAGTAACTTAAATTATGGCATATGTATTTAAGCAATTGTTATCTTGGCTGAACAATGAACATTATCCAGTGATATATTCATGGATTGTTTTATCGTTGTTGACAATGTGAAACCTGTGAACAGACTCAGGGCTTGTTCTTTTAATGCTGTAGCACTATTGTGTGTGGGAGATATTTATTTATTTGAGGGTATGTGTTGTTCTATTTTTCATCTTTAGGGCCCGTTAAGATATATATGAGGGAGTCACTGTGCAATAAATTGTATTTTTCTGTTAGTTGGTGGCAGTAAATTCGAAATCTGCCCTGGGTGACACACACTCAAGCTATGCCAGTGGCTTTAAGATTAGTTAGTTTTATAACATGTCAAAGCTGAACTTTGTAATTGTCAACCAAATTATCCTCACTATTATACCACTTTGAAGTGCTTTGCCTTAAAGATATTCTTTTTAATAATTTCACTTTGAACAAGGTGATAATGTCGCTAGGATGAAAGGGGTTAGTGGGAGTGAAAGAGAATGAAAATAAGACTAGTGAGGAGAAAAGTCAATAAGAAAACAAGATTCAAGAAGACAGAAGGTGGCAATTGATGTTGCAGTTAAATTTTTAAAGATTGTAGGTTGCAGGGAAACAAGAAACTGGAAGAAAGTTCCACAGGTGAGAAGTGCAAGAAAAGAAACTATGAGAATAGAACATATGGTTGAATCTAGCTGATTCAATAGTAAAATGATGAAACCTAGTTGCCAATATAGTAGTATACTTAAATTCATGCAGTCGAAGTACCAAACAGGAAAGCTCATTTGAACAATTGCCATGAAAATATTATTAGTAAAGAGAGGTGGAAGCCATGTCCTGGCTGTGGGAAAGTGACTGAAGTTGAGATGCTAAATCAGGACCGATTACATAGTAGATTTATAAATGTGCAAGATGGATTCAGATCAGAAACATTATCTGAACCAACTTTCCTAGCAGAAGCCCTAACAATTGATTCAATATAAATCTTCACTTCATGCCAGTTGAAAACGTAAAACCAAGAAGACACAAAGAGTTACTCTCCTTGAGGTTAGCATTAGCCATGCTGATGGAAGGCAAAAAAGGTTCTCTATTAGCAGTTTCATTTTGGAGGCATTGAAATTTTAAAGTTATTCCTTGTCCCAAATGATCACTGATTGGAGATCATTCTCAATAGCAACTACCAGTTTTACTATGCTGGACCTATCAGACTTACTTTTAAGACAGGAGTAAAAAGTTGTGTCCTCAGCATAAATACCAAGTTGGGAACTGATAACATTGGGAAAGTTGTTGATGAAAAGAAACAACGTAGGTACAAGGATAGTGCCCTTGGGTAACCTTGTGTTAATGTGAAATGATTGCAATTTATAGCATATATCACAGTTTACATCACTTGGATTATATATGGATCTAAATTTAAATCTTTAAAAGGAAGCTACTACTTTATTTTTATTTCATACTACTTTAACTTCTTAACTATTATTTTTGCCAACATTACACTAAAAACACTTGTCCAAAACCATTTTTCAAAGTTGAAATACAGTCCTGGATATTAATTCTCAAGTCCCTCTTGTGTATTTTGTGTGATAAATTAAAATATTCATTCATGTTGTGCATTTGCAAAGGATTTTTCTCCTTATTCAGTTAACACAACGACATAGTAATTTAGTGCACCTGTGGGAGCATTTTATGGTAGGTCATTAATTTTTTTTATTCATTTGGGTTTATTACTAAAGAAAGACTATTTTATTTTGTTCCTTGAAATTCATTTAATGGCTGAAAAGAAGTGAAAAGAATTTGTCAGATAGTCAATCAGAAGTTTTATTTCATGATTGAGACACTTCAAGTAACTCCCAATCAGTCAAAGTAATGATGATGCTTCTTCAGACGATTCAAATAACTCTATTCTTAATACAAAATGAAGTGCGGGCCTATTAATTATAATCCTGAACATTCTATGCTTTCCTCTTTGTAATCACACATGGAATAAAGACTACTACTACTACTACTACTACTACTAATAATAATAATAATAATAATCAATAGTCATAGTTGAACTGCAATTAAGATTATAGAGTTATTATGATCTTGTCAGTATCTTCATAGTATATGCTATGCCTGGGCTACATACAGTTTTGAATTCAGAGTTGTCCTTCCTCTAGATTGGTTACCAACCACTACAAGAGAGTCCAATCTGACTGCTATTTAACCCACAGATGGTGAGAAAAGAGATGGATTCATATCTTTTCCAATGGTATTTATATGAAAGTGTATGTAACAAATTTGGCTAGAATTTGAACTTGCTAATTTCTCATTGAACTGCTATTACACCACCTGCATGTCCATTGTAGACCAATATCAGTGATGAAATGTTTTCCATTGATTGAAGAACTCTTTAATTGTATTTTTAAATAAACTGATAAATTTGCCTTTCAAACTGCTGTTACAAATTGGAAAGACATATCAACTCCAAAAATATGAGTTTTATTTGCATTGAAAAATCATCAATAATTCATGGACAAGTTATTTCAGAATAATCTAGTTATTTTCTGCATTTCTGCTTGTTACTGAATTCACAAAAAGAAAATAATTTTCTGCAAGAACATATCGATCCTCCTTAAATTGTCTTTGAATGAACGTTATGCTGAATGGCTAGATTCAGTAATTGTAATCTTTTCAGTTCAATCCAAATAAACTTGGTACAATTAAAAATTACAACTCCTGCTCAAGGATGCAGTGTCTTGTTTTTAGAGACGGTGTCTCCTTGTTGTTGCCAGTGACATTCTTCTGTCAAGCAGATGTAAGATGTGAAGCAAAACAGCAATTTCTCATTGTATGCATCACCATCTTTAATGATCTTCTTACTTTCTAATGGTGGGACTTTTTAGTCAGGGTTCGCTGCCACTGGACTTCTCAAACAGTCCCTCATCCAAGTATTGATCAGTCTGCTTAAAATCAGTGATTGAGCAAGAACCAGTGCATTCAGTGTGATTTAACCATATACATATAGGTATATTAAATACATAATTTGAACTTATCTGTTTTCTTTATAAATGTTTACAGTAACTTATTTGATGACATAAGATTTTATTATGAAATTCAAGACTTCTTCACCATATTGTAAACAAGTATATCTATTGATATATACTAATTTCACATGCATAAAGACTGCATGAGAAATATATTGCCTCAAAGGAGAAACAAGATGTTATAAAGTTAAAGTACGAGAGGAAATCAAGAGTAGAAATTATGAAAAAACTGAACCAAGATAAGAAAACAAGGAAAAAAGGGTTTTAAGAATGCTTCTGGAATATTTGAAGGAAATTAAGTCATAAGCAAGAAAAGTGGATTGACCAGTGGGAAAATATTTGGTGTTCTAAATGTCAACAGAGAAAAAAAGATGCTGTGTATTAAAAACATTGGATAAAGACCTGAAAATAATTAAACACCACAAAGAGAAACATGTAAATTGGATAAAAAGTACATGAAAACTGATTTATCAACTGTCATAATAAATATAAAGCTATATTGGAAGGACTGGATGTTTGGGCTAGTGATATGGTCCTTCATGGAAATAGTCAATCAGTATGACATAGAATAATACTGACGAAGTGGAGTAATGTTTTGAGCTATTATTGTAGGCAGTAAAATGTCAGATCCCTTCAAAGTTGATGATTGTTTCAAGAAAAATTCAGAAAGTTACAAGTTCTTGGACAAGACATTTTTTTTTAGTTTTATAGTTCACAATTAAAATTCTTTAAGCTAACAAACATAATTCACATTCTGCAAAATTGATGATTTCCTGCCTTGTGCCCTGCCAAAAGGTTTCAAAGACACCAAAATAATGTAATGTATCTCGGCCTCTCTAGATATTAATCCAATAGAAAATTTCTGATCAATCATTAAAAGAAATGTACATGAGAATGAAAAACAGTATTCAAACAAAGAAGAAATCTGGGAAGTAAGAAAAACTGCTGCAAGTAATTTTAAAGTTAAAACAAAAGAAAAGTTAATAAAATCACTGATTGAAAGACTGATGAATGTTATAGAATATCAAGGAGCTGAAATTACCATGTAAAATAATAAAATAATAATTTATTTAGATATATACATCTATGGCTTTATTTTTTTAATTTATTTATAAATGCAAATTTATATTGTAATTTATTTATATAATAAAAATCCAACATCCACAAAATAAATTATCAAAATGTTTAATGTATGTCAATTCACTTCTCTTGAAATATTTTTGGAGTATTCCTAAAACTTATATTGCATTTTGATTGCATAATCAAATCTAATAGCAAATTATTATCTATATAAGGGTATATATTATGAGCTGAAACTCACATTATATATTGTTCATATAAATTGGATAAATTTCTTGACTATTGCCCACCATGCCAAAAAAGATACCAAATTAATGAAATAGCAGCCAGCCCCTTGTAGTTCATCATTAAGAGAATTGTTGATGGTTGGAGATGATTTCAAGATCAACAAATTCTAAAGGATCAAGAAAATTTATTTAGAAACAAAGAAAAGAATACTAAACTGTTATGTCATATCAGTCATCATATATACCATGAATGTTGGACAATCACCTCACAAATGTAGAAGAGACTTAAGTCAACAGAAATGGTGTTCTATAGAAGGATGCAGAGAATGCCATAGACTGAACATGTGAGCATCAACAAAATTTTGGAGAAAATGTAGGCAAAAAGGACACTACTACTAAACATTAGAAAGAGATTTCTAGGGTACATAATGAGGAAGGAGGGCTTAGAAAATTTGACACTTACAGGACATATAGAAGGTAAGTGAGACTGAGAAAATCAGGGGATAACCTATCTAATGAGTCTGTGTAAATGGTTAGGATAATGGAGGTTAGAAGAAATAGCAAAAAAGCCAGAATTTACAAAGAGCTTCAAAGAACAGAAAATTGTAGAGAGCCATGATTGTCCACATCTTGAAGGGACACAGCACACAGAAGAAGGATTTATTTATATATTAAAACTTACATTGCACTTTGTATAATCAAATCTGATGGCAAGTTATCATCAATATAAGGGTATATATATATTGAGCTGAAACTCACATTATATATTGTTCATATAAGTTTGATCAAGTTGATTATTACCCACCTTGCCAAAAAAATTTCAGTGATACAAAATATATGGAATGGCAGTCAACCTCTTCAGATATTAATCCCATAGAAAACCTTGATATTAAAAGAGTAATAATATAATACAAGTATTGATACTAATACATGTATTATTACTCCTTTAATATCAATATAATGCAAGTATAATACAAGAATGAAAAACAATATTCAAGTGAAGAAAAGCAAAGGAATAAAAACTGCTGCAAGTAATTTTAAAGTTAGAAATAATGCATTAATATTTGAAAATATCAATGAACCAATATTAAAATGTAAAATAATAAAATACTAATTTATTCAGCTTTATATTGAATATAGTCTTAATAAAATATGTGGTTCAATTGTCTGTATCTTTTGGATTTAGTTACTAACAAAATGTATATTGCCCTAATTTTGATGCATATCACCAAAAGTTATTTTAACTATTTCTAATAAAAATACATATTATATGATGAAATGCACATGTTATAATATTGCTCATATAAATTTAGGTACATGCTAAAAGTGTTGACATAAAATGTAGGTTAATACCAATTTCATTCTGAAAAAGTTGACTCGCATAATAAAATCTGACATAATGTATGGGTAGAAAGGTTTGGAGAAAAGTGTTATTGATATGACAGAGACAGTTAAGGTTAAGTTAGACTGGTTAATTAAACAACATAACCTGTCTTGGCTTATTTAATGTTAAATATAAGTCTTATAGGATAATAATTTCAATGAATTATTTATTAGGTGTACACAACAGTAAAAAAAAAAAAAAGTGACATAGGTTCATTTCACATCAGAGTCAAAAAGATATGCATATGTCCAGTGAGTCAAAAATGAAGTTATAGGTCCTGTTTACTCTAGAGTCAAAATAGTAGATAATAGTTTGGTTTATATTGTTTTTATTAATACCCAACTCTGCAAGTATCTTACTGTAATTTGGCCACCTTTGTGGAAGGCCTTACACCACTGCAGTGGGTGTAGTAAACATATTCTAACACTGTCCCCAACAGTGTTGTGAATCAGTTATTCATATTGATCATAGAAGATAGAGTATTATTTATGTTCAGGTCTTGATATTTACTTTAACCATCAGATGGCATATGACCAGGAAAACTGTGATAAAAAAGTAACCATAGCATGAAGAAAATACAAGGCAAAAACTAAACGAAAAACACAAACATTGAAAACAGAATAAAAGAAAACAAAGTTTATGAAGCTGTCACAGAAGACTGAGCCATAAACTTAATGGGTTTCTGTCACAGTGTGTAACAAATGGCTAATCATTTGAAAAGATCAAATAAAAAAGAAGAAAATGAAGAAGAAAAAATAGATAAAGATCTTATTTTAATTTCCTGATTTGATAGAAACACATTTCTGATGGATTCTACTCAAGTAGTTCTTTTTTTTTCCTATCCTACAAGCAAAAAGCATTCAATGAACATCAGAAAACAAAAGAATTTCTTTGTCAGGTAAAAACAAATCTATTGTCTACTGTTTTTACCTCATGAACTGTGTGCACCTGAACATTATGATCCTCACTATAACTCCCACTACAAATAAGAAAAAAAGTCATCATTATATATATATATATATATATATATATATATATATATAATATATATTTTGTTAACAGTCCTTCATTAATATGTTCAGTAATTGATTTTTTTTATGTTAGCTTATTGATACATCTCAAATGAATATTAAAAATTATAAATATTTTATGATATATACTAATATATCAATAAGTCATTAATTTATTATATATAATAAAATATACCAGTACATTGAAGCAAATGTAAATATTGTCCAAATACATATATATATATATATATATATATATATATATGTGTGTGTGTGTGTGATATATATGTGTGTGTTTGTGTGTTATATCTGTGTGTGTTTGTGTGTTATATCTGTGTGTGTTTGTGTGTTATATGTGTGTGTGTGTTTGTGTGTGTGAGATATATATGTGTGTATCTGTTACATAAATATTTGTGTGTGATATATATATATATATATATATATATTTGTGAGATATATATGTTTTTTGTGTGAGATATATATATGTGTATGTGTGATATATGTCTGCGTGAGTTTGTGTGATATATATGTACATACACACATGCATATATATATTTTTATGTGCTATATATATATATATATATATATATATATATATATATATTGTGTGATATATACATACAGTACAGGTAATAAATCTGTTGGTATATAATGGATCCTAATAATATAAAATATTAAAATTCATCCACAAAATGAGTTCAGTGTATCTATTATAGCAGAGCATATAAATTACATAACAGAGAAATCCAAAATTACCTAATGAGTATAGTCTATTTCAACTAACGCTGAATGTGTGAGCCTTATGTGAACTCAGACGGTGGACTGTATTCAGTGTAGGAACTAGAGATTTAAAATTTAATATTTAACAAAGACAGCAGTTGAAAAATTGATACAGAGCCAACCTATAACACAGCAGATAGGACAGAATGCATGAGTTGTGGTAAGGGGTAGGTGGAAGTTATCTGTCTTAAAAGGAAAGCAGCTACACAAATTCAATCCAGATATTAATGTTAAAACCCCAAATTAGGTTTATAAGTGAAGTGAAACTAAAGGAATGTTAAGAAAAGGCATTTTATAAAACAAAATTTTTAATTATTAATTATATACAAAAAATTTGTCCCACTAAATATTACCAAAATATGCTAACGAATAAGATATAAGAAGACTAACAATCATTTTTTTTGGTAGTTTATCTTAAGAAAGAATATATTAAAAAATTAATGAATAGAAATGTAAATAAGCAATATATATATATATATTAAGTATTTCACCCCAAGCAAGGTGGGATTGCTACTAGCACACAAGGGGTTACAGAGAGTAAAGCAAGAATAAAAAGGCATGTTTGAGCAAAGGATAAAAAGAAGGACGGGGAACAAGATGAAGGCATCAGATGTTGATTGACATCACATTTGAATATTTGAAGATTATAGCTATCAGAGAAGCAAGTAATAGGAAAGAAGTTCCACAGACGAGAAGTGTGAGATAAAAAGCTGTTGGAGTAGAAGAGACAGCTACTTTTAACCGTTTTGACAGGGAAAGGGTGGGACCAAGATACTAAACTAGTAGCATGCTTAAATTCATGCAGTCTGGAAGGATGGACTTGACGAGAAAAACTTTCTGGCATGATACAGAGAACCAACTTTCCTTGCAGTAGATGAAGACATATGTATATATGTGTGATATATATACACACATGTGTGTGTGTGAGATATATCACACACATGTGTGTATATATTTCACACATATTTCACACATATATACGCACATATATGAATCAGAAAATATTAGGTTGGTGCAAAAATAATGACGTAATAATGTTGTTTTTTGACGTATTTTTTAACGTCAAAAAACGACATAATTACGTCATTATTTTTGCACCAACCTAATAGTACTTAGTTCTTGCTCATGAGTTTTGTCATTTCACATTATCAAAGCAAGTGACTAAGTACTATTTTCCAATTGTCTATTTTATTCGATTTGTCTCCTCTACAGATATATTCAGAGACCTTCAACACATTGTCAGCATGGAAATCAAAAACACAAACTTAGTCAAAAAAAATAAGTTACTAATATTCAAAAGGAGAATTTCATATATATAAATATCTTTTAAAAATTTATGTAACTACACATTTCACTTTTCTTTATCATCACTTGTCTTGATAAAGTTGAATGACAAAAGGTGTCGTCAAGGACAAAGTACTATTTTCTGACTGTTTATTTTATTCAGTTTGTTTTTTTCTACAGATATATTCTGAGAACTTCAACACACACAAATATGTATCTGTGTATGCGTGTGATATATATATATATGTGTGTGTGTGTGTGATATATACATACACACATGTGTGGTATATGTCTGTAAGATATATATATATATCTATATATGTGTGTCTGTATTTTAGATATGTGGGTGTGTGTATTATATATATATATATATATATATATATATATATATATATATATATATATATATATATATATACATGTGTGTGTGTATTATATGTTTGTGTGTGTGTGTATATATATATATATATATATATATATATGGGTGTGTGTGCATGTGCATTTAGGACAAAATTTCCTGACCAATCCAAATTTGTAAATAATTATATTGGATATACTACAACATGTTTAACAAGAAGACTTATGTTACAGCTCTCTGACATAGCTCAATTAGGTCTCATTTAAATACACATGGAGACCTACCAGACTCTATCCATAACATACTCATTGATAGTAAAAATATATTAGCATCATCCAGATGTACAAAAAAGCTAAAAATATATATATATACAGATAACACATTTTAACACATAATTCAAAGATCATTTGAGGCCAGAAACTGACAATCAACAAACACACACACAAACATGCACACACAATACACCAATTCACGCAATCTACATAAACCCAAAATTTTAAAAAAATTAATCAGTTTGTCTGACGATCGCAAAAGCGTGAAACCCAAACAAACTCACATCTATCCAACCAAATATATATATATATATATATGTATATGGTGTTAATTTGAAGTCAAAATTGCTAGTTTTTCAGTGGTTTGCTAATAAGGAGGCATTTAAGTTAACAAATTTAACCCTGTTTTCATATTAATTCTGTATATATATGTATATATCAATAAAAAGAAAAACAGTAAGATATCTGGTGTTCTTATAACTGACATTGGTTTATACAGAGATGATGGAATTATGGTTATGAGGAACTCTACTAACTTTAAAATCGATAAAATTAGAAAGATATTATATAAAGAATTTAAAATCCTGAACTTAAAAATTATGGTAAGCACTAAATTGAAAAAAGTTAACTTCCTTGATATAACATTAGATTTAATGAAAAATGTATACATACCTTATAAGAAATCCAATACCAATCCTTGATATATACATCCTAAATCAAATCATCCTCCATCTATAATTAAGCCTATACCTTTATCTATCGGAAAAAGAATAAGCACAAATTCAGCAAATGAGAAGATTTTCTATGAACATTAATTTCTATAATAAAGCTCTAAAAGATAGTGGCTACAAAAACCCAAGTTAGTTAACTTATATAACTTAGTAGTTAAGCACTTTCCTAGAGAAAGTAAACTAAGTACTATTTTCAATAAAAATACACTAAAATTAAGTTACAGCTGTACTGAAAACTTAGAAAAAATTATTAAGAAACATAATGCTAATATCTTCAATAAACACTTAGACCAAAACCAAAGAAATTTAAACAATATAAAAATAAAAAAACAGATGTAGATAAACAAAAATTCTGTAACTGTAGAAACCCTCATGATTGTACTCTACAAAATAAATGTTGCACAGAATCATTAGTATACCAATGCAATATCTCATCTATTGAGAACCCCGAAAACATAAAAATCTATATAGGTTGCACAAGCAATGAGTTCAAAAAATGGTTCAATAAACATCAAACTTCATTTAGGATAAATATAATATATACAAGTAAGAAAAAAATGCCAAAAACCTTTTTGCTGTTAAAGAAAAAACAATCAAAAAAACAGACGACATACATTTAACGTATGTCTGAAAAATACACCCCTACCCTCCCTAGACTTAATCTCTTTTTCAAACGTAACTCATAATTGATACAACAATAGTTAATAAAAATGAACACATTATCGACCCTGTCTGAATGATTGGATTTCTCTGTATCCTTGGAAACAGTAAATTATGAATTTATTTGTGTGTTTAAAACTCAGTAAATTTAAAAATAAGTTTTTCCAATATTTGCTTGAAGATGAAATGGAACTAATGCTTTTAATTTAATTATATAATTAAATTTAAAGTTTTTAGCTTCCATTTTTGAAACATGGTTATTACTGTGTAGCGAAAAAAACATATTTTAAATCAGTTAATTTATAATATATATATATATATACATATATATATATAAGGGTGTTTGGAAAGTAAATCCATTGTAGTAGAAAGGACATAAAAACAAATGTAAGTTAAATTTATTTAAATATTATATAATAAGTCTACTATTGCTAAGAATGTAAAAATTAATAGGATCAATAGGAAGGCTATTTTTTTTATTCCATTTTAAAGAATCCCCCAAAAAGAAGTTTGAAATATTGTTATCAACTTGTTTGTTTCTGAATGATCTGCCACTGATAAAATGTTCTAGTGATCCAAACAAGTGAAAATATATGAGTATAGAAGATGGAGAAGAACCACCCATCCAAATAATCTTATTCTCCCTCTTCTCTTGAGTTTGCTTTGCAGAGTGAGACTTTGCATTGTCCTGCTAGAGAACACTTTTAGCTTATCAAAACAGGTTAGTTTTGATATAATGCTTCATATACTCACTCAAGTTGCTGGCAATAATTAAATGCAATTGATGGTCCTTCCATGTTTCACTAAGTACAACACCTTCCACATTCCATACAACACAAAGCAAGGAATTCTGTGGATGTATTGCTGGTTTTGGTGTCTGCAGTGACAGTCCTTCTCTGTCCCACTAGTTCATAAGGACAACAACTTCCATATTTCACCTGAAACAAAACAAGGGATTCAGTGGATCTAGTCCTGGTTTTGGTGTTAATACTGGTTTCTTCGTTTTAAAAAAATTGAAGGTTAGCAATACTGGTTAAAAGACTAATGCAGATGGTAGAATGTACACTATTTACATTATTTGGACTATTGTCCTCATCTTTGTTGCCATATTTATCACAGTGTTTCAGCCGTTGTATGCTCTGGCCTTCTTCAGGTAATTGCAATGTCGAACTGAACCGCTTATTTCTCTCACTGGAGTAGACCGTTCTAGTTCCATGTGCCATGTCTAATGGATGTCAGTTATCAGTTATCTCCTGTTAATTCCCCTCTCCAAGTTCTACACTGCTTTAACCAGGTATTGAACTCACAACTCTTTGGGCCCTGTCAATGGATCTAACCAACGCCTTTATCCACTGTACCATGTGTCCATAATACCTCATCTCAGAAATAGAGACAGAATAGTAGAATGTGTTCTCAAGTGAAAGCTCATGAGGAAATCAAATTCTCTGTTTGCAAATTTTCAAAATTTCCTTAGATGGTTTTGAATAGTTGGACATGACTCATTAAGTTTTTGCACCAAATCTTTGGTTCTTTGACATGTGTCCAATTCTCTTTCAAAAGTTTCTCATTCAGATTGGTTTGTTTTATAAAGAAAGCTTGTCAGATATTTTTTAATTATCTCACCCATCCCCAAGCAAAGTAATAAAAGTCATTAGGATGCAAGAGGTTACTGAGTGTGAAAGAAACAGAGAGGACAATAAAAGAACAGTGAGACAGAATAAAAGCAATTTTAAAACACCATGTTTAAACTTTTAAACCGCAATTAATTTGTATAAGTATTCACTGCGTCCATATAACAGAATAAATGTTTTTAAATTCCTCTGTAGCAATTGTGCCATTTTGGACTTCATAAAGTAAGCCATAGTGAATATGTTGCTTTTTAAAGTTATAATCATGTTATATAGGAATAAAGTGTCAATGTCAATACTAGAGATTGAACACAGATAACCAGAGAGCAAACACAGGTGATCTCATTTTGAATAAGTAGATCACGTGATGGTAAATGTATATATGGGAATTAGCGTGATGCCTAAGTGGTCACTATATGGATTACTATTCGGATCACTATTCAGTGGTTACTTTTTGAGCGAGTATTATCAAGCAAATACTATTAGTGCAAGTGCTATTCAAAGGCATCTAACACCAGTATTGTTCAATGGCATTACTACAATTGTATCTGCAATTACAAAGTCTCTACTACAACAAGCATTATGAAAGTGACAATAAGTATTCGGTGACATTGCAAAAGTGGCGATGAGTGTTTGTTAACATCACAAAAAATCATCAATGAAGTTAAACACAATAAATTACAGACAAATGGAAGAGATGATAGTTCCAGATGCAGTTTTTTTTTACTATTCAGCCTTCATCTTACCTTGATTTGTTAACTCTTAATTTATTGTAAATATGTAATTACTTCCTGAACACCGGAATATATATATATATATATATATATATATATATATATATATATATATATATATATATTGCGATGTCAATGAACCCTCATTGCCAGTTTTGTAATGTTAACAAATAATGGTTTTCATTTTGTAATGCTCATAGTAGTAGAGACTTTGTAATCGCAGATACAACTATAGTAAAACCATTGAACAATACTGGTGTCAGATGCCTTCGAATAACACTCACACTAATAGTACTTGCTCTATAATATTCACACGTAAAGTAACCACCGACTAGTGATCTGAATAGAGAAACAGTGTCGTGAATAGTATAGAGAATAGTGATACATATAGCAGTAGAGGATAAAGTAGAAAAAGTGATCCGTATAGTAAGAGAGGATAGAATAGAAATGGTGATCCATTAGATGCCACGCTCATTCTCATATATACATTTCCTTTATTATCACGTGGTCTACTTATTAGAAATGGAATCACCTGTGTTTGCTCACTGGTGATCTGTGTTCAAACTCCAGTGTCTGCAGCAACACTTTATTCTTATATAACAATATATATATATATATATATATATATATATATATATATATATATATATATATATATATATAAATTGAAAATGGGTAACAAGGAAGATTTAAAAATGTAATTCTTTTTTTATTGTGTTTATTCAGCATTTTAACATTTTTCCATTTTTCAGGGATTAAAGAATATAGGAATTATCCATAGTTATAATTGTTTTTAGTGCTTTTATAGTATTTTAATAAACAAATGGAAACTTCTGCCCAACACACATGTACAAAAACTGTAAGAGAGTTCTGTAGGCTGAGAAGTGTCAGAGAAGAAACTATTAGAATAGAACCTAGGATTACATTTAGCAATTTCAGCAGTAAAATGATGAGACCTAACTGCCAATCTAGTGCTATGCTTAAATTAGTGAAATCAATGTACCAAAAAGAAAAGCTCATTAAAACAACTGTCATGAATAAATTTGTATAAAAAGCAAGGGAAGCTGTATTACAGTGGTGGAAAAGTGATTGGAAAGGAGATGCCAAGTCAGGGCCAATAAACTGACATGATTTTTCTTTGGATTTTGTCAAGTATCTGCTAGATACATAGCAGAAGCACCAGACCAGATGAGGCAACAACATTCAATGCATTGATGAATGGTAGAATTATAAAACTGCAAGACAGTTTAGGGTGAGAGAAATTGTCTAGCATGATACAATGAGCCAAAATTTTTAACAGCAGATTTAGCAATTGACTCGATATATTCATTCCAATTCATTGAAAAATGTTAGACTGAGAAAGTGCAATGAGATAGTCTCCTGGAGGTTATCAGTAGCCATGTTGATGGAAGCAAAAGAAAGTTTTTTGAGATGGTTACAAAAAGAGTAGTTTAGTTTTTAACCAGACGTTTCTTGCTCAAGTTGACAACAGATTGAAGATCATTTTTTAGATCATTTGCCAGTTTGATTTTAGACAAAAACTTAATTCAGTAACCTTCTACCTTAAGTGGCTCTTGGACTTTTTTATTGGATGAACATTTCTGTAAAAAAATCTGAGATAGTATTTCAAGATATAAATAATACAATATTTATTTTATTCTTCAATTATTTAATGTTTTCAAATCATATGGTGACAATATTTATTTTGCTTTCTCCCTTTATTTCTCACTCCATCAATTTTCCTCCTATTAATCCTTCTCTTTTTCATCTTCCACTCTTCTTTTCTTTATATCTATTTTCTCTTTATTTTTCTTCTTCTTTCTCTTGCTTTTTATTTTTCCTTCTTTCTCTAATTCCACAATTTATCTTCCTATCAATCTCTCTCTTCTCGACATTTTTATCTCATATTCTCTCTTTCTTAAATTCTTTTCTGTATTCCTGTAAAATGTTTTCTCTTTTATTATAGACTATGCAAATACTTTTCAAATAAAACATGAATGACAACAGAAGTTGTAGCAGGGATGGTACGTATAGATTGGAAATTAAAAATGGGGTGTCTTTTTTATTAGAAATAATTGAAGGTTATTCTCTTTGCCAATGACTTTCCACTTTTTCAAATTCTAATAAAGATGATCATTTCTTACCTAAATATCTGCTTCCAAATTTATTTCTATCTTTTCTCATTTTTTTCTTCCTGTCTGTAATAAAAATTGATTCTTTTTTCCCCCCTTGCTTTAATTAGTTTTATCTTGCAACTGAAGATGGCTTGAGTTAGGAAGGTTAGGGTGTGGCATGTACATTGCATGATCATCATGGAATTCACAAAGACAGCTTTTAGAACTTTGCAGTTGCAGTCAAATATTAATTCTGCATACATTAGGGAATGATCCCTCACTCTTTCTAGAAAATGTTTTCAGAAATTATTCAGTTTCTATTATTGTGGTTAGCTGTTGTAAGTTTTGTATTGAACATATAAAAACATTATTTGAGTGCTCTATCACTACTTTCATGGAAAGTGCTTGGAAAAACTACATTCCTTGGTTCTGCCAGGACTAACCTTCAAAGCTAGGATCTGTCATGACACTTACATAGTAGCAAACCATCCACATTCCCTCTGTATTTCATTGACAAGTAGTAAGTTTCACTCAAACAACTTCTTTCTGTGAACCACTGCCCTGTGGAACAGATTCTGAAGAGGATGTTTCCCTGATCTCTACAATCTCAACCCATTCAAGTCTAGAATTAACTATTATCTTCCCCTCCTATTCATGTAGACTACTCCTTAATGTAACCCTCTGCCTCGAGTGGCTCCTGGGCCTTGTAAAAGGTGAATCAGAAAAAGTAATTGCCTTACCATAGTGCAGTGTTTAAAAAGCTACTGATACAGGTGATACATATAATATTGATCTGATCCTCACCCGGTACCTCACACTTATGACCCTGAATCTCGCTTTAGAGAAATTTTGAACAAAATAGACTTTCAGGTGATTACTACCAAAGTGAGTTTAATTTGTTAGCTGCCACCTGACTAAGTTAGACTGAGAAAATTACTATTCAGGTAATGAATTACTGTGACCTTGTGTCAGACTAAGCTAAGATTTGCAAATACCTACAAGGGTTTCTTTCTGTAGACCAGTAGTACACATGCTAGACCTGCAAAGCATTACAATAGTACACAATTTTTTCATAAGCTACTCTTTTTTTTTGTTTTAGCTATTCTCAAAAAAATTGTTAAGGAAATATTCACTCTTTCAATCCCAAATATTGTTCAGCTTTAATAGCCCATAAATTGTTGATAAGATATAAAAAAAACAATCAATTTTACTTTTATGGTCCCTTCTCTGTTTTTCCCTGTCATAGCTTTAAGGTTAGTTGGTTTTATGACATGTCTGTTCTTTTGTTTTTAATGTTGAATTTTGTAATAGTCACCCATATTAGCCTTATTATTACACAACACTGAAGTGCCTAACCTTAAAGAATTTTTTTAATCAATACACCCAAGCATAATGCCACTAAGATGTAAGGACTACTGGGAGTAAAAGAGAATGAGAAGAGTTTAGAAGGAACCAGAAACCCAATCCTAAGCAAGAAACAAGAGCTAAAACTCTATTCCTGTTTAAAAGACTGGGAAGGAATGTATTTGTTTATAAGCAACTGTACTCAATTCAAATTCTCCTACTGATATCAGTGTGGCTTAAGCAGCTCAAAAATATCTGAGAAAGAAATGAGTGTTAAAACAAGTACATGATGCTTAATATTACTGCTAAAATTGTGTTCTCCAATACTTGGTTCATTTTGTGTATCTAGCACATACATAAGCATGGTCACTATCAATAATTTATATTTGAATCTGCACTTCAATTTTGGATCAAAGTGTAGCATCTGTACACCCTTTCAAAATGCTATCAATAGACATCAAGTTTTATATATGGGAATAATTTGTTTTGTGTATACATAATTTTTGTTTATAAGCAACTTTACTCAAATGTAGCTAAATTTTAAGTAATTCCACTACCGATGTCAATGTGGCTTAACCCTCTGCCTGTCCAGGGCATTTTTGTATGTATTATCCGAAACTTTCATGCTTGTTTTCAGATTTATAACTATTGCAAGGAAACTCAGATTATTTGGCAAATAGAATGTGCTGATATATAGTGTTTCACATAATAAAAATGTACTAATCATGATTTATTTACTCTATTGGTGCTCTGTGCATCACATGTAATGCACAGGATTTTTATTATGTAAAACATTATATATCAGTACATTCTATTTGCTAAATAAACTGAGTTGCCTTGTAGTAGGCATAAATCTGAAAACAGGCAAGCATCTTGTGGTCATATATGATGCGCAAAATATTAAATTAGGCCTTTCCTCAGGCATCTTGCTCAATAGTAGACTCTTTTCTTAAGCTTTCTTAGTTTTACTGCTTTTTTAAAATCATGGCAAGAGTTCTACCAATTCTACTGGTTTAGTTGCACTGAAATGTCTTTCTTTTCTATTTAGTAGTCATAAGTATAAAAAGTTTAAGCAACCATTTCAGCAACTGGAATACTAATTCTTGTGCAAAAATTTAGCAACCCAAGTATGGTTCAAAATCTTAAGTTGCTTATAAAATATTATGTATTGAGTTTGCTAGGTACATTACACTATTGTCTAATGGATTAAGCACTGGTTGATGAATTTGGTGGTGTTTAAGCCCTAGGTCAGATAGTACAAACTTTGTCTCAGTGGAAACAGAGTGAACAATAAAACAAGATATCCCTAGTCATGAATAGTGGGATGAGAACATTTTACCACTACAGATTAAATAAAAGTTCAGTTGTAAATTCCCTGAAGGTTACAACAGAGGTCACAACAGCCAAAATGTGATAATAATAACAATGATGAGGACATTAGTCAAAATGCAAATGATGAGTTATGTCATTATCATCTTTTTTCAACTTTCATCTGCATACACACACACACACATACATATATATGTATGCTGAGAGTGTAACACTTACCAACATGAAAATTGAAATCAAGTTCAAATTCATATTGATTCTGTTTTTTTCACTTTGTTTTGGAAATGGAATGAATCAGCCTTCCTCCAGCTATGGGTTAAACAGTAAGGTAAATTGGGCTCTCTTGCCTTAAGGATACATGGCACAGTGGATAAAGGCATTGGTTAGATCCAGTGACAGGACCCAAAGAGTTGTTAGTTCAATACCTGGTTAAGGCAGTGGAAAACTTGGAGAGGTGAATTAACAGAAGATAACTGATAACTGATATCCATTAGACATGGCACATGGAACTAGAACAGTCTACCTGAGCAAGCAAAATAAAAGGTTTAGTTTGACATTTCAATCACCTGAAGAAGGCCGGTGCGTACAATGACTGAAACGTTGTGATAAATATAGCAACAAAAATGAGGACAATAGTCTGAATAATGTAAATAGTGCACATAATACTTCGTCTCAGAAATATAGATAGATATTGATCACCTTTATTTCATTATTTTATTTGGTAATTGAATGATAAAATGGAAAAATTTTATGTTTCATCTTGTTAAAAGACTTCATCATTCTAAAGTAGTGTTCTTATTTATGGACTTGTATATCTGTAGGGGAAAATATAAACATAATCATCAGTTATAATTATGCAATGAGGGGAAATGTTGAAGATGAAGGGATGCTAAATTTTTAAATTTCTGGCACCCAACATTTCTGGATGCACATTTCAGTTAATCTCATTTGGTTCCTCAATACTTTTGTATTTTTTTTGTTTTTGTTATTGTTGCTGTTGTTTTTCAATATGTTATTTTGTATCATATAATTACAACCAATATTGACCTTTATATAATTCCATCAATAAGATTATTTTAATCAGATGAAGTTCTTTTAGAAAATGAAATGTATTACATAGAATTTTTTTTTCTTTTTGCCATTCTGTTACAATTACTAGATATATCGAAATTTATATGTATTATATTGTCCAAATATTTTATTTATATAATTTTTATCAGAAGTGAAGAAATGTCAGTTAAAAATCTTAACTTACTTGCTTTTGCTGTTCAGTAAAATATCTTTCAAAATTAATTCTTAAATTATTTTACCATTTTACTTATCAATATATGTAGACATTTTAGCCATGTTTTTTTTTTTATGAATTTTTCTCTGAATTTCTGGGATGAGGAGTTAGCATTGTTATCACTTTGTTGTCATGATTAAATTTTATTAGTTGTGCTTTCTGGCTTTTTCAGGTATCTTTAATCCGAGTAACCTTCTGGGTTCAGTTCAAAATTCCCTGAAGGTTACCTGAATCAACAGACACCTGAAAAAGCAGGGCACATCGGTAACAACAATGATGATGTTAGTCTGACTGTAAATAATGTTTTCTTCTTTTTTATTTTGAATTCTAGTTAACTGTATTACTTAGCAGAGCATTGCATAGTTGGCTTCATCATTTTTAGTTCAGTATAAGCAGAAGTTGTATAGTGAGTGTTATCTCATAAACTTGGCAAGTGGTTATTGAACTATGAGTCTTATACCCTCTGGTTCAATTTTTGAGCCAAGTCTACAGTGTTCTTCCCTCACCCGAATCTTTCAAGAACCAATCAAAACACATAAATAAATAGAGGGAAAAGATAAAAATTTCCTCCTTAATTTCCTTTCTTGATATAAGCACATTTCACATGGATTCTTTTCCATTGGTTTTTTTTTATTTTTGTGCATTCCTTTTTAACTGGTGAGTATAGGAATTATGAAAAAACTTATCTAAACTCAGTAATAAATATTGTATGTATCTTTGCTAGGATTGCTAGGAAAAAATTTCCTGTTAAGTTGCGCTGTAGATTGAGACTTACTCAACACCACAGTTCACTTAACTGCCAGAAAAAAAAAAATCTGAGAAGGAAAAAAAAGAATTATGTGATCAGGAAAAAATAATGTATATATATTTTTTTTATTTTTGGATCTTAGATCTCTCTGTTATGAAAGATTTGGATCCTTGAATGATTTTGATACACTCACATTTGACATGGAAAGTCACCAAACAAAAATCAACATGTGTGTGTTGTGCACGTATGTAGGTATGTCTGTGTTTGTGCACGTATGTAGGTATGTGTGTGTGTGTATGAATGGATAAAAAGATATATATAGTAGGCTTTTATGTTCATATTACACATATTCATCAATATTTTCACGCACACACACACACACACACACACACACACACATATATATATATATATATATATATATATATATATATATATATATATCAAATGATGTGATGCTAAAAATCTCACAGCCTAACCAAGAAGGAATTCATCTAAAAATTTATTTCTTCATATTTTTGGAAATGGATCCGGATTAAAGTGATCCTTAAATCTATAAGGATTGCCTTGGTCAGCACACAAATTTGTGTGTGTGTGTGTTTATATATAAAAGGAAAATTCAACTCAGCTGACACATTTCTTCCTGTGATGGACTTTATAAAGGCAAATATAAGGATTTTATATCGCAACTAGTATTAAATAAAATTCTTACATTTGCCTTGATAAAGTCCATCAGAGGACAAAATATGTTGGCTAAGATAAGTTTTCCTTTTATTTTTATTCATATTGCCCTTTTAAAGTTATATTTTCAGTCTAAATTTTTACACACACATGCATGTGTGTGGTGTATATATATATATATATATATATATATATATATATATATATATATATATATATATGCAGCAACATGAAGATACAAGCATATCTATCTATCTATCTATCTATCTATCTATCTATCTCCAAAAAACAATGTATATGCTAATATGTGTATCTATTCACACAGGAATATGAAATTGGGACATATTTTATGCAAAAATCTCTTTAGCATATTAATGTCAGCTGTTCCATTCATAATATGGTGGACGTTAATGGGTTATAGATAGAAACCTATAATTAGTACCATATTTTTTACTTAGTTCTTAATAATACCAGAGTTTATTGTAGGCATTAATGAATTTAACAAATATATTTCCATACATATAGTTGTGTATAAATGAATATACCTAAATATAACTGCACATAAAGATGTATGCATTTATGTGTATACTGATATCTATCTCTTTATCTATGTACTTATATTTTTCTCTCACATAGAGATATGTACACACAAATACACACACACACACACATATATATACATATATATAAATGTGTGTGTGTGTGTGTGTATATATATATATATGTGTATGTATATATATATATATATATATATATATATATGTATGTATGTATGTGTATATGTATATATATGTATGTATATATATATATATATATATATATATATAAATATAAAAATACATATATATATTTATGTGTACATATATATATATATATATATATATATATATATATATATCAGGTCATCCCATAAGTTCTGTCTGAATTTTAACTTTTTGTTAAAATGAACAAAATTTAAAGAGTATTTTATAATGTCTAATGGAGCTGAACATAATTTTTATGTTTAGATGCATTTAAACTGATCAAATTTTATTTCAGAGAACACTAAAATTAAATTTTGTTTGATTAAAACCCTGCTAACATGGAAGTACCCAAGAATCATTTGAAGCACATAATGTTTTATGAGTTTAAGAAAGGAAACTCAGCAACCAAAGCAGCTAGAAACATTCACTCAGTTTATCGAGAAGAATGTGTGAATGAAAGAACTTGCAGAAAATGGTTTGCAAAATTCAGAGGTGGAGATTTCACCCTTGAAGATGAAGATCGAACTGGACGTCCAGTCAAGTTTGATGAAAAGCTTCTTGAAGCAGCCCTTGAAGAATATCATGCTTTATCAGTTGAGGAATTGGCAGTGGTTCTCAGTTCAAACCATACAACTGTTCATCCTCACCTTCAACAACTTGGAAAAGTTCCTAAACTTGGAAAATGGCTGCCTCATGAATTGTCTGCAATATCCTCAAATTCCGAGTTGACATCTGCTCTTCTCTCCATTCTCGCCAACTTGTTTCACCTTTTTTGGATAGACTTGTGACTGGCAACAAAAAATGGATCTTTTATCAAAATGTTAAGCATCATAGACAGTGGCTTGGTAAAGGGGAAGGACCCCAGCCACAGCCGAGAAGGGAACTTCATGGGCAAAAGGTTCTTTCAATCTGGTGGGATTGCCAAGGAATAATCCACTTTGAATTCTTGCCACCTAATGCAACAATTAATGCTCGAATATACTGTCAGCAATTAGAGTGTTTGAACCAAGCTTTGATGAAGAAAAGACCTGCTCTAGTGATCGAAAAGAGGTGATGTTTCATCAGGACAATGCGCACACAGCAAGAATCACGTCACAAAAGATCGAAGAACTTGGTTGGGAGAAAATTCCTCATCCACCTTATTCTCCCGATCTTGCTCCTTCAGACTACCATTTGTTTCGTAGCTTACAGAATCATTTAGAAGAAACAGCTTTTGTAACACAGAAAGAGGTTAAAACTGACATTTGTGAGTTCTTTGAATCAAAGCCAAAAGAATTTTACAGTAATGGAATTAGTAAGCTTGTTAATAGATGGAAGGAAGTCATAGATAATCAGGGAAAATACATTGTTGATTGAATCTATAATTAAATGTAACATTTGGTTACTTGTTTTCTTTATTCAAAATTCGGACAGAACTTATGGGATGACCTGATATATATATATATATATATATATATATATATATATATATATATGAAGACCTTGAATAAGTTCTTCCTGATTTTCATGAAAAGTAATGTTTTATTTACAAAAATTAGTAAGAAACATATCACTTGCTAGCCACTACTTTTCCCTATCCTTCTGGCAGTATTTGTATTCCACGTTGGAATAACGACACATCTTTTGAGGCTTACCACAAGTCAACCTGTTTTTTGGCATCTTCATAAGAATGAAAGTGCTGCTCAGCCAGGTTGTGACTTCAATCATAACAAGTGATAATTGGATAGGCCAATGTCTGGTGAATACAGCAGGTGGGGTAGGACTTCCCATTTAAGTAAGTTGATTTGTAGCCATTTTGCAACATGTGGCCTAGCATTGTCATGTTGCCAAATCACTTTCTCATGTCTCTGCTCGTAAAGCTTCCATTTTTTTCTCCAATGTTCAGCTCAAATGCATCAATTGTAGTTGATACAGATTTCCCATGATGGTTTCAGTCAGTTTGAGCAGCTCATAATAAGCTAAACCCAGGTAATCTCACCAAATGTATAGCAGAAGCTTCAAACCATGGCTATTCAACTTTTCCACTGATGTATGGCCGGGCTTACCCACAATCTTCTACATTTAGGGTTATCACAGTGTATACACTTTTCATCACCAGTCATGATACAAGGCAAAAAACCTTTTCTTTTCTACCGTTGAAGCAGTTTTTTGTACGTGACAAGATGCCATTTGACATCTCTTGGCTTCAATTTGTATGGCACCCAATGTCTTTGCTTTTGTATCATTCCTAATGATTTCAAACATTTCGAAACTGTTGTGTGAACAACTCTTAATGATTCTGCAAGTTCAACTTGAACCTGACATGAGTCTTCGTGAAGTAATGCCTCCAACTCTTCATCTTTCAACTTTTTTGGTTTCCCAGTGCATTCTTTGTCTTCAACATAAAAATTGTAATTTTTGAAGTGTCTAAAGCAGTCTCTGTATGTTGTTTTCAACAGAACATGGTTGACATAATTCTCAACAAGAATTGTGTGTGCTTCAGCTGCAGATTTCTTTTAAATAAAGTAGTGCAGTAAAATTTGACCCAAATACAATATCTTCGGCATGACATCCGACATGTTTAATGCTATGAAAAACAAAGTTGTTTACACTTCGGCAAAATGATATACACTGAATTTGAAGCTTCAATATAATACTTCCTTATAGATGTGTTACCATCTGAAACTACATGCGCACAGTTCTGGGAATGCCATCTGTTGGAAGACAGCAAGAATTTATTCAAGGTCCTAATATATATTAGTGTGTATATATATATATATATATATATATATATATATGTGTGTGTGTGTGTGTGTGTGTACACATATTAGTGCATACATATATATATATATATATATATATATATATATATATACACAAACATATATTAAAGTATATATTACTATATATATATATATATATACACACATATTAGTGTGTGTATGTATGTGTATATATATATATATATATATATATATATATATATATATATACACACACATATAGATTCGTATATGTGTGTGTGTGTGTGTATATGTACATATGATCATTGAAATACTTAATGTTTTCAGGTAAGTACATATATATATATATATGTTATATAAATATTTCTTTATGTATACATTATCTTTATATCTCTCTGTTTATCTCTCTCTCTCTCTCTCTATATATATATATATATATATATATATATATATATATATATGTATTTGTGTGTATGCATGCTTTCTCTCTTAATCACACTATATATAATTCAGAAAAAATCACCCCCTACCAAATACCGAGTTCCTTTACCCAAACCAACCAATTAAAAACAACTTTCTTTCATAATAATTTTTTCTTGTTGATGCTAATCTTATTTTTTTTGTTTGTTTGTTTTTTACCTTTCTCACCTTTTATTTCTTTATCTACTTTTTGCCTGACATGCAGACGAATAAATTGCTTTTATATTGATACTATGGGTGAGAAAGGAATCATCTCTGCAGTAGTTACAATAGTCAACTTTAAGACTCTGTCTGTTAATTTCCACCATTTAGATTCTTGATGTTTATTTTCACACCTGACTTCCTGGGTTTAGCTGTTACTTGATCTTGTCTCTGCAAATTCTTGATTTTATTTCTTTCTTAAGGAATATTTTTATCCTCTTCATTGAAAGGCATATTCGATTTTGTTACAATTTCTTTCCTTTACTTTAGTAGTCTAGCCAGTACAAAAATTATCAAACAATCATATTATCATATTTATATAGATAGACAAGTTTCATATTTATATAGATAGACAAGTTTCACCATGCCATCTAAAATGGTGGAAATATTTAAGATGTTAATATTTTATAAGTCCAATGCAATTAGAAAATTCCTAACCAATTATCTACCAGCTAAAAATAATCTTGCAGCTAAAGTAATTTAAGACAGAAATAAAATACAGCATTTTATTTGTCGAGTTTAAAATGATAGAACATTCTATTTCGATTACATCATCAGAACAGTCTAACATGCAGAGATAAAAGAAGTCCTTTTTTTTGCATAAATATTGAAAAATTTCACACAAATAAAAATATGTATATAGAAATATATTTTAGCTTCACAGATAAAAGAAAATTAATTACTGAATAATTATTATTCTATTCATAAATTTTAATATAACAAAACTATTTCTACTGTGTTACCACGTAATACAGCCATATAGAAAGTTTGGAAACCAACCAATGATTTTTATGAAACTTTCAGGCATTCCTTTTGACAAATTCATACATCCAAGTATTTTTCCTAGCTTTTCTTACTTTACACAACCTTTCCGCTAAATTGTGTATTTAAAAAAATGTTTTTGTTTTCTCTTGGACTCAAGTATAAACCTGATATATATTTACCTATAGACTCGACTATAAACCTGGTCAATGTTTACCTATAGACTCAAGTATAAGCATGACCAATGTCTACTGCCTCATGGTATAAACCAAACTAATGTTACTTAGAGACTGAAGTATAAAACTGACTAATTTTTATCTATAATATAATAATTTAACATTAAATACCCTGACAAGAGTTGACATGTCATAAAATCCAATAATCCAACACAAAATCTTCTCATTAACTGTGTATTCTTGTGTGGATTTACATAGCTGAATGTTTTGTGTTCATTCCATTTAGTGTTGTTTTGTTTATTTAACTTTTTTCTTCTTTATCTCAGATCACAAACTTTCTGTTTGTCTTGCATGATAAGCAGAGTTATTAATTTTTAGGGCTCAGCTTTCAATTTTGCTGTTTGCTTAGTCCATCTGCTTTTGTCAGTGTGATATCAGTGTGATGATCCAAGTTGGAGATGTGGGTAATAAATGCTGGTATATTTATAATGAATCATATTCTTTTGCTTTTAGTATATTTACTCTGTAGGCTTTGTGCACATAGAGAACTGAAGGGGGTTTGCTATTTTTTGGTGATTGGCCTCTCTCACTCTCTTTTACTTCCTCTCTCTCATGCACACATATATACACTTTTAAACTCTCATCTCTTTTGTATCCAACTCATAAACTAAATTTTGCAAAGATAAAACTAGAATATTCAATTAACCATCTTGTGATTGAAAAACTCATACCAATTTTTGAAAACAGACAATGACTTTAATAACAGTATATAAAAAATCACAGACATATATATATATATATATATATATATATATATATATATATATATATGCTGGACTCTCCCGTCATTTATCAAAGTATGAGGGTCAAGCAACTCAGTTCCTAGGAACCAATAGCCAGAAACTTGCACATATGATTTGATTATAGTGTTGAAAGTTTTGTGCAGAACCATCCACACTTTTTGAAGAGCTAAGTACAGAGATCTGGTGCACTACATGCCACACAGTCCCCAAATGACCCTGCCCAGTTGTCCTTCTCCTAGACCAGTTGCTATCTCAGTCTGTCCTGCTATTTATCCATAGCTGGAGGGAGAAGAAGAGGATTCATAGAGGGTATTAGCACGTAAGTGAATGTAATGGATTCGACTGGATTTCAAACTTGGCTCTCTGATTCCTCAATTTGAGCCACCATCCATTACTCCACTGTGCCTCCATATATACACATACACACACATCTATATATATATATATAATCTTCATCATTTGTTGTCTGATTTCATTTCTGTCTGAGATGCATTCTGGGCCTGGGTCACTATATATGTGTGTATATATATATATATATATACATATATATATATATATATATATATGCGCATGTGTGTGTGTGTGTATATATATATATATATATATATATATATATATATATAGTTAAACCTAGAGAGCCAGACAAACCTACAAAGATTTTACCTAAGTGGATCCCTGACAATCCGCTTAGGTGAAACCTTGGTAGGCTTGTCTGGCTCTCTAGGTTTAACTAGGTCTGCTCTACTCATTGTATTGAGCACTTTATTTAGTTATATTGGATACTTGCATTTTTTGTTTTTTTTTCTTTGGGCCTTGAACTCATATGCTGGATGATTATTGTTGGTTAACGTACATGTTCTTGGTTCTTTCTTTTTTCATACCTTTTTTTCCATTTGGTGTTGGCTTGTTTATTTGCGAATAAATATACTGAAGGTTTTCTGAGCGAGTATAGTTTCCTATACTTATAAGATTTCTATTAAGTATATATATATATATATATATATATATATATATATATATATATATATATATATGAATGTGTATGTATGTCTGTATGCAGAATCACCACCTATGAACCTTCATAGAAATCCCCCTCCCTTCATCACATGTGACCTCACTTTACAAAAACCCTCTCACCTGGGCATGTAACACTTACATATCTCTCTCCTTCATGTATGTGTATGCACAAGCATACTATGGTACTTCTTTGCTTTTGTATCTGTGTTGGGACATAGTTTTTGTACATGCAAGCATGTGTCCCCTCCATCTGTGTAAATAACTATATGAGTATTCGTGTGCTGTATGTTGTATTCTCTGATAAGTAGGGGCATAGATTAAGCATTGTGTACATATCTGGGGTCACTTGAGGAAAACACTCTTAAGTGCCCCTTTACAATCACACAATTAGTAATGTATTTGAGGACATCTTACATGTTATCTAAGTACTGATTTAGAAATGTGCTAGTCAAATATGTGCATAAGTGTTTATGAATACAAATAGATAAATAGATGAATGTGGGTGTATAATTATGTGTGTACATACATATGGGTGGACACATTTATGTGAAAACATATATATGTGTAGATGGATGCAGATGTGTGTATGGATGTAGGCCCATATGTGTAAGTGTAATTATGTGTATATAGAAAAACGTGTATGTAGGTATGGGAATTTATGTAAGATTTCTGATTTCTCCCTTCCTCTCTTCTGTTTCTTACCTCTCCCTATTTCTTTATTCCTTTCTCTTGTCCGGTGAACAAGAGGTCAACACCACAACCATCATATCTTCTAGAGACATATACCTCCCTCCTCTCCTTCCTACTCTATGTAACTACCTTAAAACACAACTTCTGCTAATCTTGTTTTTCATTTCGTTTTTTGGTTGACTCCTGAAAGAATTTTTGGATCCACTCATTGTTTTGAAACTGCAAGGTCTGATGAAGTGAAACAAAATTTTATCAGTCTTTCGAAGTATAAAATATTTCCATGACTTTCTGAAGTCTCTGATTTGTTAATTAATTATTACTTGCTCTGTTTACTACATTGCGCTCTCGGGATTTATATCCTCCCTGGATATCCTATATGGATTACCAATTAACTTTATCTTATTATATATATATATATATATATATATATATATATATATATATATAGTGTCTGTCAACTCAAAAAGTGAGTATGACCATCACTGATATGTCTAGTTCATCTGTTAAACTCCCCCTCCACAACAATGCATTCATTTGTTGTGTGAACGGCAGTGGCTCATAATGCCAGCCATTGATCTGCATTTCTTGTTGCATATATAGCATATCAAATCATCTCTGGGTGGTGGAAGTTGTGTCTTTTTATGTCATGTCAGGCCTGACCTGGACTTGCATACATACATAGATACACACACAGGGTGCCCAGTAATAAAGTGGCAAATTTATTCTCTGAGAAAATGCACCTGCTTTAATTGGTTCATCTCTGTGGCCCTCTAGAAGCTCAGATGTGAATGTTATGGATTACTGTATTTGGAGTCTACTCCTAACTCACTTGCAAAACTGTTGTTGTGACATCGTTGATATTGATTCATTGAAGTGAAACTTAACTAAAGCCTGGAATGAAATTCCTTTTGAGACTATCTACAGAGCTACTGCCTCCTTGTTGTCATGCTTATAACTTTGTGTTTTACATTCAGGGAAACATTTTTAATATCTACAATAATTGTTCAGTTTGTGCATAAATCATGATATCTAAATAAATTTCTTTTTGAATTTATCTCTTTTTTACTGAACACCCTGTGTGTGTGTATAAAATATAGTTTTAAGGCATGCTATATTTATGGGTTAAATCTCAATATCAAGGATAGAGCACATGTAAATATCAAAATGGACATTGTAGTCAACACCCAGTGGCGACAATCTGTTTCATGCTAAACACAATCGTCATGGCCTGACAATTGCATTTAGCATGAAACAGACTGTTGCAACTGGGTGTTGACTTCCATGTCCACTTTTATATTTATTTATATGTATAATATAAACTTGCAGTAGTACTGAATATAAAACAAAACACACCAGTTCTTTGTTATAATAATTCCTTTTACAGTAATAATAATAATAACTATTAATAATAATTACCCAGTATTGCTTGTATGTTATATAAAATCAGCTTCATTAAGTTATAATAATAATAGCAATATTTATGAGGAATATTAATAATAACTATTAATAATAATTACCCAGTATTGCTTGTATGTTATATAAAATCAGCTTCATTAAGTTATAATAATAATAGCAATATTTATGAGGAATACCCATGAAAATTTCATGGTTTTTCATTTGAATTTTTTTGATTAATCATAATTCTTAAGTTAAAAATTCCCATAGAAATTCCCCTATTGGATTGTTAAATATTTGAGCTTAGCAACTTTAACAAAATATCGCAATAACAATCATAAATATGAATGCAGGTCATTATTTAAAGAAGTAAGGGGGTACAAATGAAAAGATTAAAATTGACAAGGTTTACTATTTCGATAAAGCAGGCATTAAACAAGGAGGCACGGTAGAGTAATGGATAGTGGCTTGGATTGAGGAATCAGAGAGCCGAGTTCAAATTCCAGTTGAATCCATTACATTCTCTTATGTGTTAATACCCTTGGGAAAGGTATGAATCCTCTTCTTCTCCTTCCAACTATGGGTAAGTAAAAAGACAGGCCAGGTTCTATAGCCTTGGATGGCAACTGGTCTACTGCAGAAAGAAATAACAACCTACTGCAAGAAAAAAATCTGCCCTGTCAGTCATGTATCAGAAGACACATGATCACCTAAACATGTATCATGCATGGCACATAACTGACTGAGACACTAAACATGAAAATGTTATCACCTCGTCTACCCAGACGTTCTTTTTTATTTTTCTTTGGTTTTAGGGAAAGGAAGAAAAAACAGTGTTGTCATATCTTTTCTTCCATCTATCTTTGCAATCAGATAGGAATGGTTCATTCTTTATATTAAGTAATGGCAGGATGGAGTGTATTGTATGTGCTAACTAAGGAACAAGCAAAATTATAATAATAATAATAATAATTGTTGTAACCTCGGGAAGGTTACTGAATAGAATAATCAAATGAAGGTTGGTAATGAACGATAATACTTACGACATGAACAACACATATAAGATTTGCCAGCGGTGCATAGAAGAAATAGTCAACTGCTAGAAGTGAGTCAAGTGAATTTCACAATGAATCTCCAACTGCAGACCAACATACAGTATTTACTACTGTATTTATGCGAATGGGGACATACCCTTTATCGTCCGTAGGTATGCTACAATAATAATAATAAGTTTGAGTAAATATTTTTATGGAGCTGGGTAGAAGTGACAATTCTTGTTAATTTGGTAATATTATAACCTATGATAGTGACTACTGAGAGTAAAATTAGCCTATTGGTAGCCCGTAACTTCAGAAATATAACATAGCTATTTAAAAAAAAATATGCACCTTCTATGTTGTTACATATAGTATATTAATACCAATTTTATTGTGAAAAAATTGATGAATGGGTGTGTATGTATGTTGTTTTTTATTTTTCTGTCTTTTACAGTAAAGTTCATGCTGTATAAGTCCTCAGAGCCACTCAAGGTAGAGGGATATGTTAGAGGAGAGTTTATATGGATAGGAGTGGAAGATAACGGTTAACTCTAGACTTGATCAGGTTAAGATTGTAGTGATTGGGAGCTTGTTCCATAGGGAAGTGGTTTGTGAGAAGAAGCTGTTCGAGTGGAACTTACTTCTTGCCAGTGGAATACAGAGGGAATGAGGGTGGTTTGTTACTATGTAAGTGGCATGATTAGTCCTAGCCATGAAGGTTAGACCTGGTGGAACAAGAAAATGCAGTTTGTCCAAGCACTTTTCTTGGTATTTGTGATGGAGCAGTGAGAAACTCATTACATCCCAGCCTGTGAGAGTGAGGTTGGAATGTGGAAAATAATTCTCAACAAGGACTTGGAAACTCTTTTGAAATCTATCAAGACTGGAAAGTGCAGTCTAGGCAGCTCCTTGTTCCTATCCATACACTGGACTACTTTCTTGTTGATTGAGCCCTCAAAAACCTTACTGAGGAGACTAATGGGTCTATACTGGGAGGGGGAGGATCAGTTACTCATGTTTTTGAAGATTGGTCATACACTTGCCACCATCCACAAGATTTCTACTTCAAGTAGCTGTAAAATAATTTTGCTAGAATAAGGGATAATTGTGTTGATATTCTTAAGGATGACCACTGGATTTTTGTCTGGGCCAGTGGCTTTTTCGGGGTCAAGGCTTTTGATAAGTCTAGACACTTATCTTGCTGAAATGAGTATATTACCCAAGATTATGCTCAGTGGGACATATGAAGTTGGAGGGGGGATAGCCTTTATTATCTAGTTGTTGTGGAGTTATTTCGCAGTGGAGGCTTGTATTTGTACTAAATTGGTCCTAGAATAGTTTGACATACAAAACGTTAGGAACTTGATATAATAAGTATTACACAGAGTAATCTTGTTGTGGTCGCTGACTACTTTCGTATTTGACTAACTGTCAACTACTGTCGTCCGACATCGACTGACCCTCGTTTCTCTTATTACTCCTACTTATATTAGGTGGGAGAGTCTATTAACTATAGAATAGGTGTGCTTCACCATAACATCCCCCTCCTAAAACTTTACTCTGTAGGAGTAAAACAGTTTTCTTTATTTATTTTTTACAGGAAATATGAAGAAAAAACAAGAAAAACTTCATTTTTTTAGCAACATTGTAGTGTATCTCCTACATTTTGGATCCACTTTTAAAGGGTTAGTTGCCTTTCTTTTTCTCCTGGATCGGCGTCCCTCAAGTAAAATCATTGCAGGTGTTGTTAGATCAAACATATCAAAAATCAGCTCCATCAGCATTTCTTCTGCAGGACCACTGTCAACCACGTCTGAAGAGCATCGTCTGATATGGTTAATGTGCCGTCTGCACGTGAATTTTTCGCCTTTCACCAAGTGCATCATATTGCCAATCCGCTGTTCTATTTTTGATACCTCCATAGTGTTACCAGAAACAACCTACCTCTTTGAGCTTCTTAAGGATGGAGTCACAATTTCTGTAGGTTCTTCTTGTGGTTCTATTTGTTCAGCCTCTAGCTTCCCTTTTGTTGATCTTGTGCTTCTTAACGTTTTCTGTAGTGTCTTCAATTGACTTAAATCATTTAATAATACTGCATGTTCTTGGTTGCAGGTAACTCACTCCCCAGTTTTTCTCGGTGTCGGCTTCATCTTTACTTTCTGGAGCTTTTTTTTCACATATATCGTCGGTGTTACCCATTCAACTTTTTTAAATACACCAGTTTTCTCTAATCTGTCCAATTCTTTATCTATCTGTTCAATTGAGGCAAACAGCACATTCTTTTTCTTTTTGAATACCACCTGAGCATTTTCTTTTAGATGGAATTTTGCCTCCATTTTGGTACATGTTCCCAAACCTGGAGAAAAAACAGTAGGAAATGTTTCCTTAAGTTTCTTTACTAATTTTTGGGCTTCGGTGTTTAAACTTTCTATCTTGTAACAGAAGGAATTTATCGGTAGATCCCATAATTGGAATTCTGTTATCCAATTCATACCAAGTAAGTTCGTGGTATTTTCTATGACAAATAGTTTAGTTTTTCACGTTTTTTTATTTAATATGATGTTTGTAACAAATTCTCCAATAAATTGTATTTTTTCTCCCATCACTGACCTCGTGATTTTCTTTGTCTTCTTTAAAGTTGGTTTCCCCAACTTCTTCCACGTATGCAAATTTATGATAGATAGATCTGAGCCAGTGTCAAGTTGCATTTTTATATTTTTATTACTTATTTCGACGGTAACAAATTTTCTGGTTATTCCATCTTTTACCTCATTGGACTTTAATTTTCTTATTTTATTGTCTTTATTTTTTGACCTGCAATGCGTGCTGTTATAACCCACTCTTTTACAGTTGAAACATTTTTTATTCCTAAAATCACAATATCTGTACCAGTGTAGTTCACCACAAGCAAAACATGGTTTCGGGAGTTTTTGTTTAATTTTCTCTGGTATTTCACTTTTTGCTTGATAATCCACAATTTTAGAATTCTTTTTGGTAGACTGACTTTTTTCTTTGTAGCGTATTTTCCTTACATGGGAAACGCCAGACGGTTCTATCTTTTTTGAATCTTTCTTTACGCTAACATATCTTGTGCAGTCTTCTGCCAATTTCTGTACCGTAATACTTGGATCACTTTCCAATTTTGCCAGTACTAATTTTCTCAACTCTGCATCTCTTTCCGATACCAACCCCTGAACAAACACCAAGCACTTAAAATTGTCTGCGCTTAACTCTGCCAGCTTGAATTCTTCACAATGCTTATTCACATTGGCTGCATATGTTATATAGTATTGTTCGTCATCTTTCATCAGATTCAAACATTTCCACCTCTTGTGATACAGAGATGTCTTTTTACTAAATAATTCACTTAATATATTTACCGCCTTGGTAAATGTCAACTCGCTAGTTTTTTTTGGTAAAATGTAGTTTACCAATTTGTTATGCTCAGCAGTTCCTAATTTGCTTAAAAGAAGCCTAAACTTCTTTCCTTCAGACCATGAGTGGCAGTCCTCATTATACACGGCTGTATATTTTTTATAATACTCCTCAAAAGTTATCTCTTCATCTGGACTGTACATGAATATTTCAATTGAATTCCATATTGTATTCTCTGGGAAAGAATCATTTTGTAGATTTTTCTCTTTCTTCTTCTCAGTTATTTCCAGAATTTTGTTTTGAAACTCCCTATGCATCTGTTCCATTTTTTGTTGGAATTGCATTTGTCTATTGAAAGTTTCCTCCTATAGCTGCATCTGGAATGTTTTTTGTTGCTCTAATATTGTCATCTGTTGTTCCGACTGGAACTTAAAGAATTCCCGGAATATATTTTTGCATTCCTCCATCTTTGCAAAAAATTTACACAATGCCTAAATACTGTAGAGGGGGTTCCTATGAATTTGCAATTTATGACCTATTTGAGCAAACTGTATTATCAGGGAAAAAAATATTTCTTTTCTCAGTTGAGAATACAACAGATTTTTTCGTCACTAAGTTGACCACTTGGCTTGTGAAAAACTTTACCAAGTTTTTTTTTTTTTTCTTAAGTGCGAATCTGAGACTTTGTCGCTGAAGTTATTGTGGCGAGCAAATTTTTTCTTCCTCCGTATGAGTGTGAATCCTTGTTGCCAAAGTTGTGGCGAATGAATTTTTTTTCTTACATCGTATGAGTTTGAATCCTCGTCGACAAGGTTGTTGTGGAGTTATTTCTCAGTGGAGGCTTGGATTTATACTAAATCACTCCTAAAATAGTTCAACATGCAAAACATTAGAAACTTGATATAATATGTATTATGCAGGGTAATCTTGTTGTGGTTGCTGACTACTTTCGTATTCGACTAACTGTCGACTACTGTCGTCCGACATCGACTGACTCTCATTTCTCTTACTGCTCCTACTTATATTAGGTGGGAGAGTTTATTAACTATAGAATAGGTGTGTTTGTCCATAACACTAATATTAAGTTTGAGTCAAAGATTGAGGTGTAGAGCTTTGCCTTGTCCGTCGTGGATGATATGACCTCTGGGACATTTATAATAGTGGGTACACCCACTTTGCTTCAGTTCATAATTTGGTTGATGATCTTCCAGAATTTGCAACATCATATTTGTTTATTTTCAGACTTTGCCTGGACAGATTGCACATAGCTGCACTGTATGGTTTCCAAGATTCTCTTACAGTGATTGCAGGCAGTTCTGAAAGATTGTTTTGGTAAAATATTTTGGAAAGGACCAGATTTGAGAAATTCATGAGGAGTGTGCAGAAGAAATCTACTTATCTTCAAAAAGGCTGAAGATAAGCACCTGCCAATGCCATTGGCTCCAAGATAGAAAAAAAATCAGAGTAGACTCATTCTTTTGTTTATAACAGAAAACAGTTAATGGAATAGCCTAAATATGCTACCTACTTGGTTGATGAAATAACTGATGCTCTCTATGAATTAGCATATCTGCCTTCAAATGCAAAAAGAGAGTCAGTGGTATTAAACAAGGGGGAGAGCAAGAAAGTCAACTGCTGGAAGAACATGCAGCTCTGTGAACTTCTGACAG
Organism: Acanthosepion lycidas; assembly: GCA_963932145.1. Lineage (NCBI taxonomy): Eukaryota > Metazoa > Mollusca > Cephalopoda > Sepiida > Sepiidae > Acanthosepion > Acanthosepion lycidas. Next base: position 49,802,484 of record OZ010575.1, read on the forward strand.
TTTGGTTTATTTTTTGCTGAATATATATATATATATATATATATATATATATATATTCTCAAGTAATTTAGATGTCTAAAAAAGGGCTCTGGTGAAATAAATTATTATAATGGTACCTTAAAGTGGTCTGTTTTTCTTTAAAAATTAGCTCTGGATTTACATTGAGCTCTCAGAATTTCATCCTCGGGATTACCCATACGGATTACCAAGTTCTACATAACTTACATATATATATATATATATATATATATATATATATATATATATATATATTCTCAAGGAAGTGACATTCATAGTAATGGTGTTGGGGATAATCTCAGCATGTGACATCGAAATAGTCTGAAAACCATACTACATGCTGACACAAGAAATCGGGCAGACAAAACTCGTCAGAAGTTGTCCATAGCTGTGCTACTACAACCTCACCAAATTGGCAGATTGAAATTCTTTAGCCTTGGTTAGCTAAATTTATGTAGCGATGGCATCTCAATAATAACACCTACCAATCAACAATCTGACTACTTATGAGGAGTTATCAATTTAAAAAGCAAACATCACTGAGTTTTCAATCTGTTGTAGGTAGAAATACCACATGGTGATATATATATTAGGTTGGTGCAAAAATAATGACGTAATAATGTCGTTTTTTGACGTATTTTTTAACGTCAAAAACGACATTATTACGTCATTATTTTTGCACCAACCTAATATCTCCAAACATTCTATGACTGATATCAACCACTTTTCCCCCTTAAAGAAAGCAAATTTGAAAGCATATATATAATTTTTAAGTAATTAATGGATTTTTAATCTAATATTATTTCTTATTACAATAAATATATTTAGTGAGTACAGATGTTTTCTTTAAGTCCTATTAAAGAGAGACACATTTTTCTTTAATAAGACTTTTTATTTTTTGTCTGGGGGATATTAATTTGATGGTTTAAAAAATCAAGCAAGTGTAACCATTAAATATAGCATTTATAATAATATATGTAGACACACACACACACATATATATATATATAATTACAAATATACATTTACTAATGATTTTCTTGTGTCCACAAATAGACTCTCTCTCTATTTCTCTGTGTCTTTTCCAATCTAAAAGAAAAAAAAAAGTTTCTCTAGTTGTAGGGAGGGTATGCAGTGCAAAGGGTAAAAATAAATGATAAAAACTGATTAGATTGAGAATGGAGAGAATGACCCTGGAACAACAACAGCTGCAAGTGACAAGGAAAACAGACAAAATGCTAAACAGACAGATGGGTAAACATGCAAACAGAAACCTTGGCCATCTTGCATCAGCAGTAAGGAGGTCCAAAAATCCATTTCAGATGTTGTGCTAGTGAGGTTCACAGAAGTCATGGCAGATTTGTATTCATGAGAAAGGTGTACAATAGTAATGGCAATATTGGTTGTTTCATTATAAATTAATATTTAGCATTCATTCACCAAATAGTCTTGTTTTAGTTCAAAGATTTTATAAATTTCAACTAACAATAATTTCAGTTGAAGTGTATAAAGTTTTCATATTAAAAAAATTTTTCAATAAAATAGGTTTCTCAAGTTCACTAAGTTTCCAGTATTGATGGGGGCTTCCTTCCTAACCTTTTATTTGAAGTAGTGTTGAACATCAACATAATGATTATATCATTATTTTCTATTGGAATTATATTTTAGTAGTTGAAAGTTCTCAAGTATTTGTGATGCTGTAGCACCAGTCAACAAGATTTGAAGAACTATGGTCTTCACTAAGAACTACAGAGTTCATTATTTTGGCAATGGCAATATTAGCTGTTTCCTTATATGGAAGGATTTGGAATTCATTTATAAAAAACAAAGTATCACTTTTAGTTGAAATTTATGAAATCTTTCTATTAAAACATTTTTTTCAGGAAAATAGGGTTCCCAAGTTAACTGTTATTGGTTTTTTTCAGTGTTGCTATGGGCTTTCTTCCTCATCCTTTGTTTAAAGTAGTGTGGAAAGTTAATATCTTGATCATATCATTATTTCCTCTTCAAGTTACATGTGATATCCACTTTAGTTGTTGCTGCTGTTGAAAGTCCTCAAATGATGTAGCTTCTGTTATTTGGTACAGTTCTTTAATTGCGATTCTGTAAGAGAAGCCTATATGGTTTAAAGAAGGATGGTATGACAAGCTTTATTCACTCAAACCCATTACTAATCATTGATATGAGAATGTGGTTGTATATAGCTGACAGTTGATATATTTCTGAATAAATTTAGTACTATGTATAACATCCATATGAAAGTCTCAATCTTCAAAGTTAATTAAGAACACAACATGAAATGTTAAGTTAATATTTAGGCTTTGTAGCACATTCTATGTTTAAATTTTGCTGCATATTCAATGTTCAATTACCTTATCTTCGATAATATATTTGTTATAAGTGATCAGTACAAGGTATTTGAAGTGTTTAATATTTATTAATTCTGCATCCTGAATTTTTAGGATGGAATCAGGTACCTGCAAGTCCATTAATCCATTTCAGATGTCTAGTCGATGAGGTTCATTGGCAAAAGTATTAGGAAGCTTTTCTCAGAGAGACATTCAATTATGCAAGAGTTGGTGTGGTCAAATCTTGAAAACATCTGGATAATATCCATTTATTGAGTTTTATTTGAAAATATTGCTTCTGCATAGAAAATCATACACTGTCAGTCAAAGAATGGAACAAAGATCTTTCCAAATGCAGGACCTATTCGTTCATTTGAATAATTTTCAACTTCTCTTAGTGACTCAAGTCGACACTGAATTATGACTGCTTTGAAAAGAAGGTACAATTCAGATGTATTTTTTAACTATACAATCTATTCTCTCTGCCCAAAAAAGAAATCTCTTTTAACAAACAAGAAAATTACAATAAAAATATAATTTGGACATAGTTTATGGAAATTTCTCCATAAACTATATCCCAGAAAGAAATGTCTAGTTAACATGAAAAAAAAAAAACAATATAAACAGATGATGTAAAATATGCTTTATATATATATGATAGCATTACACTTGAAAACACACACACACACACACACACACACACATACATACATATATATATATATATATATATATATAGAGAGAGAGAGAGAAAATGTAATGATATTTTCTTCTTCTTATAGTTTTCCTGCAAGTGTTCTACATTCCATTATAAAGTCTGATTTTAATTCTATTTTCAATACAAATTATCCTTCCTTCACAGCCCCGTACCTCCACGTAGCCTTAAATATTACTTCTTGATCAACACAATTTCATTTAGTGCAGTATTTTTTTTTTATGCTTTAATTGCAATATGGTGAATAAGGACAAAGGGAACAACCCAAAAAGTAACAAAAAAAAACAAAAATAAAAAAAAATCTCTTAAAAATTTTGATGATGAATGATAATGATGGTATAGGTCAAGCTGTCAGTTTTCAAAATGACAACTTGCAAGAGTGAAAAACCTGGATATTTTCCAAAATTCTCAGCATTTATATATATATATATATGTATAGCATAGCATTTATATATATATATATATATATATATGTATAGCATAGCATTTATATATATATATATATATAGCATACCTTTATATACAGCTTACTGTTTATTTATATATATATATATATATATATATAGCTCAACATTTATTTTTATATATATATAGCTTACTGTTTATTTATATATATAGCTTAACATTTATTTATATATATATATATATATATATATATATATATATATATATGTATGTATATAGTTTACATATATATAAAACAGTATGCTATATATATATAGCATATTCTTTATATATATATATATATCACATACTGTTTATATATATATATGTATATATATATATATAGTTTACCATTTATAAATAAATAAATATATATATATATATATATACTGCATACCGTTTTTTATATATATGTAGCATAAGAAGGATTAAGATTCAAGATAAAATGAATGGGAATGTTACAATATTATCATTGTAAATGATTTGAAGTAAGGAAGATACACATATATACATATATACTATAGTATTTTCATTTTTTTAAATAAAAGCAAAAATTACATTAAAAATTGGGAAAGAGAATCTTAAAAATAAACCAAATAAAATTAGAAAGAATGTTAAAAAATTATCTTGTGGAAAAATAAAAAATAAAAATTCATTTTAAAAGGTAAATAAGAAACATGAAAAAATTAAACAGGAAATGGAATGAAACGAGATGTGAAGCATGCATTGAAAATCAAAATAAACGAGAAATACAGAAAAATGGAGAAGCAAATACAAAATAAATCATTGCTGTGTTGTTAGCATTTCTCTTTCTGCACTTAGTTCCTGATTAATTACATATATATATATATATATATATATATATATATATAAAATGTGTGTGTGTTTGTGTGCAAATATATATGTATGATATTTTTACAAAAATTGAATTATTCTTAATGATGTACCATTATAATACACAAAATAGTGCTCAATGCCTAATGATAGAGCTTGAATATTAACCTAAAATGCTGTTAAGCCAATTAACAGCTATGACTATAGTTTTATACAGGTCCTGTGTAGTTTAAGCTCACTCAAAGCAGTTTTTCTGGTTTCAAAGTTAAAAGTACCTCCCTCAATTGACCCAAAGTACTGCATGTGGTATGTATAAATGCACAATACATGTACAAACCATATTTACTTCGGTTTTTCTCCCTAGGCGAATATGGTTTGTATGCTGATTATGTGTGCATAAAAATCACATGTACATGGTGGTTCAAAAGTCTTGCCACCCCATAATAATATAATTTTCTATTTCAATGCTCTGTGTGGTATTATCAAGGGAAAATTTTTTACATGAATGATATCAGAATATGCTTCATTTGAAGGACACCATTTAGAGAGCCTTTGCAAGAATCAACAAAGCACAGCTTTGTAAATTTTCACACAGGATTTGATGCTGTATCAGTTTCTACCACAAAAATGATGGTATTCATACAGAACTTCTTGATGTGTGACAGCCTTAATGAAAATGAATAAACTGAATCCAGTACATGTGCTTTGTATTACTTGTCGTTCTATTGTTACGTTTTGGTAGGGGGTGACAAGACTTTCAGACCCCCCTGTAGTAGTTTCTGTCAAAAATATTTGCCGGCAAAATCAGAAAAACCTTTGATGATTATATGTAAGATGTGTATGATACTATAGCTGTGACTGACAATTAGTTTATCACCATTTTTTGGTTCATATATATATATATATATATATATATATATATATATATATATATATATATATATATTTCATATTCTAAGAATTCCACTATGCATGATCACTGAACTAATTTTGTAATAGAAACTACCTCCTTAAAAATAATCAAATAAACTATAGTAACTTCCTCACTTACTAGAAATAGATATTGTTTTAGTCTGTAAAAAAAGACATACCCCACAAATACCCATGGTATTTGATTTTAATCATAATATAGAAAAAAAATTCTCATTTCCTCAAAAGAGACATCCTAAATCTTAAATGAGATCATCTGATTAATAATGTGATCCACAAACTTCCACTTAGTGTAAAATGATAGTTGCCTAATTTATTATCACTGTTTATATCTTCTAAACTCTCCGATTCCTCAATCTAAGCTGCTATCCATTACTCCACCATGTCTCCTTTAAAGAAAAAAAATAATGAACTGTAACAAAATATTAGTCCTCAGTATGGCGTTGAATGTTGAACAATTTCTGCACAGACGAAGAGGAAACTTGAGGCAGCAGAAATGTGGTTCTACATGTGGATGCTGAGGATACCATGGACTGAAAATGTGTGCAATGACAAAGTTTTAGAAAAAAATGGAAAAAAAAGGAAGGGGCTGTTGAAATTTCTAGGGCACATAATGAGGGATTGGAAAAATTTGATACTCAAAGGGTAGATCAAATGCAAGAGGGATAGAGTAAAACAATGCATAAATTATTTAGTGAGCTTGAGTTAATGGATAGTGGAAAATGGTTTAGAAGAAATAACAAAAAGACAAAATTTATTAAGAGCTACAAAGTACAGGAAATTGTGGAGAGCCATGATCACCTATGTACTGAACAGACACAGCACATAGAAGAAGATGATCAGGTGCCACAGCCAAAGTATTGTTGATTCTCACACTGAAGACATTCAAGGCCACTGGATTTATAATTTATCCCAGTTCAAAAGCTACTACTCAATAACAAGCAATGACTACAGCAGTAGCTGAAAATTTTGTAATTTCTCAAAGATAAAATATAGTTATAAAGTACTTATGTGTGAAAGTGTTCAATATCAGAGAGTGTATATGAATATAACACTGGACATTGATGTCAAGATCAAATAGCAACAGTTTGTTTCATGCTTGAATGTAATATTCAGGCCATATGTGTTGTGTTTAAGTTTGGCTATTTATATATGCTAGTCAATGGTGTATTATGGGTAACAAGGTCAATTCTGTTGTCCTAATGGCAGGGTGGGCAGTAATGATTAGGTCTCAAATTATTCTAGAAGCTATTGAGTAGGAATAATTGTGTATTCAAATGGGTTTATTTGTAGCTAATTTATAGTGTCATTTGTAAACTTTTTACAACACAATGCATTTCATGCATAAAATTTCTTGATAGAGAAGTCGTACATATCTATAAATACACATACATAAACTGTATTTGCATCCGCAATATATTTCATGTATGGAATATGTACACCTATAGACACATATACATATATATGTGTGTGCATGCAATCCAAGAAAAAAACATTAGTCTGACTGTAAATAATGTAAAAAAAATTAAATCAATACAAGTCAAAATCAAAAATAATAGTTGAAAATGTTCATGAAAGTTAAATAAATATGTGACCTTGCAGACTGTTTTGAAAATTGCAGAGAGCACATCAATAAGGTTGCACCATTGGTTTTTTCTGTATGTCATGTCTCTTTAGGATAAAGATGATCATGGCCTTCCACAATTTCCTCTCATTTGTAGCTCTCTAAATTTTGTATTTTTGTTATCTCTCCTAAATCTTATTCTGCCATCAATTTACTCAAATTTGCTATGTTAGTTTTGTATTGCTTTTCTCTCTCCCTCTTGTGCTTAATCTGTCTTGTGAGTATAAAATTTTCCAAGCCCTTTTTCCTCATTATGTGCCCTAAAAATTTCAAATATCTCTTTTTTGATGTTAAGTATAAGTCTCCTTTTTCTTTCCATTTTCTCTAAAATTTGCTGTTGCTCACATGTTCGATTCATGGTATTCTCAGTATCCTTCTGTAGAACCTCATATCTGTTGCTTCAAGTCCCTCCCTTCTTCATCTGTGAGGAAATTATCCACCATTCAGTGCCATGTAGGAGGATTGATATAAGATAACAATTTACTACACTTTTCCAATGAAATTTTTCTGTTTCTTAATACTTTGCTTATCTTTTGAAAGGCAACTTTTGCCATGCCAATGTATCTTCTGATTTCAGTGTTGTCCTTTCTGTCAGAACACTAACCAGATATTTAAATTGTTGTACTTGTTTGATTTTGGTATCTCTAATTTGTAATTTGAATCTTAGGCCCTTCCTTTAAGTTATCTATTTTTTCGTTAACACTTTAGTGTCCATTGTTCCACTAGTGCTAGGTATTTTAAGAAATATCTTTTTAATATCAGATGAGCATTAGTTATCTTTTAACACAATGCATGCGCACATGCACACATATGTGTGTGAATGTTTGTGTTCAAGCAAAGATAACATTTGTGTGATTGTAAAAAAACTGAAAATACACTGAAGTCAAAATTAATAATGATTGACAATGCTTAAGTTCATAAAAGTTAAATAAATATAAAACTTTATAGAAAAATGTTTGAAAATTGCAGAGAGCATAGGAGTAAGGCTGCAAAGGAAGTAATTTGAAGGGGACAAAGACACCATTGCCTTAGGTAAGCTATTTTTTAATTAATATTTTAGTGCCCATTGTTCAGCATATCTAGTGTTAGATATTTTAAGACATATTTTTTTTTAATAATACATGAGTATTGCATTTTAAAATGATTTCTAAGCACATGTTGTATTTTGGTCTTTACTGCATATATTATCAATGAAATAATCAGAATTAATGCTCATCTGCTATTAAAAAATATTTTACAATATGTTCCATTTAAGGAACAATGGTCATTAAAAGATTAATATGAAATGGCTGGTCCCTGGCCTGATATGTGACAAATATATATTAGCATCCCAGTTTGTATATGCACACAGATATCCAGAATATCTTGGCTTATAGCCATATCATATTGAAACACTGGTTCTCATTTGATAACCAAAATTAAGCATCATCAAGCCTGGCCACTATCAAGATGGATGGCCGCTTGGGAATACCATGAGCTGTAAGCTTGAATGTGTGGGCGGTATGATAGGTAACAGCTCAGAATGAGAAATCGGAGAGCCAATTTCAAATTCCAGTCTGGTTCATTATATTCACTTATGGGTAAATACCCTTGGGAAGAGTATGGTTCCACATCTCCTCAGATATAGGTTAAATAGTAGAACTTGTATCTGAAAATCATTATTATCTACAGAAAATGTATTCTTACAATCCAGTAATGTTTCATCTTTAAATAACCAACAAAAGATTGATAAATTATAAAAACAAATCAATCAGTCAACCAAAAGGACTTAGTTATAAACAGACTAATGTTATTATTCATCTGCTTGTCTATACAGCCCAATTTTTCAATTGTTCTCACTCACTTTTCTACCCTATAATACTGACCATTTGAAATAAATACTTGTTCTAATAAAAAGAATATAAGATTGTCTTCTATTTTTCACGGTGTTCTTGACATTTGTCCAAAAGCAAATATCAACAGAACCGCTGTATTTATTCTCATTTCCCCACAAGATTCTGATATGTTATCTTTCAATTAACCAATGAAAACAATCTGCTTTTTACTGACAATAACTCAAATGCAAGAGCAACTTTTTACATTTTCTTTCTTTCTCTCCCTTTTTTGTTTTAATTATTATTGGACTTCATTTATTTTTATAGTTGTTTTACTTAATTTTTTACTTCTTCTCTTTTTTATACATTTTGCAGCTTTTAATTTTTTTTTTTATTATTACAAAAAATGTGTTTAATTTTGTACTCTAGATCAATTTCACAATATTTGCATTTCATTTTGAAAAGTTTTTACTTCTGTTTTTATTTGTTGCTATTTTTGGATTTGCTTTATTCATATCTTATTTTTGCTTTAAATTTTTGACATTTTTATTTTGCATTGTTCACAATTTCTGCACATCTTCTTGTGATTTTTTTTTTTTTTTTTTTTACCTTTTCAGATTTTGTGACTTCAAGTGTGTGTCAATTTAAAATAAAAATTTTCTTTTTTCTGCTCCTTCATTCATTTCATAACTTTTAATTTTATTTGCTTTTTTTTTTTTAAAGAACATTTTCTGTTAATGTTTTTTTCTTTTACTTTTATTTTTTTATGATTTATTTACTCTTGAAAATTAATTTAGTATTTTCTTTTAAGCACTTTATATAGACTAATAAGCACATGTGGAGCATCTTGATTGGCTGGTGCAGCATGGTCTAATTATTTAAACTAACTGTCATATTGAGCATGTCTGGAGATAATTCATGTGGTATTGCAATACCACATGAATTATCTCCAGACAAGTAAAGATCTGAAAAATCTAAAACTCACAATGAAACGGTTATATCATGGATAATACAATATAAGCAACCAGGTAATCCTGAGTGGAAAGATTACACTAACACAGGAATTAGATAAAACAATAACAAAGTTTTATTCTATGGAAAGAACAATGAGTAAGAGTTCGTAAATATACAATCAGTAAAATGGAAGATACGTCACGGAGATCGTAGTCGTCCTTCATATGCTTCTACTATAATAGTCCGTCATGTCTTTTATTCTCCCAGTCTTGTCTCTTCTAGACTGACCAATCACAGTTGGGGTGTGTTAGGTTGTTCCACTATAACAGAAACTAATGCATGTCATTGAAAACTCACCTCACTTCAGCACTTCTTTATGATATATCTGTCAGTTTGTAGGTTTCTATTTTTTCTCTCTCTTTTCAGTTTTAAACATCAGGCTTCCTGTTTCATTGGAGAACAGCAAATATCACCAGTTGATCATTTTTTTGCAGACACTGCTTCTAGTTAGACTAAAAGAAGTGTCAACCAAACTTGACAGATTGTCATTACTTGCAGAGATGCAAAGAAACAATAAATTTCAACATGGCAATATTTTTTTTATATTTTTGTTATTTTGTTTTTTATGTAACTGAATAACAAAGGAGAGAAAATACACTAGTATGCATTTAAGAAAAATTTAAATTCAAAAACTCTAGGTACCATAGTGAAGAGCTCATCTGAAAAATTACCATGAAAGTATTTATAGAAAAGGCACAGAGAGTTAGCCTTATGGTGGTGGGAAAGTGACTGAAGCTAAGCTGCCCAAAGAAAGATATTAAACGTTAACAATTATGAATTGTGTGTATGAAAGTTCAGTTACCTGGGGAAAGATATCCCCATGAAGAGGAACAAGGTCCCAGTGGTTGATGTCACTTCTACCTCATACTAGAAATAAAAGAGAGAAAAGAGGATGAAGACAGGAAGTGTCCCATTTTTATAGTTGTTTGACAGTACTTCCTAATGATTTCTTGGTGAAACTGACAAAGCTATATAGGGATAAACCACAATTTAAACCTTTTCCAGAGATACAGGCATCATTCATTCATGATTTGAATTTATGTACATTATTTACATTATTCGGAATTTTTGTCCTCATCTATTCATCTATGTCACCATATTTATTACAATGTTTCAGCCGTTGTATGCAGGTGGTTGGAATGTTGAACTGAACTCTTTATTTCGCTCACTGGCATAGACTGTTCTAGTTCCACATGCCATGTTTAATGGATGTAAGTTTGTGGCGAACATGAGACAGAACCTGGGACGAGCACAACTGGTCGCGACTTGCCTTGTCTCCGCCAAAAAAGAGCCCATATTTGTTTAGCATGTAAAGCTACTGCAGTTGAAATAAGGGAGAACAAAGCACTTATCGCTCTGCCGTAATCCGTCCTCGGCCAGATATCGTAAAAGAATGAGGGGGGACTTGCATTGCATTTTTATGCAATAAAGATGCAATGCATTATGGGACATGGATGCAATGAATTATGGGATCACAGGAAGACGCAAGTGATTATGGGTATATGGACAAATATAAAAGCAACTACTTTTTCCCAGTGCGGTGAGTGGTTAGAGTGACGTTCACTGTTGGCGGCAAGAACAGTCTGTTAGTGCGATTTTGAGACAGAACTCAAGAAGGAACAACTCAAGGTTGAAATACCAGCTGGGAGAGCTTGAATTTACTCACCGGTTGCTGTTTTCTTTATTTTGCCACACAGTTATCAGTTATCTCCTGTTAATTTCTTTCTGAAAGGACCCAAAGAGAGTGAGTGCAATACCCGGTTAAGGCAGTGGAGAACTTTCTTAGGGAAATTAACAGGAGATAACTGATAAATGACATCCATTATATATGGCACATGGAACTAGAACAGTCTACTCCAGTGAGCAAAATAAAGGGTTCAGTTCGAAATTCCAACCACCTTAAGAAGGCTGGAGTGTACAACGGCCGAAACGTTGTAATAAATATGGTGACAAAGATGAGGATAATAGTTCGAATAATGTAAATAATGTACATAATACCTCATCTCAGAAATATAGACAGATACTGAAGAAGGCCAGAGCGTACAATGGCCGAAACGTTGTGTTGTAATAAATATGGCAACAAAGATGAGGACAACAGTTCGAATAATGTAAATAATGTACATAATACATCATCTCAGAAATATAGACAGATACTTGAGTTTATGTGACTAATTGGCAATTCTAGGACTCTTGAGGTTACATTATTTCCTGGAGTATTTACCTGCAAATAGAGAGTTTTTACAAGCAAGAAATGTACGAAAAGAAACTCTTAGCATAGAATTTATGGTTACATTTAGCCATTTCAATTGTAAAATGATGAGACCTTGCAACCAATTTATTACTGCACTTAAATTCATAAAGTCTAGGTACCATAGAGAGGAATGTTCAGGAGAACAATTACCACGAAAGTATTTATAGAAAATTCTACATTACAGTGGTGGGAATGTAACTGAAGCTGAGATGCCAGGTCAGGATCAGCGACATGGCATATTCTTTTTTTGTTTCCATTTTTTCTCTGTAACTTTGTTGTTGCTCATATGGTATTCTCAACATCCATCTCTAGAACCAAAAAATGTAAATAAATTAGTTTAATGTATACTAGTTCAGTACCTCTCCCTTTGCTGATGGCCAGATGATCAAATGCCAAATCTAAATTGTTTCTCTGTTTGAAATTCATTTATTAGAAAATATATTCAGTGTATATAGAGAAGCATTCAGAGAGAGAGAGAGAGAGAGAGAGAGAAATTAAGAAATTGTGACACATTTTATTTTCATTCAAATTGTCTATGCATACACACATGTATGCCTTAATTCAGTCTTCTTCTTCTATGTGCCATGTCCCTTCAGAGCATTGACAATCATGGTTCTCCACAATTTCCTGTCATTTGTAGCTCTTAATAATTTTTGTCTTTTTGCCATCTCTCCCAAACCCTGCTCCACAATTCATTCACTCAAGCTTCCCAGGCAGGTTATGTGTTGCTTTCTCCTCTCTCTCTCTCTCTCTCTCTCTCTCTCTCTCTCTCTCTCTCTCTCTGTTACCTTTAATCTGTCCTGTGAGTATCAAATTTTCCAAATCCTTTTTCCTTATTATGTGCCCCAGAAATTTCAACTGTCTGTCCCTGATATTAAGTATGTTCTTTTTGTTGCCATTGTCTCTAGAACTTTGTCATTGCTCACATGTTCGGTCCATGGTATTCTCAGCATATTTTTACAAAATTTGTTAAAAAAAATGCTTTAAAAAATGATTCTATTTATTACCAAATAATTGCCCAAAAAATTTTAGCATTTAAAAGGAGTAAGTTTTGTTTCCAACATGATGATTTTATTGATCAGTCCAAGGTAGAGATTGTTCAGATTTAGTGGGAGGGAAATGTATTATTTCTTTGTCTCATTTCAAATGCTGTTAAATTGTGAGTGTGTGCATGTGTTTGTGTGTACATTAAATGGTACAAGCGCATCAGAGTCACTCATGCAAAACACAGACATATGCATATACATTACATATGTGCATGCAAAGTCACATGCAGTGTGTGATGGACAAAGAATCAGCTCTTCTTTTATAATATAGATTGCACATAGATATTTTTTTTCTTACATTTCAGTTATATTTTTCTGATTTTATATTTGTCAGCTAATGAATTGCAACATCATTTTTTTTCTAGCAGTTCATTCTATGTCAACTTTTTCTCAATTTTTGTCAGTCCCTCACTTCTTTTAATATTGGTGACAGGATGACTATAATGTATCACTTATACAAGGCCATGCATTAACATTTACAAGTCTGTGGTCACTTCAACATGGGGTAATGGTTAGCAAGCTTGCTCATTAGATCAGTTACAACTGAACTGTGAGTTTGATCCTCACTGCATGCCATACTTTTAACCAGATCATTTATAAATCTGATGTAAAATTCAGAAGCTAATTCTTTATGAGAAAGAGACCAAGATGCACACTACAAACTGGGGATGTCAAAATTAAACAAGTACTGAAGTTTAAATATCTGGGAAGTGTTGTAACACAAATTGAAAAGTGTGACACCAAAATTCAGACATACATTGGAATAGCAAAAGATGCCTTCCAAAAGCCTTGCTAAACACTAAGAATTTAATCAGAAACAAAGAAAAGAGTGCAGAAATTTTATATAATATCAAGCCTTCAATATTGCAGTGAATGCTTGACAATTTCTTCACAGATAAAAAGAAAACTAGGATAAACATAAATTTGATTCTACAGAAGGATGCTGAGAATACCATAGATGGAGTGTGTAAGCAATCAAGAAGTCTTAAGAAAAATGCAAACCAAAAGCACATATTCAAATATTTTCATTGCCTAACATGAAGCATTATGGAGACTTACAAAATCTTATCCTTAATGAATTCCTGAGTCATCTTATAACTGATTCTCTTCCCAAAATTTTAGGCCACCCTCTGAAGTATTGAATAAAATGTCTACTTACAATAGAGATTTAGGGAGGCTTACTTGTCTGTCATGATTCGGATTTTGTTTATTGGTTGGAATTCTCTTTAAACATCAGGGGACAAGTTTGTACTTACATTTTAATTTTCTGAAGCTTATGTCTTTATATTTATATATAACAAAATGCTTATTTCTGTATGGTGTACTTACATTTTTTCTGTATCTTATGCTTAAACAGAATACTTATTTCTGTATGGCATGTTTAAAGAAAATGCTTTTTTTCTGAATGGTATGCTGAAACAAATTGTTTATTTTTTGTATAGGATCCTTAAATAAAATCCTTATTTTTGGGAGCAACATAAGATAGGAAGTTGTGGAGAGCCACAATTGCTTGTGATATTGCATATAAAAGAATATAAATTATCATTATTACTTCTTTCGTTTTTACCCTTTTGTTATAATCATTATTTCCATCATCATTATCCATGACTTATTGTTATCATCATCATTAACATCATTTCCAATTTCTTTTATTATAACATGATACTTTATGACTAACATCTGCATGTCCCCTTGGGCAAACAATAGAGCCAATATATACTTCCCTCAGTACATTACAAAGAGAAATTTGGTGTATGGACCTTCCATAAGGGACTTAGTCTCAGTTTAATGCTTGCCCATGGTGAGACCTAAAGAATAGTACCAGATCTCCCCCAAGGAATTTTTGGGGCTTCTTCCCAGTTTGTTTAAAGTATTTTTCTGAATCATGTTTGTGGGACATATTTACTGCTTCCAAAAGAAAATGTATATGAAAATATTTATATATGATAAGTAGAGACTTAGTTGTTGGAAAGTGTTTATTATTGACAAGCAAGATTATCTGGTATTGCCTGGATTATTATGCCAAGTGGTTGAAAAATACACACATTATACACTTACTCAGACTAGTATCCTCAACCTGGTTATTATCATCACATTGCAGCCACTATACCCTCCTGCTTTCTTCAGGTGTCTGTCATAGTCAGTAACTTTTAGTAAATTTTTAATAAACCATTTTTTTAAATTATTTCCCCCAAGCAAGGCAATAAAGCCACTAAGATGCAAGAGGTTACTGTGAAAAAATATGAGAAAAAGAAAACCATATTAAGGAGAGAGAACAATGAATGAATAGGAATTAAAAAGACAGAAAATAATGATTGACATTGCATTTAAATTTTTTAAGTTCACAGTTGACTGGGAAGTAAAAAGCTGGAAGAGAGTTCCACAAGCAAAAATTGTGAGAGAAGAAACTTTTAGCATAGAACTTACAGTACATTCAATAATTTAATAAATGCAACGAGGACACAAGTTTAGATAGATCAGTACATAATATTTATAATTCCTTGTTTCTTAAATAACCAAAAACTATGGTAAGGACACAAGTCTGGATAGATCAGTTTATAATACTAATTCTTCATCTATGATTTTTTTAAATATTCCCAAGAGCCATTCTAGGTAGAGGGTTACTAAATGAGAATGTTGTACGGCCATATCACATTGAAACACCGGTTCTCATATGATCACCAAAATTAAGCAAGCAATGTTGAGCCTGGTCAGTACCTAGATGGGTGACCACTTGGGAATACCAAGTGCTGTAATTAAGTTTGGATATTCAGGTGGTGTAATGGTTAATGGCTTGGAACTGGAAACTGGAGAACCAAGTTCAAATTCTAGTCAGGTTCATTATATTCACTTATGTACAAATACCCTTGGGAAAGGTATTAATCTGTCACTTATCCCCCCCAGCTAAGAGTTAATTAGTAGCACTTGTATCAGTAAATCATTAATGCCAAAAGAATCTTACAAACTAAAAGTATTTCCTGGTTTTAAATATTAGGTTGGTGCAAAAATAATGACGTTTTTGACGTTAAAAAATACGTCAAAAAACTACATTATTTTTGCACCAACCTAATAATCTACAAATTGTTGATAAACCGTAAAAACAATCAATCAAAAATGTTGTATGGGTGTACAGGGACATAACAAAGTTTAACTTAATATCTATATGCTTCCCCATTTGTTAATATCTTTTTATTTTATTTTTGATTAAATCAGTTAATCTCTGCTTTTACAGTTTTTTTCTTCTGTTGTTATTCAATAAATCTTTGGATCTATTCTCATCTTTATTTATTTTCTTTCTATTCAGTTCATTCTCCAGTCTTCTTAAGGTGAAATCTTTTTGTCTGGTATAGATTTTGTTAACTGCATTACATTGTGGGATATCAAAAATGGTTTCTGTAGTTTTTCTGTGTTGTTTTCTTTTTCTGGCTTCCATGTATCCTCGTTTTCTTGCACAATGGACTTAGTGATCAGTTTTTTTTTTGTTTTTTTTTTTGATAACATTTATATTGACTTCTTTAGTTTTGTCAGTTTCCAGTAGGATTCCTTTGTGATTTTGTTCCAAAGGCTTAACTAATCTCTTTTTTTCTTTCAATAAGTTTTCTGCTATGTCTGATTTTGAAAATCAGTCAAGAAATTCAGTCAATAACTCATCTCAAATTTTCATAAAAATTTCTCTTATCTGATGTGTTAAGTATCGAGATAAGTTGAAATTAGTTGAAAATCAGGTATTGATAAATTCAGAAGCCATTTTAAACTTAGTGGATATTTTAAACAGTTGGTAAAACATTTAAATTTGCCCATAACTAAAAGATTTACAAGTACTTGAGATTCATATCTGACAAGTCTATGAAAAATTTCACATCAACTTCAAACTCGACAAATTCTAAAAATAGGAACAATGTTTTCTCTTTTGCATTCATAAAAAGGTAATTCTTCCATCTTCTTGTCTAGGATTGCCAACTCTGTCAAATTATAATGAAGGACATAAAGAAAAATATATAAATAGTAATTTATAATTTAATTTCTGGCGATAGTATATAATTGAAGATGACATTGTATTTTACGTTTCAAATTCAACAAAGGGCAAAGTCAGAAAGAGAACAAAGGACTGTCCTTTTCAATAAAGAATGGTTGGCAACTTTAGCTGTATCTCATTAGGTAGTGGGTAATCATGGCTCTTCACAACTTCCTGCCTTTTGTTGCTTCCAGTAACTTTTGGCTCTTTACCAGCCCTCTCTGTTTTTGTTCTGCTATTCAATCAAACATTCATATAGGTTTTAGCTACTTCAGTATTTTAACTGCCTTCAGTATGTTCTCCAAGTGTTAAGTTCTCTAGGCCCACTTTCCTTATGTATCTATTTAAATTTTAGTTATTTCTTTCCGCTTGTAAGTATAAGTGTCTTGTTCCTATTTTTCTTAAAACTTCCTTATTGCTGACAGGTTCTGTTCATGGTATTCACAGCATTCATCAGTAAAATCATGTTTGTCATTTCATTCCTCTCATAGAGCATTGTGCATACTTTCATCTCTCAAGCCATGTCTAAGGGACTTAATAAATATCCTATCCCTGCAACCTACGATCTTAAAACATTTAAATGTAACATCAACTGCCATCTTCTACCCTTCTGAATCCTCTTCTTTTATTCTTTCTCCTTACTAATGAAGTCTCATTTTCTTTTACTCTCTGTATCCTCTTGAATCTTAGTGGCATTATCACCTTGCTTGAGGTGAAATGATAAGTAGAGACTTAGTTGTTGGGAAGTATTTATTATTGACAAGCAAGATTATCTGGTGTTGCCTAGATTATTATTATCATCGCTATCTTCTTTTTCTGTGAATTGTTTGTCCATCTTCTACTCTCATTTTTTTTCATTGTTGACTCGGTATGGTCAAGTCAGAGCATAGATTCATTTTTCTGTTAACCTAATTTAAGGAAAAAAATCCATATTCTTTCTATTGAAATGTATTTTCTCACAGGAACTGAACATAATGGTAACTTTTTTTTTACTTTTGCAGACAGCTAAGAAAATAACTTTTAAATGATGTCAATAGTACTACTAGTAATAACATTAGTGCTTATATGAAACCTACACTAACCAAGTATTCTTCACTTCTGGCTTGACTAGATGTTTGATTAAGGTGAAAACAAACACTGACATTTCTTCAGTCAAGGCAGTGAGGAAATTAATTTTTCTGGTGTTGAAATAACTTTTCTATCAAAAACATGAAATTATTTTCATCAAGTTTAATATTGTATACATACTTTAGTTAAAGCATAATACATTTGATGGTATTCTTACATTTACTAAAGACAAATATAAAATGGTCAGTATTAAAATTATATCTAAGATATGAGTCGAGTTAAAAAAAATATATTCTCTTTCACAAGTTTTGATAGTTTTTGCATGACCTGAAAAAAGGTTTTTTGTAATTTTACCTAATATAATGGCTTCTTGTGAAATAACTATATTAGTGAAAAAATAACTTTAGTTAATTTTATTCCCTTTTTCTTCATATCCTGCTTTGGCTTCACCATCCAAAAACATAAATTTAATTCTGCCTTTGGTGAGTAATCCTGCACAACACACACACACACACATGCACATGCAAGAAAAAAAATGGAATTGTAAGGAGGATGAAAAAGTGTAAGAAAGCACTTCATTTAAAAAAAAAAAGATAAAACTCTATAACAAATTCAATTTTGTAAATAATTTGTATGTACACTAACCGCATGCAAGTATAATTGTGCAAGTGTATTATTTGAGGAGGGCAGAAGTGAGGCAGTATCATGTTAAAAGCAAAAAGGAAAGCTGACTATAAAAGAAAAAAATATGGAAGGCGGTTATTGATTGGAAGGAAAAGATTGAAAAGAAAGACATCATCATCATAATCATTTCCTTCACCATTTTCTTCTTCTATTGTTAGTGTTCATGAATGACCATATCAAACATTGATTATTTAATCTAATTCCCTAAAAGAAGAAGGTGGCTGATTACATAGCAGTCATTTTGTCAAAAGATCTGGTAAAAAAAAAAAAGATTTGATTTAAAATTTTTTTTTTGTTTTATTTGTTTTTTTCCTTAATTTATTTTATCTAAATCTTGAGAGTTCAATTGGATGTGTTTCTTGGCAATTCTTCAACCTTTTCAAAAAAATTTTTTTTTTTATTCTATTCATTTTCAGTCCTGACTTTTCTCAAACATTTTTATTTTGGACAATTTCTTTACTCTTAGTTTATTTTCCAAAATGCCTTTGTATAAATATAAATTTCCTAGTAAATATTTTATTCTTATCATATTGACTCCTGTCAAGGCTGACTATGGAGAGAGCAGCATTTTAATTTAGGTAAGGTAGTTTTCAGATTAATTATACTGATGTCATCTCATGCCTTTCTCTCTCGGTAGGTTAATTTCTTTCTCTATCTCTTCTATCCAGTTCCTTCATTCCTATCTATCTATCTATCTATCTATCTATCTATCTATCTATCTATCTATCTATCTATCTATCTATCTCTTTCAGTTCATATCTCTTTATCTATCCTGATCTTTATATATCTATCTTTCTCTATCTTTTCTTATATTTTCTTTTATTTCATTCATATCTATCATTAAGTTTATGTCTGTCTGTCTGTCTATCTATCTATCTATCTCAATCTGTTTGTTTCTGAATCTCTTTATTTAATTCATTTTGTATCTATCTATCTATCTATCTATCTATCTATCTCAATCTGTTTGTTTCTGAATCTCTTTATTTAATTCATTTTGTATCTATCTATCTATCTATCTATCTATCTATCTCAATCTGTTTGTTTCTGAATCTCTTTATTTAATTCATTTTGTATCTATCTATCTATCTATCTATCTATCTATCTATCTATCTATCTATCTCTTTTTCATATCTATTAGAGAGTATTAATAGTATTTTCATTTTTAATCAATAGGGAGACCCCAAGAGCCCCTGTATGCTTTTGGAAGCATATTTCATTCTCTTTGTATAAGCTCTTCTGAAAGTTATCAAGTTTTGATGTTTGAATTCCCAACTGTCTTGCACATGAAAGCATTGTAATCAACAACTGACAGTCATCCATAGCTGGGTTTTCTTCCAAGGGACAAATTATCACTCTGAAAAGGCTTAAACCAGTTTTGAGTAGTACAGGCACTATTCTTTTTTAATACTTACTTGGTCATACTAAGAGCTTTTTTTTTCTTCTGCACTTTCCTTAACCCCCAGTAGCATATATAGTCATATTATGTCACAAGTCCTGTAACTCATTAGGGTTGTAGGGGCACTACATGTACTGCAACAGTGGGTGTGTCTAGGGTAAAAAAGCCTGACTGAGCTGATCCCTCTTCAGGTTGGTTTTGAATTCAGAGTTTTCCTTCACCTAGACAATTTACCCTCTTAAGGCAAAAGAGCTCACTTTGTCCTGCTATTTAACTCATAGATAGAGGAAGATATAGTTAGGCCTTTTCCAAGGGCGTTAAGATGAAATGAACAAAAGAGAATCAGCTGGAAATTGAACTCATTATGGATATTTAGAGTCTACAAATTTCCTTCCACTTTTCAAAATTCTGTGAGCAGTTTTTCTGACCCAGTTTTTGAGACCCAGTTTAAAATTGCCAGAATCTCAATACTTTATCAACTATTATAACAATTATTTGAATACCATGTCACTTCAGAACATAGGCAGTCATGTTTCTCCATATATTCTTTTTTTTATCATCTCTGATTTGTCATGACGCTTTGGGAAAATGAAGTGATTTCGCATTACCTTCAGCATTGTTTAGGAATTCTGAGTTGACCTTTTAGATCAGCTGTGACCAAAATCAAGAGAGCCCAATCTACCTTCCTATATAATCCATAGCTGGGGGTAAGAAGAAATGAATTTTTCTATTTATAAAGGCATTAGCTCGAAGTAAATGTAACAGACTGGATTGGAACTTGAACTTTCCATGCCAACTTGCATAATATTTTTTATATAACAAAAGATATTACTGAGTATTGATAATGTCTATCTGCATATATATATACATATAGGCAGTGTGAATATATTTACATATATGTTCTGTCCCTGATATCAAATAGATTTCTTCCATAAATATAACCTACCTTAAAAAACCATGTTTCATCATGCACACGCACACATCTGGTCACAATTTCAACTTAATAAATGCCAGTCTGATCAGGAGAGGAAAGGATTCACTAAGAAGACAATGCATTGAAAGTGTGCTGATCTCAAAGTTCTTGATGATAAACCTAAGACCAGGCTCTTATATAATATCACCAATCAATTCAAAAGCAATAGCAGCACAATGCAGTATACATAGAGTGAATAACAGAGATTTAATCAGAGTGGGTTAATTTCAAATCCAGCAGACATTAATGGCTCTAATATAAAATACACACAGTTTTCCTTTCATTCTGCCAATTTTTCACATAGACGTGAAATGTATTATCAATGACAAAAGCTTTTCCAGTTTTGTTTGGATACCATTCTACATCTTACTAACATGCATGTTACACACACACACATATATATATATATATATATATATATATATATATATATATATATATATATATATACATTAAGGAAAAGCTTAACACATCACAAATATACATTAATAAATCATGATTTATTTCAACCAGTAAGCCTCACTAGACCGATGATATAAATGGTATAAATTTATCCTGACAAAATATTATATATATATATATATATATATATATATATATATATATATGCAAGTGTCATTGATTATGACAGACAAAGGTGCTTTGATTAAGTTTTTTTATACAATTTCTCATGTAATCTTACAATTTTTTTCTTTTTGGTAGATATAAAAACTGTCCAATTGTTGTTTTTTTTTCTGAACACATTCAGCTATACATTTAGCCATTTTCAAGGTTGAAATATATTAACTGTTAACAAGAAATAGATTGTTGTAAGTATGTATTTATATAATATTTAATTTTCAAAACATGGTCAAGATATTGTGTCCATGTTCATAGTTGATATTATTCAGTGTCGCACTCAGAAAAAAACAACAGTTGGACAGTTTTTATAGAATTTATTTACAGAAAAGAAAAAAATTATCACATGAGAAATTGTATAAAAAAATCAAAGCACCTTGTCTGTCATATTCAATGAAACTTGCATGAAAGAAGGATTGCTGCCTAAATACACTATATATATGTGTGTGTGTTTGTGTGTGTGTGTGTGTGTGCATGTAATAATAATATAGTGGTGTTATAAAATGTGTACATGATATAAGCCTTGGAATAAGAATAAAAAAAATATTTCTGTTGTTGATATAACTAACATTAATCAGAGACCATCTCTTCTTTGGAGATTTTGTTGTTAACACAATGATTCAACACTCAACAGATGTATTATATAGGGAAAAGGAAACATCTATCTCTAGATATAAAATATATGCCTATAGTAAAATAATTTTTATATATGTCTATATATTCTGTGATTATTGTTTCATTTTTACTCGTAGCATGAGAATTTGTTGTATCTCTACATATGTAATCATTGGAGTGTTGACATATTTATTTGATAAATCCTCTCTGTTATATCATTGTTTAAAGAAATATATCATCATGATATTAAGTATAAAACAGAATAAAAACCTTTGAATATAAAAAGCTAGAAAGAAAGCCTTTTTTTTTTCTTTTTACTCATGTTCACTGAATATAGTCAAAGATGAGTGTTATTGAATGATGTTGTTGAAAGTAGGTAACCGTTTACCTGAGACTCTGAAGAGGTTATGATTGTAGTGATCAAAGAAGCAGCCTCTTGGGTGTTTGTTCTACAATGTAGCAATTCTTAAGGAGAATCTCTCCAAATGGAACTTCATTCTTACCAGTAGAATACGAAGGGAATGGTGGCTGCTTGCTGTAAAGTTCTGGACTGGGGGCACTTAGGGATGTAATGCATCTGAACATTTACCATTGAAATAGCAATAGAGTAGTGATAGGCTTGTACATGCAAAGCAGAAATGAGATTAGTCAAATTAAAGTCTAAATTTATTCAAATACTGATAAAAGTGCATATCTAAGAAGACTTGCCTCTAGTAATGACTAACATTTGCCTCAAAGTTTTAGGCTATGTTTGATTTTCTTTGTGTTGGGTAGTTTTTTTGTTCAGTCTTCTGTATTTTATATAAATGTATTTGTAGATAATGTAATGGTTGCATGGCTGAGTGGTTCCCAACCATTGAAATAGCAATAGAGCAGTGATAGGCTTGTATATTCAAACTCACCATAGTTCATTTGCTGAGAAGGTGAATTCTTGATGTTAGTGGCCTGGGGAGGTGATCCCAGCATATGGTATCTTTGGAAAGTGCCTTATAACCATACCACTGTTTGGGAGCCACCGGTGGCTGTGCTAGCACAAATTCACAAGACATTGTGACCAAGGTTTTGAGCGTACTGGCCTTGTTCAGGCTGTTGATCATACCAGATTATGCAGTCTCTTCCAGAAACTTTAACTACAGTCTGCTCAGCATAGTTGGTGTATAAACCATTAGTGGATTCTGTGGGTGTTGAACAAACACAAATGTACATGAGCATGCATCTGG
This sequence comes from Acanthosepion lycidas, assembly GCA_963932145.1. NCBI lineage: Eukaryota > Metazoa > Mollusca > Cephalopoda > Sepiida > Sepiidae > Acanthosepion > Acanthosepion lycidas. The sequence goes on from OZ010575.1 coordinate 49,826,111, forward strand.
GACAAGGATTGGCCAGTCAATTACAAGTGCTCAAATATTAATGGTTATCAGCATAGAAAGTGAAATTGGCAAACCAATTCAAATTTCTATTTGAATCTGTACTAATGTCTTTGGAAAAGGCATAACTCCATCTTCTAGTAGAGTAGACTGGTTTCACTTACCTTGGGTGACAACCACTCTTGGAGAAGGAAAACTCTGAATTCAAAATCAGTCTGAAGAAGAATGGTCTCCATCAGACTATTTTGCTCTAGACACTCCACTGCTGCTTTAACTGGATTATAGATGGTATCCCTACAACCCTAATGGTTTACAGGACTTGGGATATGATGATTTTGTCGTGGGAATAATAAATTACCAGTTCAGCAAAGGAAGAGAACCTGGTTGTGTCTTGCCTGCCTGGATCAAACTTGCGTCTTTCTGAATGCAGAAAACACAGTTTAAGCGTGATGTGGGACACATGGTTTGATTCAGGTACCCAGATCTACAAAAAGCTGTGTGGGCTCTGAGGTAGATAAACAGACAGGACAATAGACAGTGAGAGGAAGGGGTCTAGCATGGTATATTGCACTGTCGGAATTCATGAGTCACTAATTCGAAATAGATTCCCTGCATCAATTTTCACAGTAGAGAAGGTATCAGTGTTATTGTTACCAACCAGATTACAGATTTGGAAGATATGATAAATGAATCTATATATTAGATTAATAGTGAGTAATTGAATGACAAAATAAAAAAAAATTCTACATTACACATTTCTTCTTTTAAAGGAAATCTTTCAGAGTTATAATAGTTTTAGTGATGGAGTCAATCTTATAGATACTGTGTGGGGAAGACATACAACAAAAAGTGGTTATAATTTTACTTTGAAAATACTGATAATATGCATTGAATGTCAAACAATTTAAATTTAAAGCTAAGATTGAGGGCAAGAGAGATGAGAGGTCAGTGAACCATCTACCTGGCGAGCATGTGTAAATAGATGGTGGAAAAAGGGTGAGTGCTTTAGCAAAAGTGGAAAAACTGTTACAGGTCATATGAAATAGAAAGTTTTGGAGAGCCATGATCACCCACGTCCTTTCAGCACATGGCACATAGAAGAAGTTGTCCCTGTATCTTTAATATTTTTTATGTAAAATTATAACTGGCATTTGTTCTCCCCACCCCCATATATATAAGACTGTCTTATTGGTAGGTCTTCACAGAAAAAAATTTTTATTAGTCAAATGAAGTTCCTTAGGGACAAAATGCACAATGTAGCAGTATTTTACATTTTGTCATTGAATTAGCCATAAATATATTTGCATATATTTACTATTGTAAACAGGAAATTTATATTTGATGTAATTTTGAAGTAAATACTTAATGTATATGTAGTTAAGTAATGCAATAAACTGTTTTTCTTCAGTATTAAAATGTGACCCAGAAATCTAAGTGCACATAGAAATAGCAAAAGCTACCTTCCAGAAATCAAGCAAAATACCAAGAGATAGGAAAATATTAGAAACAAAGAAAAGAGTACTGGATCTCTTACATGGCAGTGAATGCAAGACAATCTCTTCACTGGTGAAGATAACCTGATGTGACAGAGATAAAGCTCCACTGATAGTTATGTTCCAAGTGTAGCTTAGATGTGGCACAAGGCCAAAAGTAAGAGGCAACCAGTGAGGATCAAACTCACTACTCAGTCGTAATTGTTCTAGCGAGACAAGCTTGCTAACCATTACATCGTCTCAAGATGCCTAAATGTTAAGAATGCGATTAATAAAACATGAGAGCAATGACAAAGTTTTAAAGAAAATAGGAAGTAAAATGACACTTATACTTACAATCAGAAAGAGACAAGATTTCTGGCATATATAATGAGTAAAGAGGGCCTAGCAGATTAAACAACCACAAGACATATTGAAGGCTAGAGAAGTAGGGCAAAATAACACATAATCTTCATAAGAAATTAGTGTAAATGGTTAGCAGAAGGAAGACAAAGATAGATGGTAAAAGTGATAAATTTACTTGGAGCAACAAAAGCATGTAAATTGTGGAGAGCCATGGCCTGAAACTCAGCATACAATAGCAATAGTCAACCAGACTTGCTTTACTAGCTGCTATTACCCTGTACTGTGGCACTCTCAGAAAGAAACAGCTGAAATTTTAGGGACACATGATGAGGAATGACAGCCTAGAGAATTTAACACCCTCATTCCCTCCATATTCCATTGGTGTGAAGTAATTTCCAATTAGCAGTTTCTTCCTGCGAACAACTGCTCTGTGAAACTGATTTCCAAGAGGACGTTTTCCCAATCACTGCAATCTTAACTAGTTCAAGTCTAGGGTTAACCGTTATCTTACCCACATAGCAGCATAAACTGTGCCTCCTACTTTGTAACCCTCAAATTTGAGTGGCTCCCAGATCTTGTACAGAGTGAATCTCACTGTATAAAAAAGAATAATTCCCAAATAAAAAAGAAAAAGGAATCTGTGGAGAGCCATGATTACCAGATGGACATGATATTAAAAGATATTAAAATAAACAAAATTAGTATTTCACAGAAGGCATTTTTTCCTATTTTCCAACCATTGATGTTGGTAAAATTTTCAGAATGGACTTACATTTATATTATAAACATCTCATGAAAAATATATTTTTATTTATTTGATAGGAAACCAGCAATACTTGTGTCTCACAGATGAAGACCTTCCGGATTTAATAGAATATTGATCTACGATAACACCAGGAGCATGTTTTATGTTGCTTATTCTTTTTATTTGTCATGACAGTTTTATTATATATTTTTTTCTTTGTTTTGTTCTCCACCACCCCATGAGTCCTGCAAACACTGCTGGGAAATCATCACCCACAGGCCCTTTATGCTATATAATTTGCATGGATTTCTTCATTCAGTAAGTTGGCTAATTGAACGGGCCCTCTCCTTGCGTGCAACATCGTCATTCAAACTTAACAAGCATATATAATAGGCTGTACACGTGTTCCACTGACATTGTCATGTTCTCAAGGGACCATTCCTTTATTGGTAGCCCTCCTTGAAGTGCAGTGTCTATACAAAGGCAGAGAAATTGTATTTTTCTTTAAGGTAGTGAAATGGAGAAGAGACGGTAGAAAGAATTGACTGTTCATTTATGTCTTCATGATGGCTTTTGTAAATCTTTATAGTTAAAGTGTAATGTCTGTTTTTCTGTCTATCTGTGAATTATCTCCCTTGAAAGTAAAAGCTAGGAACCTAAGTTTCAATATACTGCTAGTCTGGTAGATCATGTGTTATTGTAGCAAGTTCAGTCTCCACTGTTGTCACTGTGTTACAAGGTGAAGCTAACTAAATATCTGTTATATATGCTGAATGTCTAGGCTTTGGGCAATGATTTCATTATAAGCCAATTTGTGTACTTTTTAACAGTGGCTTTGTGATTCAAAACATGAAGAATGGAATTTGCGAACCAAGTTTCAACTTTGGCTGTGATAATTTTCATTCACTTTTCACTAATGTCTTGTTGAAGGAATGGGCCTATTTCTCCATTACAGCTATAGCTAAATAGTAGGGTATTTGAAGCTCTTTAGCCTTGACAAAATTCAAAAAAGGGTCTGTAATGTAATTAATCCTAGCCTGATACTGCAACTTCAGTCACTTTCTCACTGATATGATGTGGCATCTTTTCTACAAATATTTTCATGACAATTGTTCTGATGAGCTAGTCTCCTTAGTGCCTTGACTGCGTGAATTTAGACATGATACTAGATTGGCACCTATGTCTCACTGTTTTACTGTTGAACTAGTTCGATGGAACCATCAGCTCTATTCTAATAGCTTCTTTTCTTGCACTTCTTGTTTGTGGAACTCCTTTGTTACTTCCATGTCACCTACAATCTTCAAAGATTTAAATGCAACAGCATCTGTCTGTCTTCCCAAACATGTTCCTTTATTGTCCTTTTTCTCACTTCTCCTCAATAAAGTCTTTTAATTCTCTTTCACTCCCTGTAACTCCCTGCATCCTAATGGCATTCTCACCTTGTCTGGGGTGAAATGATTAAAATAAAGGTTAGCTTATGGATTGTTCATTGATACTGGTACCATATAACCCAGTATAACCTGTGATATGTGACTAGGAGAGGAGATAGGCAAAAATCAATTATTACTCTGAAAGATGTCATGATGGGGAATTATTTGGCATAGCACTTAGCTTTCATAACAGAATCAGTAAAATGCTATCCTGGTATGACAGGCACTTTAGGGATGTGTGTTCAAATCCCACTGGAAGCTTTTTTCTTATTTTTGATTCAAACTGATAAATAATCATACAATAAGTTTAAAAACAGTTTGAAAGTTACAATAAATACAACAAAATAGAATAAAAGAAAGTTAAAAATTAAAGGCATTTATTTCTATTTCTTCTGTAATCCAAAAACAAAATTGCAAAAGATGTGCTGTGGAAATTTTAAAGGGCTCTTCTAGTGTTTTGTCAATATTAGAATAACTGGTATTATGTTTTGTCAATGATATTGATTTTTGTTCATGTTATAAATAAAAAAAATAGGTTATAAAAATGTCTTCTGAGAAACAATTAGAATATAATATAAATTTTATTAATTTTCTTTTTATTGGTTTTTCTTTCACTTTGTTTCTGTTACGTTTTATGACAATGCTTAAAATCATTTTTACATTCTATTAGGTGGGAGTGAAAGTTACCAAATATTTTCTTTTGAAAGCTGGAGATTGAATCATTATTGTTCATGTCAGCTCTATATGAAGAAAAATGCCACTTCTCACTTCTATGGTTTCAAGGTGTCTTGGCATAGGATAATGGTTAATAAGAGTTATTTAGTTGATCATAAATACTGAGTAGTGTGTTTGATTCTCACTGGGTGCCCCATACAAAATTCACCATTAAATAGTCCATGAGGTGTTGATAGATAGCAAAATTAATCAGATCAGCTTAAAATAGTTTCCAATGCATTTTCTTAGGAAAATTATTTGCAATGAATTTTCCTAGTAAAATAAATTGCAATACATTTTCCTAGTAAAATCATTTGCAATACATTTTCATAGTGAAATCTTTTGCAATACATTTTAATAGTAAAATCATTTATAATGCATTTTCATAAAATCTTTTGCAATGTATTTTCATAGTGAAATCATCTGCAATGATTTTTTTTATATTAAAATCATTTGCAAGTGCCTTGGTGTAGGATATTGTTTAACAAGGCTAGTTTGGTTGAGCATTACTGTGTAGTGAGTTCAATTCTCACTGGATGCCACATACAATATTCACCATTAAATAATGCAACAAGGTTTGACAGATAATAAAATCAAACAACCTTACCTAATCTATAATCTCAATATCATGTCACTTTTTTATGTTGTGGTATTGCCAGTTTCTTCCCCATATTTTACTCAGGGCTGGATTTCCTGTCCTCCCTACCACACCACACACTGATATTAAGGAGAACTACACTGATTTTAGAAGGTTGGAGAGTGAAACTTAGATATGATGCAGAATGCTCAGTTACTACACTGATCTTAGGGAGAAGGTCAGGGAAAACACTTTGATCAATGTGAAACACCAAACATTTGATGTCAACATGCAAATGCATAAAATAATGATGATGGTGGTGGTGGTGATGTTGCTTATTATTTTTAAATGGAGGACAATGTTTTCAGAGTTCTCCTTTTATCATTTGACTGTTAACTATTCCTCAGTTCCTGTAGCAAAGCCTCAGTCAGTTTGTCCCAATGGTCAAATCATGATGAGCTTGAAGGAAATTGTTAAGACATATCATGGACTTGAGGGCCAAAGTGGTCAGTCTACATTTCATCAATGTTAGTAATCAGTAAGTCACCAGGGCAATATTCTCAATCCCATTATCCCACAGGTCACATTGCTGCACTCACACACATGCACACATATATATTCTGCTTATTGATAAACAGAATATATAATAATATGCATATATAAACATTCTATATGCTTGAAGAAATATAACCCCAAATGAGGGGATTCATCACACACACACAAACATATGCACACACGCACACTCACACACATATATATATAATTCATTGAACAAAGTACTTTCATTTAGTTCTTCTTTTACATGTACAACTGTCTTTTCTGAACTTAATGAAGATAAAAATTGTCCAAAAGTTTGTTCTTTTGGTTATACTGTTAGCTATATTCAAAGATTATTTTTTATAATGCAATATTGCAGACTGTATAATAGTTGCTGAAAGCAGATTTATTCTCATTTTCTAAATATGGTCAGTACATTGTGAGCGTGTTCATAATTAATATTATAATGGGTTGTATTTTTTTTTTTTAAATAAGGGCTTTCATTACTTTTAAACAATTTCTTAAGTGTGAGGTACATTTTTATTCATATGGATTGATACCCAAATACACACACAACTCTCTTTCCCTCTCTCTCTCTCTCTCTATATATATATATATATATATAAAAATACGTCAAAAAACGACATTATTATGTCATTATTTTTGCACCAACCTAATATAAATAATGCAAAAGGAAAACTTTTCTTTACTGACATGTTTCATCCATTGAGGAACTTCATCAATGTAAGGATTTTAATTTATAACATGTATTTATAAATTGAAGTTAAAATAAAGTTAAGTTTTCAAAGTTTTAAATATTAGAACACTAAAATATTCTTAACAATAACTGTGAATGTAAAGGTAAACTATGGTAGATGCTGAGTGATGTAATTTAATATCTAATAAACAAAACTTTACATAGTGCATCACTTAGTGTGTGTGTGTGTGTGAAAGCACAATGAGACATTCTCCTTGAGGTTAGTATCAACCATGCTGGTAGGAGGCAAAAAAGGTTCTCTCAAGCAATGAACAGACAGCAATTTTGTTTGTTAGGTGTTAATATTAATCCATTTATTGCCCCAATTAACAACAAACTGTCAGCCAATTTTGCACTCAGCTGCCAATTTGACCATATTGAACTGATCAGACTTACCATCAAGACAGGAGTAAATAGTTGTGTCATTAGCATAGATACTGAATTAAGAATTGATGCCATCAGAAAGGTCTTAACTAAATATAGCATTTAAAGTAATAAATACACACAACAAAAAAAAAAATAATATAAATCTCACCATTACCATATGATGGATTCTCCCACCAGTTGCAACATATGAGGTCTCAACAGTTTAACTTTGAACTTGACCATAAGACTAACCACACAAATTGATTATAGTGGTCAACCAGACTCACTTTTTAGAAGAACTGATAATAGAGAAATGGTGCACAGTGTATAAATATAATCTCTGGACAGAATTTCTCATGTTTTATTGTCACAGAGTTTAACCTCTATGGAATAGTACCAAAACCTATGGACAGTAGATAGACTCCTCAAAAAGACAATGTAGAATTACTAGTGTAAAAATGCAACGCTATTTGTGGTGTAAATTTGAGGTAAACAATTAGTATATGTGTAGGTAAATATTGCAGTGAACTGGCTATTGTGGTGTATATTACATACTTATTCTTCCATTTGTATGCACGCACATATTAGAAAAACCCTCAAAGTGGTGCTGAAAAGTTCATAGCTCTACCCTGTTTCCAAAATATTAGCAAATAGTTCTCACTTTGAGGACATTTCATAAGCCCCTCATATACATGTTGATATATATATTCTTGTTCTATTTGAAGGAAAAATTGTTTTGTAAATTCAGTTTAATGCATCAACCAGTTAGGGAACAAGTGGTTGATGTTGCTCATTTCTGCAAATTTTAAAATCAGCCTTGATTTGTTTGGATTGAATGGAGAATGAACAAAATAGTTTGCAAGATTTATATGAATTGAAAGAAGGAGCAAAAAATAAAGAAAAAGAAAAACCTGTTGAAAAGGAGTGAAGGAGAAACCAAGATTTGTATGAATTGAAAAAAAGTTCAAAGTAAAAAAAACAAGATTTATTTAAATTGAAATAAGTAGTATAGAATAACCTAAGATTCATTTGATTTTAATGGGGAAAGAGTGAAGAAGAAGAAGAATATTCTTTGAATTTTTATGCCTATCTCCAAATGTTAAAATCTCATGTGCACAGAGATATATATTAAAAGTACCTAAAATGATCTTATATTCATTTTCACATGTATGTCCTCGAGCTAATATGAGAAGATAAAGAAAAAACTCAATAGCAAGAGGGAAAATGGTAAATAAAATCAATCAGTCAATATTGATTCACCTGTGTTGCTTAAATGGTTGAATGGTCCATTTGAGTGGTCATGTTGTGGTCAGTCAGATTAATGGCCAGTCACATAGATTGATAGCCTGTTTTACCATTTGGCTATAATGCAGCAGGTGTGTAATGGTAAAGTTTTATAGCAGTCTTTGGCGTGACCACAGGCTCAAGAAGGAATCAACATGACAACATAAAAAGATACTGCAGCAGAACTTGAATATGTGAAATTTGTTTTATCATTGATATAGTCATGAATGGACAATTTTATTTTTCTTCAGAAGTCATGAAGGGTATCTGTGACACTCTGCCATGCAAATATATAATATATATGCTTCTGACTATGGCAAGAAGATGATGTTGCATATCACAATGTTGATTTTAGAGTAAAAACTTAAATACATTAGAGAGATTCTATATTTTATCGAAATAGATTTCATTTTTAATTTAAAAATATGTGCTTCATTTTACACAAGCCTTCATTGTAATCAGTATGGATAGTCTAGTAGTTCAGTTCTAGTTTGAACTGTTGGCCCGTCATATGTTGAAACTGATGAGAGAATCTATCATATATATATATATATATATATATATATATATATATATATAACGTCATCCACAGACAGACTGTTTCGATGTTTCACAGCTCATCAGTGTGGCTAGACATCTGGTTGCCTCTAGCTCGAATCGAAACCCGACTGAATTGGTATCAGCCGGAGATTCTACCACTAAGCCGTCGGCGCACGGCAGGGAAGTAGGTTGATTTTTAGCGTATTTATTTTTAGAAACACGCCCAGTGACTGACAGTGACTCAATTCGCTATGCGAAGAGTCTCGCTATATAAGCTATAATAGTCACTGTTTACAAACCCAAACCTACTCCCTAGAGAGCTCAACTGAAATTAATATTTAAAATGCAAATGTCACTGTGTCACTGTGTCATGCTTTTTCAACTTTACTCCTAGAAACTAGCCTGAAATATACTGTTTTGGAATTGTTGTATACTTAAAGAGGTTACAAACAGACAAAGGTGGTACTCAAGTGAAGGAACAGCAACATGTGCGTAGATGAAAGAAGAGAGGTTTATTGTAAAAGAGAATACAACACTGAAAGACAGGGAATTGGGTGGCAGGCTAGTGATTCCTGAAGTAAGTCCCCAGGTATATCCTGTGTTACTGATATAGTCAGTCTACATAGGTGATAGGGAGTATGGGACATTCCATTACAACAGGAATCAGGTTGACTCCATGAGCAAATTAAAAAAACACTCCAGGCCGGATCTGGACCCACAATCCTGAAATTTTAGATTCCCAAGTTTTCATTACTGTGATTTTTTTTTTTTTATGTGATCTTTTGCGACAAATTTTTTGTACGATAACAGTTTTTATAATTTAGAAATAAATTTAAGAATAAGCAAAATTAATTGTGAAATCCAGTGAAAGTCACCCATGAAATAAAAATAATATACATCAAATTGTCTTTAAATTAAGTGACTGCAGAAGAATTATTGTTGAACTTTTAAAAGGTAAGCTTAAATATTAATACAATACTTAAATGCGGCAATCAGTTTTGGGCTCTTATATAGTTTATTGCTATCTATTATGATGAAGGCCCAATTTCTGTAGGAGCTAGCTTAAATGCCACCCGATAGGGTAGCTTTTAAGCTAGTATACACACACACACACACACACACACACATATGTTTTGGGGCAGAAACCTTTTTTTTGAAACATCTTTCATTAAATATGACAAACAAGGAAAATTTAATTCATTCTTTATTTACTTTTTCCAACATTCTTACATTTTTCTGTTTAGTGGGAATAAAGATGTACAAATTGTCCATATAGTCCATTGTTCCAAGCACTTTCATTCACTTATTTAGTCATTTTCAAGAGGAGTTGTTTGAAATGTTGTTAATTTCTCTTCATGTTTTGACTGTTTAAGATTTATTTATTTATTTATTTTTGTATTGTTTTCAATACTAGTAGGAGTGTTAATTCTGAGCATTCGCTTGTTGAGAGCAGCTGGAATATATACATATTACTTTAAATATTCTTCTTTGGTTAGAAACTTTTTCACACTCCTAATAAATGTTTGTCTATATACATTCTGTAGTGTAACACATCTGACCACAATTTCAATTAAATAAATACCAGTCTGATTAAAAGAGGAAAAAATTACTAAGAAGAAAATGCCTTGAAAGTACATTGATCTTACAATTTTTTTACAATCAGCACTTGTATGGACTCATATACAATATAACCAATCATTGTAAAAATATTAGTACCACAATGTGGCATGTGAACTAATAGACAAAAAAACAAAAAAAACAGGATTTACTTAGAGTTTAGGCTAAGTTTCAAATCTAGCAGATGTTAATGGATTTAGTATAAATGCGAAAAAAAAAAAAACAGGATTTACTTAGAGTTTAGGCTAAGTTTCAAATCTAGCAGATGTTAATGGATTTAGTATAAATGCAAAAAAAAAAAAAAAACAGGATTTACTTAGAGTTTAGGCTAAGTTTCAAATCTAGCAGATGTTAATGGATTTAGTATAAATGCAAAAAAAAAAAAAAACAGGATTTACTTAGAGTTTAGGCTAAGTTTCAAATCTAGCAGATGTTAATGGATTTAGTATAAATGCAAAAAAAAAAAAAAAAAAAAACAGGATTTACTTAGAGTTTAGGCTAAGTTTCAAATCTAGCAGATGTTAATGGATTTAGTATAAATGCAAAAAAAAAAAAAACAGGATTTACTTAGAGTTTAGGCTAAGTTTCAAATCTAGCAGATGTTAATGGATTTAGTATAAATGCAAAAAAAAAAAAAAAACAGGATTTACTTAGAGTTTAGGCTAAGTTTCAAATCTAGCAGATGTTAATGGATTTAGTATAAATGCAAAAAAAAAAAAACAGGATTTACTTAGAGTTTAGGCTAATTTTCAAATCTAGCAGATGTTAATGGATTTAGTATAAATGCAAAAAAAAAAAAAACAGGATTTACTTAGAGTTTAGGCTAAGTTTCAAATCTAGCAGATGTTAATGGATTTAGTATAAATGCAAAAAAAAAAAAAACAGGATTTACTTAGAGTTTAGGCTAAGTTTCAAATCTAGCAGATGTTAATGGATTTAGTATAAATGCAAAAAAAAAAAAAAAAAAAACAGGATTTACTTAGAGTTTAGGCTAAGTTTCAAATCTAGCAGATGTTAATGGATTTAGTATAAATGCAAAAAAAAAAAAAAAAAAACAGGATTTACTTAGAGTTTAGGCTAAGTTTCAAATCTAGCAGATGTTAATGGATTTAGTATAAATGCAAAAAAAAAAAAAAAAAAACAGGATTTACTTAGAGTTTAGGCTAAGTTTCAAATCTAGCAGATGTTAATGGATTTAGTTTAAATGCAAAAAAAAAAAAAAAAAACATTTCAGCATCTGATGAGGATATTTATTATGTCTTCCCCATATTCCAACACATTTTTCTCACATGTATTTGTCCTTTCAGCATAAAGACACTTCCTAAAAGTGGGTGAAACATGTAGTTGTGTTGTTAAATAGCTTATCAGCTTTGTCTTATTATTTCCACTTCTGCTCAGATATTTCCCTTTTGTACAGATATTATTGTAATACCTACTATCGCTTCTACATTTGTACATATATCATTCTATCAATGCATACAGATATTAGTACATATATGCACAGATATATTAGGATACATGTACAAATCTACAGATAGATATTAAAGTATGTATGCACAGACATTGAATGCTGAATATTAGCATATACAAATATATTGCACAATACATATTAAAACCCTTGATATACAAATATAGTGTTACATAGAAAAAACATGTATACTATGTCACATATTGTTCTGCATCCCAAAGAACCCAGTATAACTTGTTTACTTGACCAAAATTTTATTTAATTATTTGAGTCGTAAGATGACACCAGTAGTAGCAATAGCAGCAGCCATTCTCAAAGTTTTTGCTTGCTTAAAACATTTTAGATATAAAAAGAAAATGTCAAATGTACATCCCTAAATATTAGCCTAGTCATGTGTGCGAATGAAGAGGGTGGTTAGCAACCCGGGGGGGGGGGATCTTTCAAAATACAAACAAGTTCCACGTGTTATTACCCACAAACAATTGGTGATGTCTCAATAAAATTACTATGAAGAAGACAAGGCAGGGGTGGGGAACAACACTATCCCCCCCAAGAACAGACATGGCAATTCCTAACTCAGATTATGGCATGAAGAAGTAACTCCTCACTCAAGTAGGTGATGTACATGTAACAGATGTCACCTGACTGTCATCCAATAACGATAAGATACAATTAGGACATGGAATAATAAGATAATGGACCAATGCTGATGGAATTGTTATTTTTAATCATTTCTCCCCAAGCAAGGCAATAAAACTACTGAAATACAAGGGTTTACTGAGTGTGAAAGAATATGAAAAAAAGCAAAACATTATTAAGGAAAGAGAACAATAAAGGAACAGGAATTAAGAAGACAGAAATTAAAGACTGACATTGCATATAAATTGTTGAAGATAAAAGTTGTCTGGAAATTAAGAAGCCAGAACAGATTCCCCCCTTCCCACCTTGCAAGTGATAATTGTGAGAGAAGAAACTGTTAGGATAGAACTTATGGTTACATCTAGAAATTTCAACTGTAAAATGATGAAACCTAGCTACCAATCTAGTACTCTGCTTAAATTTGTATAGAGGTACTAAAGAGGAAAGCTCATCAAAACAATTACCTTGAAAATACTTATAGAAAACGTACAGGGATGCTATGTTATGGCAATGAAAAAGTATGGCAATGAAATTGAAATACCAGGTCAGGATTGATAACAATGCAGATTCTTTGAATTTTATGAAGGATCTCATATTATTATATTATCAAAAACCTTATATTGTGGGGACCTACCTACAAATGGACTCTTCCACACCTATATAATATGGCTACCAACTCTGAGTAAAGGGAATCACCAAGTGAGGGTCACTGAGTAATAGACACCGAGTGAGTGAATGAGTGTGTCAGGACACCAGTGAGAGAAAATACTCTCCAGTCCACATTTACCTTTGTACTACATTTCTGAGAATATACTATTTAACCTTATATCCAAGTCCATGTTATCTTTCTATGGTTCTACACCATAACATATTATGAATATAATAATAAAAAAAAATTGAACAGCTGCAAATTAACATTCTCTGAGTATGTAAAACTAGATGCAAAAAAAGGGAATTTCATAAGTGACAATCACAAATTTATATACACAGGAGAAGAGTGAAATGAAAGTTAAGTTGGACTATTATGAGATAAAGACAGGAGCATACATTTGGGAATATTGCCAATTGTAAGACAGAGTTCTGGTGAATCTGAAATGGAATCCCTTTAATATAGGGATCATTGTGATATCAGCAACTGTTTCACTGACACAGTTGAAGATAGCAAAAGAAATCATCTCAAGTAAAGAAAGAAGAAAAAAAAAAAGAATTGCATGTCATATGAAATTCTTAACCTAACTAAATAGGGACAAGAGATAACAGTAAAAAATGGCAGATATGGTGTAAAATTAGATCACCAGAAAAAAATGCAGCAACCCAAACAGGAATGGTTTAATGAGAAATGTACAGAGCTTGATATGCTCAAATAAACAAAAAAAAAAAAAAAAAAAAACAGCGAGACAGAAAATTTTATTTAATACTTATATTTAAAGAGGGATTGATTGTAACAGGAAAAAGAAAAGATACTACAGAGATGAAAGGAATCTAATAAGTTTTCTATTGGGTTAATAACTGGAGAAATTGGAAACTATTCAATTAATTTTGTGCATTTGGAACCTATTTTTGGCAAGGTGAGCAATAGTTAGCTTTGTAGATTTTCTTCTTGGTTTTGACTTTTACCAATGGAAATATCTTATGTCCAAGAACTTACTATGTTTCTTTATATTTATCTAGAACAATCATCAATTTTGAAGGGATAACAGACATGTTTCTAGATCCTTCCACATTAATATGTATCCCCCACAGGGCTCTATCCTTGGACCTACATGCCAATATCTGTATTTATAGTCATGACACAACTATTTACACTGATAAAGTAAAGCTGACAGCTGATTTTCTAAATGCAGATCAATTTGTTGTGTAACAAGAAATGGTTCGTAGACTTTAACATCTCCAAACTGAAACTACTGTCTTTTAGTCATCTTAGAGAACCATTTTGCCTTTCATCATCTTGGCTGATACTAACCATCAAGAGAGCAATTCATTGTACTTTCTTGGTCTCACATTTTTCACTGACATGAAGTAGAATTATTATATTGAATCGATTGCTGGGTCTGCTGCTGCTGGGAATGTTGGTTCACTGTAACATGCCAGACAATATTTCTCACCAGAATTTATCATGCGCATTTATAAATCTACCATTTGCACAAGCATTGAATATTGTTGCCACATTTGGTCTGGTGCTCCTGCGATATACCTTGAGATTCTTGCTAAAATTCAAAGAAGGGTCTGTAATGTAATAATTTCTGACCTGGAATCTTGACTTCAGTCACTTTTCTGTCATGGTGATGTCTCTTCCTGTGCCTTTTCTATCAAAAGTTTGATGGAAATTGTTCTAATCAGCTTTCATCCTTGGTACCTCAACTGAACAAATTTAGTCATAGTACTAGACTGGCAACTAGATCTCACCATTTTACTGATGAACTACCAAGATGTAACTGTAATTTCTATTCTAATAGTGTTTTTGCTTGCACTTCTCATGTACAGAACTCTCTTCCAGCTTCTTGCTTTCTTCTCAGCTTGATCTTCAAAAGTTTAAATAGGATATCAATCACTATTTTTTTCTGAAACCTGTTCTTTTATTGTCTTTTTTTCTCATTAATGTTTCCTTATTTTCTTTCACTCCCAGTAACACATTGCATCTTATTGCATTATTGCCTTGCTTGGGGTAAAATGATTAAAAAAATCTATAATGTTACTGTTTATAATATTAATTCAAAACATTGCTCCTCATCCACAGGTTTTCTAAGTCATGTTGGTTGACTATTTCCATAAAGAATCCCAAACTCTAACCCAGACATCAAGTTCATCCAAGTAGTATATTTATTGCTAAAAATTACTGTTGACAAATCAATTTTCATGTACTTCTTCACCCAACTTGCATGTTCATTTTTATGGTATTTACTTAAAAGTGGTATTTTAATTGCTTTAGTGCATTTAGTCAATTTTCTTATTATTCTGCATCTTTTCTCTATTTACATATGCATCACTATTTTCTTCATGGTCAATCCAGTTTTTTTTTCTTATTGCCCCTTTAATTTTTCTGAAATTTCTTTTAGTAGCATTTACAAAGCCAGATTTTTTTTTTCTTATTTTGCCAATTTTTTTTTTATTTCTTTTTCATTGTTCTCCGATCTCTGTTTAATGTTGCATCTTTTGAGGAGAAAACACAGAGAAATCTTGGTATTTCTGAAAATAAAAAAAATAATACATTATTAGGTAAGCACAAGCAAAAGCAAAAGTACTGGCTGCTCAACCAATGAATGCCATATGTTTCCTTATAAGGAGATGGCTTATATTACCATTGCTACTACCAATATGAGGCAGTAAAATCATCGATTGATGTTTACTACCCAGAAAAAAGTGTCTTATCTACTCCAATGTATTATTCAAATGAATTAATTGCTTATTGTAACATTATACATTGATGATTTGTCAAGATCCCAACATTTCATCATACAAGAAATTACTACTGAATCTCACCAAACACAAGATCATTTTTTCCTCCCAAGTTGCTAATTTTTTTTTTGCTGAGTTAAAGGCTGCCTCAGATCTCACCTTGTTTTTATTTGCTTTGCACTCTTCAAATAAATGCGTTTTTCCTTTCCCAGTGATTGTTTCATTCAAAAACACTGTTTTTGTATTAAGAGAGCTATAAATGTTTAAACAGTAGACATTTCTGTTCTCTGAGTTTTGTGGAATCCATTTTCTGAGCCTCTGAATCTTTTTGAGACTTATAAATGACATACAACAGTTGCCTGGTTATTTTTTTTTATCTTACTGACATTTCCTTTCAGGCAATGACTCTCTTCAGATTCCTTTTCTTTATTATGTGTAAATTGCCATGATATCTTGAGAAAGATAGTGAATTGGTTTTCTATTGCCGTCTCCACAGTTTGGAATTCATATGCAATACCAAAAAAAGAGTACAAGATCCACAAATTCCAAAGAAGATAATAAGTAAGTATAAATGATAACACAAAAACTGGGTACATTGAGGGTGGGACCAAAACTAATTGGGGGTCCTGGGAAGTGCTTTGTGACCCTCACTATCTTATCAACACTTGCTTTTTTCAGCCTTACAAATTAAACTAGTCACAATTAACTAAAGGATGAAACATTTTTGTGAATTCTGGGGACTATTTTTTTTTTTCCCAAATCTGTGAATTTGCTTTTGAAAAACAATATAAAATGCACTATTTTTTTACAATATTTACATTATTTGGACTATTGTCCTCATCTTTGTTGCCATATTTATCACAACGTTTTGGCCATTGTATGCTCCGACCTTCTCCAGGACAATAGTCTGAATAATGTAAATAGTGTACATAACACATCATCTCAGAAATATAGATAGTCACTATTTTATATTTATGATGTTGAAAGTGTTAAAAATGTGTCACAAAACATTGTTTTATTTAAGACGGAATGATCTATTATGACATGTCTTTAATTTGTATTGAGGTACATTGTGTTTATTTTCAACTTTTCTAGCTGAATTGTTCATCTGTATTGCATATGATCCATTATTGTACATAATTAGTCTAAAATAAAATTTGTATTTTATATGAATACTACATTAATAAAAATTTAAATGTAGTAGACTGGGTGGGGGCGTGTCATATATAGGGGGCATGAGATCCTTGCAGCAGTCCTGATTTTACCTCCAAACTCTCTCTCTCTCTCTCTATTTGTTATATATATATATATATATATATATATATATATATATATATATATATCAAGTATGTGGTGCAGTTCAATTTACATTACATGAATCATTCATACAAAAGACAGATATAGAAGTTAATGATATAAATGGCAAGAATACATCTTCGGAAACAATATATATATATATATATATATATATATATATATATATATATATATATATGTGTGTGTGTGTGTGACATTATGCTTATGTTGAGGACAAAACACATCACAAGTAAACTATTTTCCACTTTGTTATACAATTTCTTTTTCTTGATATAAAAATATATATCGTTATATCATACATTAGATAGACAAACAAAAACATGCTACCCTGATTTTTTCTGTTATTTGAATAGTACATGTAGAACAACTGTAGTATGGACTTTTGCTGAAACTGTCTCTGAGCAGTATCATTGTTGAGATTATTATTGTATATGTGCTTATGAAGAACATTTCAAAAGAGATGGTGAAAAATAACTGTTCGAGTAAAAGTAATTTTTATAGTCAAATTCATTGAAATTTTGGATGAACATACACGCACACATCCAAGGTTATATGTTTGAATATAAATGATTAATTTTAAGAAAACATGTAAATCTATATATGTTGGAACATCTGGGAGGGTCAATGAATTTACGTGTCTGTAACGTATTGATGTGTGAATGCATGTGTGTTTCTATCTCGAGGCAAAAATATCTACCCAGGTGGTGCTTCTTTCATTCTGTACATTTCTGTCTTTTTGTTTTTAACCTTCCTTCAAATTTTTATATCAAACTCTTTTCCGTTTTTCTTCTCTTCATAACATCTTGACAAAGATTTTAATTTCAAGTGCTCAGGAAAAATAAATAAACAGTAATAACAAAAATTAGTATTAAAAACGAAATAGATTATTTTTAAAACAGAATTTTCATTTCTTTTGAAAACGATAAAAAAATGGAAATGTGATAAAAACAAAATACAACCTAGAGATATAGACTTTTTTTTGTTTTGTTTTTTTTTTTCTTCTGCACATAAACATTTTTGTGATATAAAATGTCGCCAGTTGTCACGTGTTTGGAAGTGTTTATATATTTTCACACCTAAAAAAGTTTGCAAACTGATTCTGGTTATTTTTTCTCTCTTATTTAGATGTGACGTGTAAGTATATAATTTATCAAATTTGGAATAGGAATTGCATCCTCCTAATATTCTAGATTTTATTTGTAGCAACGTGTGAATCTTAGATTAGAATAGCTAATTTAACGACATATCAATTCTTGTTGGGTTATTTAATGTTGAAAATAAAGTCTTATGGGTGAAATTGCAATGAATTAAGATAGACATCAATCACTCTTCGATAAAGTCAAAAAGGTAGACAAAGGTTGGGTTTACATTTAGAGATTCAGAAAGACATAGGTACTACACGAGAATTTTCAAAGTTAGACATAAATCCGGTTTACACTGGAATAAAAGAAAGCTAGACATAGGTCCCATTTTATTTTATACCGTGTAACCCGGATATAAGAGAGTTGTCGGGACCGGAGAATAAGTCTCTTATATCCGAGTTTATCTTATATCCGGGTTTGGTCTATTTTGTTTAGGTAAGTATGGCTCTAATTTGGGACCAGAGAACATCTCTCTTATATCCGGGCTTCTCTTATATCCTGTTTAGTGTTACTGTAGTTAGAAAGGTAAGCACAAGCAGTGACAGCCGGACAAGCCGAACTGAACAAGTATAATTTTTTAAAATTTTCACAAGGAGAAAAATTGAAAATGTTAGAATAATGAGTTTATTACGAATCACAAGTTGGGTTTTAGAGTCAAACAAAACAGTTGACAAAGGTCGGGTTTATTACTAGATCCAGAAAGGTAGGCATAAGTCTAGTTTACTGTACACTGGAGTTATAAAAATAGACCTGTTCGGTTTATGCTAGAGTAAAAAGAGTACTCAGTAGGCATAGGTCGGGTTTGCCCTCAGTTTGCATGTGGCCTCGGAAGGTGGCCTTTTTTGTAGATAGTCTTACCTATTTGCCAAATGTTCTTGGGAACATCGAGTACAGTAAGTACCGACCAGGTCTGATGTTGCTTAACTTCAGTGATCATACGAGAACTGCAGCTTTCAAAATGATTTGATAACAAACTCTTTAATAAATACATTTGTATAAAATTATAAACGTGAAAAAGTAAAAAACGGAACCAAAAAGTACGCAATACTTACTCTGTACAAAACAAGATCAAATGAATTCGCATAGTTTAGAGCAGTGTTTTTCAACCTTTTTAAGCAACACCATACCTAGAAGAAAATGAAAATTACGGCATGCTCAGCAAAAAATTTAAATTAAACAAAGAATTTTGAATAACTATTGTTCATTTATTCAAATAAAGGAAAAATTAAAGGAAATTAAAAAAACAAAAAAACAAACATTCTTTTTAAAAAATGAATATTAAAACAAAATATTTAAAATAACATAATCGCAGAATAGTGAAAAAAATTATTTGAACAAAGTTTTAATTCAAATATAAATGCTGTACCATTACTACTTACACACACGTATCTTTTTTTATTTTAAATTGCCATGTGTGATACACGCTTAGGCGATCACGTATCTTTCAATACATGACTGACGAGGCAGATTTTTTCCTGCAGTAGATTGCCATTTCTATCTGCGGTAGACCAGTTGCTATCTAAGGCTATAGAACTCGGTCTATCCTGCCTGCTATTTACCTATAGCTGGAGGGTGGACAAGAAGAGGATCTATACCATTCCCAAGGTTATTAGTACGTAAGTGAATGTAATGGATTCGACTGGAATTCGAACTCTGCTCTCCGATTCCTCAATGCCGAACCGTTATCCATTACTCCACCGTGAATGCCGTGGCAATATTTTGTGGCGCACTTCGGACGATAGTACGGCAGTTGAGAATCACTGGTTCAGAGAATAACCTTTGTTCTCAATGATAGTCCCATTACTTCTTGTAAATAGCCATTCACTTTCAACACTTTTTTGTTGGTATTCTGATCAATCCTTCAAAGCTTCAGTTCATTTGCATTACTAGGTTGTCAAAATATGGATACAAATTTTCTTCCTAAAATCAAATAATATGTTGATTTTCTTACGTTTAAAGCCACCGTTTCGTTTTATTGGTGGAATATTCAGGGGCGTTGTTCTGGAGAAACATCCATTGACAATGTTTAACCTTCATGCCCGTAAAAAAACTGGTGTGTTAAAAGGATGGTTATTCCCTTGACACCGCCATTACTCTAATAAATTTCACTCCATCTACAACGTTTTAAAAAGCGATAATTAAAATTTTAATAAAACCGAAACATGAAAATTGATTTATACATTTTCTTTATTCTTGAGAACAATAGTGCATTGATATTTTTTTAAATTATGAATAAAAAAATTTCATAGTTATTTGAAAACGGTTAATAATGATTATTGCATTGCAGTTGGTTTATATATTTTGATAATTTGATCACTTTTTATAAATTTTTGAAATAATAAATATCGCATTCTACTCTGTTCACATATTTTTATAATCTTGTAAATAAACAGTGCCAAAGGAGTGAAACATTATTGCAGTAATAACGGTATTATGGTAATATTTGCATTTACTCAACCCCACGCGGTCAGGTTGTGTCACTAATTCGGTTTAATGTGAGGAGCACGAGCGTGTACACCCAGGCTATGAACAAAAATTGTCCGAGCCTCCGCAACCGTCGATTGCGCTGGCCTCGGTGCGAGCACCAATCCTTCTCTCTGGTGCAATGACAGGGCACGGCCTTGGGCAGCTGTTACCCAGGGCTTGGCACCTCTCGGTATAATTTTCCTCAGTTGCAACTCTGTCCTTTGACGGAGCCGCCCCTGAGCGCACTCTGCCCAAAGACAGAGACGCAACTGAGAGATGATAAATAATCGTGTTACAAACTACATGAGAGCAAGTTAATAACAGTCCTTTGAACACATCGTTTTTTTTTTGTTTTTGATTTTTTTTGTTTTTGATTTTTTTTTTTTTTTTTTTGGTAATGTTTAACGTTTCGTTAAACATTACCCAAGCCATCTTGATTGATGTAAAAGGGACTTATGGTCACATCACGTTGAAACACTGATTCCTGTACGATTACCGAAGTTAAGCAACATCGATCTTGGTCAATACCTAGATAGGGGAACGCTTGGAAATAGAAGGTGCTATAAGCTTGGATGTGCGGGTGGTGTAATAGATAATGACTCGAAATTGTTATCAAAGAGTCAAGTTTCAATTCCCATTAGCTTCATTATATTCATTTACAGGCAAATACCCTTGGGAAAAGGCATACATTCTTTTCTTTTATGGATTAAAACTAGTAGGACTAAACCATTATTATCTAAAAAAAAATGTTAGATTCTAAAAATATGTTCGAGCTTTAAAAAACCTGCAAAGGGTTGATAAGCCGTAGAAAAAGAAGCAGTCAGTTGTGATGTACAAGGGTTCTTTCGTTGTATATTTTGTTACATTGCTCCATTTATTTTCCTTCGATTATCTGAAGTCATCATGTACTATGTGATGAAAAAAAATCCGCATACCATTACATTGAAGTTGGGTCGATGTTCTTTGGTTTGCATTCTCTACTCTTCCCCTCCAAACTTGATGTGAATTGAAGCTAAAAAATTCTATCTTGACTTAATCGGACGGCAGTAGGTATCTGATTTGCGTAAATGCTCCTTACCAAATTTAAAACACATCTTGTGATTTCTTCAGAAGCAGTATTGTTTATGCTCTACAAGGGCACTAAATAGACTGGTACACTTGCAAGAAAGTAGGAGATATTTTTTTTTGTAGATTCGCATTTATTAATCCTTGTTTAAGTCATGAGAGGGAAGGGAGATGAAACCAATAACAAACTAAACATGAACACAAAGTGAACTAAACATAACTGGTGTTTGTAGGGCCCGTCTAACCCTCAAAAAAAGAGAGGCCGTTGTATTTTGCACGTTGGACAAAATCAAGAGGCTATCTTACTAAGGGAGTGGGAAAAGGAGAAAATATATACGGACATGGGAAAGAAAAAGCTGACCCAGTCGAGATAAAAAAAAGGGCCAAAACAAACTGGAGGGGGTTGGGAATCTCAACTTGGATCATAACAGCAGCCGGGAACAGGCCAGGAACAACACTTACTCACATTAACTAGGTATACAAAAGCTTGTCTAACCTAACCAAGGGGAGGGCTCCGCAGGAAACCACCCCGATGTGACGTAGGGTGACCTAAAAGAGAAAATCAAGGCTAGCTCCGTTCAAACGAACCAAGCTAGCCCCAGTCAACCACCTTTCGCTGAAGACTGTCGAATGCAATCGTTTTCCATCAGTTCTAATCTTCATCTTGAGCTGATGCTCAAAGAATCGGATCAGATCCTGATGAGAAAGACGGTTGCCTCGCAAGCCTTCCTCCATTCGCGTCGTCAAAATCACCATTCGGGCCGTGGCCATCAGCGTCAGAAACACTATTCTTTTCACCCCAGAATACGGGTCGACACATTATCACACGCATATGCGTGATCCATGAGCACGAACTTTTCGGGCGCGAGACGAACCGTCAGCTCGCTGACATGGTTCCATTAGGGGCGGACCCAGGAACAATAGTAGAAGGCGTGCGAAGCCGTTTCTTCGAAACCAAGGTCACACCGTTCACAGTCTGGCAAATCCGTCAAGCCTCATATGAAGGCCTTGTCATTGAGAGACAGATGATTCTGAGCCAATCGCCAGGTAAGCGAAAACTCAGGGTTACTGAGATAATCCGCCGCTGGCACCCAAGACCAGAAAGAGCGAAACTCCTCCCACGACAAGTCGAGCCGCTCACGTAGAGGATCCTTCGCGACCCCCTCCACAAAATAACAATAAAAGTGTGAATTCGGCGTGAAGTCGCTGTGTTATGTTAAGGAAGACCAACCACAGACACGGTCTCGCAAAAATGCTAAAAAAATCTCTCAAAAAATGACTTGAGATTCTCTACGAAAAAAAAACCAACGTCTAAAAATGCTACGGTGTATTACGACTAGTTTCTTAACGGAACTAAAAAGTAATTAGCTCAATTCTAAAACTAAATTACCAGTGTGTAGGGAACACGATCAAAAGGCCAAAGTCGAAAAGCCCTGTTCTCTTCCGTTTTAGGGAGCGGACAAAGGCCGCAACAGAGGTACCTGTGTAAATAGCTAATGTCTTTATATTTAAACATACCTTTTTACATATGCCTTAGTACAGCATAAGGTAAAGTGAAGTCAGAGGAAACGAATATCGCATTACATTGAATTTCGGGGTAGGTGGGACTCAAATTATTAGGTTGGTGCAAAAATAATATCGTTTTTTGACCTATTTTTTAACGTCAAAAACGATATTATTTTTGCACCAACCTAATACTTTGAAAATTAGTATTGGAAATCCTGGCTTTTATTGAGCTCGAATGCCGACCTTTGGCACCAATGGCAAATATGTAACTATTTACAGCTATGAGGCTAAATTTAGCTTAGTTGATCATCCAGTGAGGATTAAAACCATTTCGCTTGGAGGCGCTTATGGTTTTTGCAGTTTTGACCATGAAGGTAAACTATTGTGACCGGAGGTGCATCTATTTTATTAAAAAGTTGAACAAACTTCCAAACGACAACAAAGCGAATTTACCGTCAGAAACCTAGAATGAAACAATGCCAGAGAGAAGAAAAGACCATTTGTTTTTTTTTTTTTTTAGTTTTAACAAATCAAGTGTAGTCAAAGAAAGAAAAAAAAAAGGATTTCTGTCATTTTATTACTTACATTATTGAATGATCACGTGTTTAAATATTATGTTTTGTTTGATAGTGTTGTATTCAAAGCTGTTTCTGGTACCTTGTGATCTTTCGTACCAATAATACTAACAAATAATGACAATAGAGAGTGAATAAACGGTGGAGTAATGGATAGCGGCTCGGATTGAGAAATCAGAGAACCGAGTTCGAATTCCAGTCAGATCCATTACATAATATATCGAAATATACATAGTCGCCTAAGCATAGCACATAACTGGTTGAAAGCGTTAAATAAGGAACGGTAATTTTTTTTTTAAATGTGAAAGATAAAAGAAATAATCACAGAATGTACATTGAAAATTTTAATGATAGCTGAACCATGGAAATTCTATAAATGTTGGCAACTAAGATTATCTAGTTATCACATGTCTCTGCTATTCCCACACAATTTGCTAGTATCTTCTCCTTTTCTCTCTTATCCTTTGAAATCCTCATTGGCCATGTTTTTATCTTAAGTAGACGAACCATGGAAATTTCACGGTGACAATTAAGATTATCCATTATCTCAGGGCTTTATTTTATCTTTTGCCTGGATATTCTCATTCTCTCATATATCCCACTAGCTGGACATGTAAAAGCTCCACAGGTGTTTACATCTGAGATTATCCATTATCTGAGTATTTTACTCTTCGCTCTTACTCTTTGCCTGTATCTTCTCATTGTGATCCTTATCCCTTGAAATAATTATTGCCAATTCCTTTTTTTTTATCTAAAATAGCCGCACCATGGAAATTTAACATGTATTCACAACTAATATTGACCAATATTTCATACCTCTGCTTCTCTCTCACTCTTTCCCTGTATCTTCCCATTCAGTTCCTTATCCCATCATGTCATCATTATCCATCCATATTTCTATCTATAAAAGGGAGGATGTGTGTGTGTGTGTGTGTGTGTGTGTGTGTGTGTGTGTGTGTGTGTGTGTGTGTGTGTGTGTGTGTGTGTGTGTAACGAATTCACGGCCATAATTTTCGACGGATTTGCACCAAATTTACATGCACATGCTTCAAGTTAGCGGGAAGGCCAAGACCGACTTTGCATTTCCCAACTCCCATCGATAGTGGAAATGATCGATTTTTTCATGCTTCTACGGCAGTTTTCATGTAGTTTGCGGCCATTTTGTACTGGCCAGCGTGAGAGCCAACAGCTGACTGACACGAATGTTAACTAGCATGATCGATAGCTGCATTCGTCACAAGTGGGAAAAATTTAAATCTGCATGGCACTTTACTCCAATTGCCTCATTCGCTTGCTTAAACTCAACGTTGATTCTGATTCCGCAGAACTGGGTTGGGTGTGAAAAAGTGTTATTAACATTCTTTTTTCATTCGGTTTTTCCAGTTACGAGTCCTTTTTCAAAGCTGATCGTTTTGTGTTTGTTTAGGTCTTTTTTCGCAACAGATTTAATGTTTAGTATAGAGCTTAGAAAAAATTTGCAGTGTGATATAGGCAAGAAGTAAGGCATGTAGCAACATCAGCTCGGCAAAGGGCACTCCTTTAAAGGCAAGGAAGGGCAAAAATACTTTAAGTCAAGTGATAGCGATTGCTGTACGAGTCGTGCGATTTTTTAATCAAGCACGGGCAACGCCGGGTCATGCTGCTAGTTTTTATCTAAATGTTATTCAGATATGCATCAATTTCCGCTGCGGAAAGTCATATGCAGCTATTTTCTACTGTATACTACCTTTTATATTTTTCATTTTAATATATCACAATTTTTCGCCTTTCTATCCCTGCCTGAGTTTCAACCTTTCGCTTTTCAAACATGTCCGTTTTGCATTCATCTCCCTCTTTCCTCTCTCTATAGTTGTCTGTAAATAACTTATTTTCCTTGCACCTGGTTTTCTTTTCTCTCTAGCTTTATTACTTTTTCAATTTCCTCCTCTACGCTTTTTCAACTTATTTCTCTCTCTCTCTCTCTCTCTGCTTTTTTTTTTTTTCACTTCCTTCCCGCTTAATTGTATTGTGTAGATTCCTCGGTTAGAAAGCGTAACAACTTAGTATGTCCAAGGATCGGGCGTATACAACACTGACAAAAATACGTTGTCGCGTTCCGACCGAAAAGAAAAACATGGCTGAGGAGAAACAGCTTCTCTATTTGAATCTCTGCTCAAAGGCCGAGCAGCTGCGTTTTGATCCGAGGTAGAAACGCGTAACAAATTACGTTCTAACAATGATCAGATAACAGTTAAAATTAAAGTGAATATAAAAACCTGCTATCGATATTAATAAATATACAACATTTAAGAAACTTTTCAGGTTTAAAAAAGAATATTTTTGGGAGCTTGATAACCATGATCTATGAATGTGTCCATCAAGTTTTTTTTCTACTTTTTAATTGTCAAAATAACCTCTGATGTATTGACGGAGAAACGGGAGAGATTTGTTTTCATACTTTTCCCAGGAATATGAGGGTGCTAAATTGAATATAAGCAATGAAATCTCGAACCGCGATACCCCTCTTTGTACAAATTTGTTTGACCCCAGGCCACAAAGATGGTGTACCCAATGAAGATCGACCCCATTTCTCAGTGGTAATGTTCTATCACACTATCTCTTTAACCATTACCCCATGTTGAAACGGTTCTTTATTTTTATCTGTGTAAAATGCTAAATTTACTGGAGCGATTATTTAAGATTGTGTGTGCTTGCTTGTAATGAGTAGTCATTCAAATCAAATAAGTTTATTAGTAAAATTTATTCTTCTGTGTATTCGACGTATTTATCAATTTATTCCACTTATTCATTCGTAATAGATTTGTGCCTTTTGTCTTCAATACAAATTTTTGTAAACTGATCTGGATAGTTTCCACTTAAGTACTGTTGGACAATATTGTTGCATTTACTGCTGCTGATTGTTGGTGACCTTATTTTGACGGTGGAATGAAGGCATTTTCTCTTTAGAGAGAAGTGAAGGTAATTTTTCGGTCGGGCAAACGATCCTTCGCACGCTCTAGACGAAGAATAAAACAACATAGTCGAGCAATTGAAATGCAGTTTAGTTGCAACAATAACAACAAGTAAGAAAGAAAAGGTCTTCTCAGAAGGGTTAGAGAAAGTTCGTAAAGGTTCTAGAGAAAAATAATTTCTGGAAAATCAAATGTCTGTGTATGTACGTAATATATATATATATATATATATATATATATATATATATATATAATTACATGAATCATTCATACAAAAAACAAATATAGAGGTTAATGATTAAAATGGCGAGAATACATCTTCGCAAACAATTTCAATAAGTTACACTAACCCTGAATCTGTATATAAATGATATGATCCCTGTTTATAAATTCCAGTTTCATAAAGTCTTTTTTAGTTTTTACAAGCTTTCGTCTGTTCCTACAGACATCCTCAGGTATGGAAATAGATTTGTTCTTGTTTTTTACTTCTCGGTAATAAGAGGACGAGGCTTTGCCGAAGGGAACAGTTTAGTCCGGCGTGGTAGACAGGCCTTGAACCTGTTTATGCGAGTTCTAAGGGAATATGTTTGGCCGAGCCAACGGGCTCGGAGAACCCACGGTAACAGTTTCTCTATGAACTCCAACCTCGTTCAATATGCATTATTTATGTGTTCGACTACCGTTTACCGGGCACACTTGGGAAAAGCAGTAGCGTTATTCATTTTGTTATTGTTGGTTAGGAAATTTAATTCAACTTTCCTAATCGTGTCTGTTAAATTGTAGTGGCGCCAAACTTTTAATATTTTCAATTTTTATTTGAAATAAATGAAAAATTATTTACAAGAAACAAAATCAGGATGGCTGTTAGTATTAGAAACCGCCACCCCACAGAACTAACAAATGCATGTCTTATCAAAACTTAGCTAAGCCAATGTCAGTTAGTACGGCTCGAAAATAGCAACAAGAAGACTTCCCATTCGCTCACTTATTTTCCTTTTATTCAGGCACCTTTATTTATTCCCTGACAGTCGCTTAGATTGTTTATTACTGTCGAACTCTCTGCATTGAGCAGAGAGGAACCCGGACGAGGCTTTGTCGTAGGTGGACAGAACATGAACCCGTTTTTGCGTGTTCTAAGGGAATATTTTGGGCCGAGCCTACGGGCTCTGAGAACTCACGGTAAACTCGGCTTTGCGCCACATACATCTCTCGCTGGGGAGGGGTCTGTTAAACATTAACTTACCCTACCTCAAGGCAATTGGAAATCTTTAGTTTCAACATCGCTATTTTTCCATCTAACATAACTGTTTTATGTTATTTTTAAGCGTGTATTCAGTCTTTTGGAAACTAATAAAAGTAAGTGCGTCATGCTGGCGACCATTTTCTCTTATTCAATATCACCAATACTGATTTCGAAATATGGAATTAAACGTTGTTTTGCACTTCAAATGTCGGACGAGTGTTTCTGAGCTTGCTTTGTCCAACCTTTGAATATAAGTGATCCCCAGACGTCAATGGTCTTGCTCATGGTCGAACTTAAGTCTCATATCTTCCCATTAGAGATTTTTGCTTGTACGATCGGCGTCCCGCCGCCGGAGATATTCACATCTTAAGATACTTTCATCATCTTTTGAATAGAGAAGACATTATAAAGCTATTTGTATAATGTCTGCTAAAATTTAAAATCTTATGTTTGTTTATTTACGTCCTTTATTCTATGGCGAACAATAAAGCGAGGGATTTTGAAATCGGCACCGCAAACACAAGCCAGATGAATATTATCGAACAAAGCGTTGGACTTTCTTCCAGGCAAAAAACCAAGGGTGGTATAAATTTAAGAAATAACCCTAAACGAATGGATATAGCGAGAGATTTTACGACGAAAGCAAGAAATCTACAATCAGGTAGGATTATTATTAGTTTTTATTTCATTTATACAAAGTCAGATCTCAGTATTTGTGGTCTGATGATAAAACAATGCGAGAGTTCTTTCTACAGTTTTGACTGTGTATTTATCCGCGCACCAACCTCGCAAACGAAATATAACACAAAGGTCGACGTTTAATGTGGGTTTAATGACCCCCAGCTCACCTCCCAAAATCGTAGTACTGGTTGCGGGAATGGGTACTTGGGGCTTCTATATTGACAGAAAAGCGAACTCCTCTGTTGTCGAGTTACACTTTACTCGTTTAACTACAGTTTTACCTGACGAGATTTACTTTTGCAAAAAGAAATTTAAATGTAACTGACGGGAAATATCTGCACAATATTTTCGTGTATTTAAGTTTCTATATTTGTGATGGGAATTTTCTTTATCCGCTCTGTTAACGTTTTCTTTTCTATTTTTTTTAAGGGGGGCACGGTAGTTGGTTATAGATAAAAATACATACGTTTTTTTTTTTTTTTTTTTTTTTTTTTTGTTGCTGTCAATTTAGAGCTTGGCGAGGGTTCTCATACAAACATATTTTTCATGTGGTTACTGTAATTTTCATAGCAAATTACAGATTTCTTCTAAACTGTAACTGTATAAATCATGTACTTTTATATTTTTCTCCCCACTTTAAATATTATTAGAATCTAATTGAGAACCTTGGTTGTTTTTGTGATTGTTGTATGAAACTCCTGAAAGTGGTCGTACAAATACGAAGTTATGGTGAAAGCAATATTAAAGTTTGCTTGAATCAATGAATGTGACAAGCTAAGTTAAATTTTAAATAGTGAAAACCAGCATCTCTCACCCATTTTTTTTTTTTTTTTTTTTTTTTTTTTCAAAACGCTGTTCACATGTACATACGCGTGCTGGTTCACTTCTATGCAGTGGTACCAAAAACCTTCTATAGTAAGGTCAAAGTGTAATAAGAAAAATTGACACAATGGTGCGTTTTGTGTGCGGGAAGGATTGGTTATCAAAAATTAAAGGTACATTTTTGTTCTTGCATTGTTCTAAGAGATTTGTTTTCATTATTTTAACTCTGCCTAAGAAACTTAATAAATTTGTCTGTCTTGGGAACAGTAGTTGGTTATAGGTAGAAACTTAAAATTTTATAGTTTTATCAGTTAACAGCTAAAAACTTGTCATTCAAAATGGAATTGTTTTGTCAATTAGCCTATAATTAATATCGGAGTTAACATTGGTTCATGAAATTTATTTAAATGCCACTTGCAACAATACAGGAATGAAATCTTTTGTGGCTATTATTATTATTCAACAAGTTTAATTTTATTTTTAGTCAACTGTATTCCCGACATAGTAATAATATCCTTTACATTACTTATGGTTGGACTAATGTTCCCTTATTACGATAATAACGTTTTGATCATTTTCCCGTCCGACCATATTCTGATGTTTGTAGACCCGGATAACCTTCTGGGAATTTTTATAATCCTTTATTCAATCTACAGAATCGATTGTTCTTGTTACGCTGTGCATGTCTAGTGTTATTTTGTCTTCGGTTAACTGCTCATTTATCGTTAGTCATATTTTTACTAGGTCTACCTAGATCCGTACTATCCGGTCTGACTACAAATATTAATTCGTCGCAAATTAACTTCGTCCCAAAAATAGAGAAAAATAATGTCTTAATTTTATCAAATATTCAGACTTTGTCCAAAGAAATTCATCTTTGAAGAATTTCTGTTAAGCTGATCATCGCCTTCGATTTGTTATTAGGCTTTACCACTAATCAAATTTTGAATTTTTCTTCCTTACTCTCCCACACACGCTTAGGTGATCATGTATCTTTTGATACATGACTGACAAGGCATATTTTTCCCCGCAGTAGGTTGCTATTTCTTTCTGGAGTAGACCAGTTGTCATCCAAGGCTATAGAACCCGGTCTGTCCAGCTATTTACCCATAGCTTGGGAGTGAAGGGGATTCATACCTTTCCCACGTAGGTGAATGTAATTGATTTGACTGGAATTCGAACTCTGCTCTCCTAGCCGCTATTCATTACTCCATCGTGATCTCCCATTACCGTATTTTTTAATTAATTATTACTATTTTTAATATTATATACTTTCAGGACGTTCGTTTTAACTGTGAAATGCCATGAATTATTGGAAAATACAGTTTCTGATTTTCCCTTCTAGACTGGCTACCACCAAAAAACAACTTTGATATTTAGCCTACAGCTGGATGATAAAGTAATGGAGTTATGACTTTGCCGGTGACATTTGGGTTAAAGTGAACGCAACAGACTCGGCCGAAATTTGAAATCTGCTCCTTGATTCAACTTTTTTGCGCCGATGTTTGTTACGTTATACGTATATCCTCGCCATCTATCTATCTATATATATATATATATATATATATATATATATATATTATCGTTACGCTTAATGAATCATTCAACAAACAAAAGTAAAATCTAGTTTTCAGCTGAACGTCTGTGGAAGGGGCATAACAAAACTAGTTCGAATGAATACTACCACATGATTTGAACATTTCTTTTAATATGCTGGCTACCGACTGCCCTGTATAACCTCGGGAGTTCTCCGAGTAATGTTGTTAATTTGGTCGCTCTCTATTTCTGCTCGTCCCATTCGACTGTAGGGCATCGTTCGGTGTGAAATCTCTTGCACAAAATTTTGCAAATCATTTTGAAACTGTCCAGTCACTCACAGTAGCTTCTCTGTTAACCACTCAATCTTTTTACGTGTGTTGCAGGTTTAGCTTTCTTAAAAACAAATTAGAATATTTTTCACCCAACAAGTGTTAAAATCAATAAAATATTGAATTAGAATTCACTATTTTGTCCTAATCTTTATTTTTTGCGTCTTTATCTTTGTTACTGTTACAAAGTTTTGGTACACTACCCTAGACGATTAAAGCATTGATTATTGAATTTCGTGGCTTAGTAATTGGGAGTCCAAACGCTGGGCCAGATAGTACAAACTTAGATTCGATGGCAACGCATATTTAATTCTCAAAATGTGCGTATATGTGATCGGATGCTGTTTATGCACTTCTATAGTTTTCATCCGATTTCGATGATTTTTTGATTTTTTTTTTTTTTGATTTTTTGTTTGATAGATAATTCTGCCGATTTTGAGTCCAAGTTGTTGGCGACAACGGCTCTCCACCACTTGCTGTCCATTATAACTCTCAGTAACGTTTTACTATTTACTATCTGTTCTTGGATATATAGCTTTCATAAGAACTTTAATGAAAATAAAGTTTAAATTATTACAATAATCTTATGCAGTTCTCTTTTCAGCACCCCCCCCCTATTCAAATTGTCACCCCCCCCCATTTGGGGGATGTGCCTCAGTTACACCCAATTGTTGTTACTAATATTGATTTTTCGGGTGGGATGATTTTAAACTTAAACTGTTCCAACTGAACGGCAAAAATTCCGAGTAATGAAAGACCCTGTCGAGGACTGGTTATACTGCTCGTAATTAAATAAAAACAAGACGATGCATCCCGAGATATGAACATCTAAACGAGAACAATCTACCCCCATAGATTAAATAAAGGTTCAGTTCGAAATTGTTTGGGGATTACCCGGCTCTACAGAAAAAGGCCGGATGATACAATGGCCGAAACGTTGTGATAGTAACAATAAAAGTGAGGACTTCAGTTAAACTTGTAACTAAGCTCTTGTTGAGTAATTCACTATAAGTCAACGTTGAAAATATTGAATGAAAATTCTGGATTGAACCACTGTTGGATAGTAGTTTGTAGTTTTATATTTATTGATGTACTGAATACAGTAGGGGTAGAAATGTCAAATCCCCACCCCGCAAGCTGAGATGACCACCTCATGGCTTGTATTTGCACCGAACTTGTTTGTACAAATAACCTACCTCTTTAACAAATAGACCCTTACCCCCACCTTGACTTACAGCTTTCTCGGTATTACTCCTGGCTCTTATTAGACCTGAAGGCCGCTGTTGGTTCGACACCCTTCCAAAAACCAATGAAAACAAATGGATAAATAAAGAGGGGAAAAATCATTTATTTAGAAATCATCTTGGTTCTTGCTTAATTGAATTCTGCAACACTCTGAATGGCTCCTGGTGGTCTGTTGATTTACTCTGAAGAGCCTGCAAGGGCAGGGTTTGTATAGCTTGGGGGGTTAGGGTTATTCAGACTAAGATGGCCACAAGCAAAGAAATTCATCTTCCATTGAAAGGTGGAAGGGATGGCGGTAATCAGAACGGCCTGGGCAGGTAATGAAATGAGATCTACAAAATCAATGGTTGGAAGAGCATCCTCTCAGTTTTCTTGTTAAATATCAGACGGACATACCTGACACAACAACTTTTTTTCCCCTTAAAGCTGTATTTTTAAATTTAGATTTACTTAAGAGTTGTCCAAGTATGGTTCATGGCTAGGAATGAGATTCTTTTTAGTATATTTTTTTTTAAGTCTGTTCCATTATTTGACGTCATTTTACTTTCTTTCAAAAGCAATGATGACGTTGTTGAAATTATGTATAATAACACTATTCTGTCAGTAACACTTCGATTAATACATAGCTCCTGAGGTTTTTCTCTGTGATACTATGGGCACCCACGTAGAAAAGACAAATGTAGTGCTATCTCAATTTCCATTTCTTGTGTTTTATAGCTAGCAGATGTTTTTTTATGTTTAGTTTTCTAAACAACATCCACTTCAACCGATGGAAGTAAAGAAGTTGGTGAGTTTTTTTTGTAGATCAAGTGACAACAAGACTGGACATAGGGTCTATCTGGATGCTGGTTTATATTATCGTGCTTGGGATCGGAGTCTGTTCTGGGTCGCCCTTGGCGGTAGACTAACTTGTTTCTCGTTGTTCCGATGCCACCCTTTCGTACTGCCAGTTTTACGTCGGAATACATAGACAAGCGAGGAGTTAGTAGGGAGAAGAGCTGAGCTATGAAATCGACAGTTGTCCAAAAGTCAGCTACCTACCCACCAAGGTGAGCAGACGAAGTCCTGAAAAAAAACAACCTCTACATATATGGGAAACGGGATTAGCATTCTTATTTCTCGACGTGATGTTTGTCTTTCATCTTGTTACCGTGTGAGCATGCATCAGGCCCTTTCTCAGCTTTCGTGATTGAGAATCTCAATGTACTGAATGAGAGCTGAACTTTTTTTCAAACGGATAACGAAATTATTAAATTCTACTTGTCAACAGGTCGATGTGAACAACAGTGGAATCGATGAGTCGAGTTTGTTGCATTCACTTTCGCATAAATGGGAAGGCACAAATCCTTATCTCCCACACTCCAAACTGTTAAATAGCAGGCTAGCTGTAAGTGGTCTAAGAGATGGCAAATTCTGAATGCCAAACGGCGGAGAAGCCAACGACAAAACGCTCTATTATCAATGACAAGAAGTAATAGCAATTCATAGAACATAAATTTGTGGAGAACCATAATCGCTTACAATCTTGAAAATATAAGGTATTAAAATTTGTTCACAAACCTGTGAATACTTTGAACATTTTCCCCCAAAAAGCAACACTTGTCGAGAAGGAATGGCTACTAGAAGGGTTTGAGTTTGTTTAGCGGCACATGGATCATTTAATGCAAGAAATTAATTTTCTTGGGAGTATTAGTAATTTCATTTATAAAAATGTATTGCTGGTAATTTGTTTGCTTTTTTTTTTCCTAAAATGTATTGATGGTATTTTTACTATGAAAATATATTTTATTCTTTCGTAATGTTTTGATCCCAATTTGTGGGTGTTGACTATTTGCCAGTAGTTGCGACGTTAACAAGTGCTATCCCTCCAGCTCAGGGGGACCTGGGTACAACAGCAATTAAGAGGTGATTTCATGCTCCTTAAAACCTCCTGATCAAATGCTTTGCTGCCAGATGTATTAGATTGGTGCAGAAATAATGACGTAATAATGTCTTTTTTTTTTTTTTTTTTTTTTTTTTTACGTTAAAAAATACGTCAAAAAACGACATTATTACGTCATTATTTTTGCACGAACCTAATAGTTCGTCATACCCAGGACGGAGGAACGACTACGAGTTTATTTGTAGCTGTCAAAAGCATGGAGTGGGGATCATTCGTTATGAAATATCTAAGAAATATATAGGGGAAATTTTTTTTGAGACAAATTTTTGTTGATAAGCATTCATCAGGTCTTCCTCAAAGCACGACGTTTGTCAGTTGAAATCTTTTCTTTTTTTATCAATTTAGAAATTTGACCGTATTCCTGATATAAATACAAATTGATTCCTGGTGTTATTTTTAGTGCAGGACGTGCGTAATCATGGTTTTCCACAACTTCCTCCCCTTTTTATTTTTCGCTACCTCCCTTAACCCCTTCTACCAACCATTTACACAAGCTCATTAAGATTATTCGCAGCTTTTCTTTGTCTTTCAAATGTCCCTTTCTGATACGAAAAATGTTTCCTCGTTTCCAATTTCTTTGAATTCATCTTTATTCAAATGTTTAATCCAGGCTATCCTCAGCATATTTCTGTAGAACGGAATTTCTGTTGCCTCAAGTCTCTTTATCTGTAAGGAGATTGTCCAGCATTCACTGCCGTATCGGAGGACCGATATTACATAACAATTCAGTACTCTTTTTATTGTTTCTAACAAATTTTGCCGCTTTCTTAAAACTGCTTCGATGTTGGAAGGCATCTTTGTCTATTCTAATTCACATTCGAATTTCAGTGTCACATTTTCCGTCCGCTGTTAAAACACTTCATAAAATTTTGTACTTGCTTGATTTTGGTGATTTTTTTTTTTTTTTTTTTTTTTTTTTTTTCTCTCTGTGTGTTGCCAATTCGTAGTTTTGTCTTTTGTGTTTCTTTTGCTGGCAACCATAAATTTTCTCTTCATGCAATTGATGTTCAGGCCTTTTTTCCCTCCTTTTTCTTGTAGGAGTTTTTGTGGTTTCCTTTCTTAGTCTGCTATCAACACTTTATCATCTGCATATCTAATGTTAAGATTGTGGCTGCTAATAATGAATCATGCTTTCAGGATCGCCTTAATGTCGCGGTTGATTAAGTCTGATGCGAATACACATCCTTGTCTTAAACCTCGTTCTATTTTTGTGTATTTACTTGGGTACCTCCACAAAATCGCTAAAAAAAAAAGCATAGCTTGATGAAAAAGACGCCAGCCTTGACGAAAACAATTTTATTGTCTAAATGCTTATGTTATTATTAAGAGGAAAGACCAAAGTTTTTTTAATTTAAAATTTTTTTTAACATTCTAAATTTTGATTTTAAAAAAAAAAAAAAAAAAAAAAAAAAAAACCGTTTCTATTATCAGCGGAACTAGTAAATAACATAGACAATTTTTAGCACGTTTTTTTGGTATGGCGCACATTAATTTGAAAAATCGTGCAAAAATAGAAATAATTGTCGGATGTTAATGAAACTTTCAGGAACTATTCACAGATGATCGAAATTATTAATTTTTTTTTTTTTTTTTTTTTTTTTTTTTTTTTTTTTTTTTAAGTCATGGTAGAAATATTTTTTAAATATTTATTACCCCCCCTAACTAATTTTAGGAAAACGCTAGAAATTCGGTCGCATCGGGTTTAGTGATTACAATAATTATAAGCACAGGGCTTTGAGGAATGCAAATCATGTTTTTTTTTTTGTTTTTTTTTTAAATTGGAGCCAACGTACCTGAAAATCAGCTCTGAATTGTATCATACTAAACTCAAAACATTATTTAATTTCAAATGCTTTTATTTGCTTTTAGTTGTTTTTATGAATATGGACAATATTTTCTGAAAGCAAAATTTTTTTCGATGAAAAATGAATTTTTAATACAATTACTTGTTATTTCTTTAATTATAATAGATTTTACATTTAAGTTCTTAAAATATTATTATAAAATTAGTTAAAAGCCCCATTGGCTTTCCTAAGTGTCCTTATGAGATAGATATTATTTTTTTTTTTTTTTTTTAGAGCGTTGTAAATTGTATCATTTTGACGGATCAGAAGATCCACAGTAATTAAATGTAATTTTATGCTTTATAACCGGGCTGTAATTATAAAGTACGGAAGACCAACCAGAATATAATTAAGTTGCGTTATTTGAGTTAAACATTGTTCTCCGCTGTTAAGGCCTTTACTCTTGCGAAACGCGTGTGGAGAAGTTAATTTGATTTTTCAATTTCAACTGAAAAGGGTACCTACAAGTATCAGTATCATCTTATGAAATTTATATGATCTTATTTTTATATTATGACATTTTTCCATAAATGAAATATCAAAATTAATAATAAAATGAATACAAATAACAGTAAAATGTAATAAATGTACATAAAATTATAGTATTTTATGTACAGTTCTGATAAAATTTCATAAGAAAGGTACCTATAAATTAGATATATTTCTTAGGAAATATGAAATTTAATGTCACTCTCAACGGTCTTATTTTAATTTCTTTAAGATATTTTCCATAAAGCATGATAAACGTAAAGATGAAAGCTAAGTACAAAAAAAAAAAAAAAAATTAGACCGCTGAAAGTTTTCCTTAAAAATAACGAGGTAAATAATTTGTTCACTTAAATGTAAATTATTTCACTTTTCTTCTTCCGTAGAACAAATTAGCCTCATGGAATTCGTAAATGTCATTCATCACCTGTCAAGAGACGCAAAAGTTTGACTTGCTTTGTTTTATTTTCAAATTACATCTTTTTGGCACAAAAGCTAAGTTTGGTTCAAAATATTTTAAATAAACATAATTTCTGATTTTCTTAATAAGTTTTGAAAAAATAATTGATATTTAAAAGAATTTCAAAGTGAGATTTCCAGTTTGTTTGTTTTTTTTTTTTTTTTTTTTTTTTTTTTGTTTTTTTTTTTTTTTTAATGGAAAAAATGGTCAATTTTGCTGACTCAAAAAAAGATTTTTAACGAAAATTTCGGACGTGCTAGGAACGATTAAAAAAATGGAAAAAAAATACCCCCAAAATA
This sequence comes from Acanthosepion lycidas, assembly GCA_963932145.1. Classification (NCBI taxonomy): domain Eukaryota; kingdom Metazoa; phylum Mollusca; class Cephalopoda; order Sepiida; family Sepiidae; genus Acanthosepion; species Acanthosepion lycidas. The sequence continues at coordinate 49,863,928 of OZ010575.1, forward strand.
CTTTGATCTTTCCTCTTAATAACACATTTAGACGATAAAATTGTTTTCGTCGAGTTTGGTGTCTTTTTCCTCATGCTATACTTTTTTTTTTTTTTTTTTTTTTTTTTTAGCGATGTCGTGGAGGTACCTATATTTACTGAATACATTTTCTATTTGTATGCAGCGGTTCGATCCCAGTATAATTTTGATATCTTTGACAAATAAATCAAGCTTCCCGAACAGTTAGTACATCTCTTTGTCGTAATTTATTAAACGTTTTTGCATAATGTATATACGTTGATACATAGATATACGTCCTTTTGCATTTGTATTGCTCTTTCTGAGTATAAATATCGCGTTCCTTGTTAAAGTGTTAACAAAACTGCACTGTTCGGGTCCTCTTTCCGGTCTAATGTCCTAATAGGGATTTCCCCTCATTTTTAAAAATGATTTTTTTGTGAAACAGATTTCTTTAATGTTGAACTGTAGCTTACAGCATAAATTTAATAACTTTGGTATATTTTTAAAATAAAAAATTGCTTGTTTGTAATACATTTTTTTTAATAAATCTCATTAAAATGTATATATCCGTTTATTCTTCATTTAAGATAAAACTTTCTCGAGGATTAAAAAAAAAATGCGTACGTGGAGTGCCTTTGTTCATATTACATTTCTTTTTAAATGAATTCATTTGGTGGATACAATAGAGCATTACCTGTAATGATGCTTCCAACATCTTTGGCCATATTGTTAAAATGTACTCTACATGTGTATTCAAAGTAATAAAGAAATGTTTTGCCATAGTATATTAAGAATTGGAAGAGAAAAATATCGAATTTAATGTGTGTGTGTGTATGAAAGTGATCACTAAGTACCAAGGCTAATTTAGTAGTGTTAATTGTGACCAGATTTTGAATTCAGTTGTCCTTCTACATTGGATGTCAACCAAAGCTAAATAGCACAGAATGGCCCTACTATTTAACTCTTAGTTGTGATAAGAAATGAATTCCTTTCTACGGATATTGCGCAAAAGTTAACATAACGAGCTCTACTGGAATTCGAACTCAGTTCGCCAATTTCAAGCCCCGAGCCACTAACTATGCACATCCTGTCTTTCTTACCCGGACCTAATAAATAGAAGAGATATTTCAATTTAACTCTACAAGAATTGTTCATTACAGTATAAATACCTATAGTAAACTTTCCTTTAGATTCTTAAGCCACACTAACGCCAGTTGTGGAAATGCCTTAATTTGAGTTAAATTTGAGTACAATTGATTTTTACAATTGTCGCCTCTGAACATGTAGCCTCTTAAAACTCATTCTTTCATAGGAACTTTACTCTGACACGCACGTAAAGACATTTCGACAGACATCGTCTTTCACTCCTTCCTCCTCAAAAATGAAAACCCTCCAAAATGCTCAAACTGCCAAGTACTCACTGTCAAACATTTTTAATTAACTGCAAAAAAGTGGTACCTATACAAAAATGTCTCCAATATACTCAACCATAGAACCCTCTTTGAGGGTGTCGAGGCCCGGGCCATTCTAGAATTCTTAAAAGTAATAAAATTTTACCCAAAAATATGAAAAGGAAACCGAATAAACACCCGGCTACAAAATGCAACTAAAACCGAATTACACCCACACCCTTAAAAAATAACGACTTATAACATTTTTCTGCAAAATAAACAAACAAACAAACAAAAAAAAAAATCTTAAAACAACTCGAACTGCGCGAAATGACCCGTGGAGTTGGTGTGCCGGTAAAATAACCTATCCAAATCTAAAAATCACCCCTTTTATATGCTCAGGCGCTAAAATCTGTTTATTTTTGCTTAAATTCGTAATAGTATTGCATTCAACTGTTGTTTTATTGGAAGTCTAAAGACCTTTACCTATCAGCCTATATTTCTGAGATGAGGTATTGTAACTATTTTACATTATTCGGACTGTTGTCCCCATCTTTATTGCTATATTCATGACGTCCCTATCTTCTTTAGGTGATATTAGCAATGACACATCTCCCAGTGGATAAAAGCCTTGGTTGAGTGATCCAAAAGTGACTTGACCCAAAACTTTGCGAGTTCAATACATAGCCACAGCAAAGGGAACAAAATCTTTGAGAGTTGAGTTACCTAGTTGAATTAACTGAAACTGATATATCCAAAGGCACGGCACGTGGAATTAGAACAATCTACTCTCGCTTAGAAATTCCAACTAATATCACCTGAAGAATGCCTGGGCGTACAACGACCGAAACGTTGTGAATATGACAGTAAAGATGAGGACAACAGCCCGAACAATGTAAATATTGTAAACCTTTACCTATGTTGAATAGTTGAGATTTCTAGTCGATAGTGTTGTATATCATTTCGTAGTCGCAATTTGTCGTAGGTTACTCTCGGTAACTAACTCTCTTGGGAATTATCTAAGAATCATTTCTGAACCTCCTTATTCCCTGAAGGTTTCTTGATATATTGTCCCAGTTGCTACTTCCCGTGACTCTAACAGAAATAATTCAATGAGTAAGCTGGGCGTTGGAGATAGTTAACTAACAATTAGTTATTTATTGATGTTGAAATTCTGATGACTGCTTAATGAATCTTCAATAAGTATATTGTGAAAATATATAAAATTAATTTGAATAACATTTAAACACAAATATGACCAAGTGGAACATAGACATGCGATCCATGGCTAAAGATGCAGGTAAAATTATCAATTCCATTAAGTACCTGACACCTCATGCTATTCTGTACCTTTATAAGAGCCAGATCAGGTCAAAAATTTAGTCGGTCAGTCAGTTATGTGCTTTCGATACATGACTGACCAGGCAAGTTTTTTTTTTTTTTTCCCGCAGTAGGTTGCTATTACTTTCTGCGGTAGATCAGTTCTATAGAACCCGGTCTATCCTATTTATCCATAGCTTGGTGGGGGGAGGGAGAAGAGGATTGATACGTTTCCCAAGGGTATTAGCACGTAGGTGAATGTAATGGATTCGACTGGAATTCGAACTCTGTTCTCCGGCTTAATCAGGTGCTTGTCGAACCTGGTAACCTTCAGGGAATTTAAAATTAAAAGGGTAGATTGTTTTCGTTCCGCTGATCTTGTCTTGAGATATTTCATTTAGTTTTTATTCAGTACTACCAAAATATAGTGAGGAAAAGTCTCGGTAGCTTCTTACACCTGAATGGTCGAATATCGATCTATGGAAGAAATCGATCTTGGAATTTTATGTAAGAACATGGTCGTATCTTTACGCTTATATACCATTCTTTAAAAAATAAGAAAACAAAGAGTATTAGTTTTGTGCATTTAATTATGAAATCAGAAGTATTTTGTGTAGTAACAGAATTTGTTGAAATACCGTTTTATTTGCGGTTTCTATTTTTTAAATTTTCTGTTTTACTGAAAAAAAGAACGAAAATCTTAAATGTTAGACTGTACATAGAAAATGCACAGTCTAACATTTAAGGTTTTCTTTCTTTTTTTTCTTTTTTAATGCAGAATATTCTTAAATTTTTTTTTTTTTTTTTTTTATCTTTCATACTATTTCAGCATCCATTGCTTACTAGAAATACTATATCCACTGGATTAATAAATGTAACTGAATTTTGAGGTTTCTCATATTGTCTCTTTAAATATTAGGTTGGTGCAAAAATATCGTTTTTTGTATTTTTTTGACGTCAAAAAACGATATTATTTTTGCACCAACCTAATACTTTATTTCCTGAGTTTGAATATTAATTTTTTTTTTTTTTTTTTTTTTTTTTGTCCTTTACTGAAAAGGATATAAGTTTTGACAACATTACGGTTAAATTAAACTAATTCACTCTGGAAATATTTTGGAAATTACTTCTACCAGTAATTTATTTTTTAAATGTTATGTCTCTTTAGTACTGAGGTAATCATGAGTTTCAACAGATGCTTCTGTTTTTATGTAGCTGGTAGATTCAGTAGGTGGACGATCATAGCTGTAAGCTGTGTGTGTGTGTGTGTGTGTGCCACGCTCGTGTCTTCTTACTAACCTTCTCGGTCCTTGTTCTGTCATCAATTTACCCATAAGGTACGCGTTACTTGATGTTTGCCTTTAACACGCCTTCATATCTTCAGTATGTCCTGTTTTTGTCGAATTCTCCAAGTCTTAATTTCTCATGTGTGCTGGAAATTTCACTAATCTCTTTCTGGTTTTCTTGTTTCAATTTTTCTTAAAACTTAGTCATCTTCATCTGTGAGGAGATATTTTTTTGTTTTCTCTTCTTCCACATCACTATTGATTCTGTGGTCATGGTAAGGAAGACTTCTGCTTTTAAAGAATTTAAGCATTTTTTTCTTTGTATTTTACATGACGGATTATTTTTGTCTGTATTTCTTGGGAAATGGGTTGTCTATCCTGATATGTAACCCATAGCTTGGGGTGAAAGAGATATATTAATGTCTTTCCCTAGGGCCTTTATGCGAAAATGAACGCAACAGATTATACCAAGATCTGGAATCAACCCGCCAATTTCACTTTGTGCACCAATAACCATTACGCTATCTGTACATTTTAACGCGCCATAAGAATGCAATTTTAAATACCCTAATGTGGCACAGTAATTTCAATACATGATAGTGGATTTTATTCTAATTCTTTATTAATTAATCCTGGTACGGGTGTTTAAACTAATGCTAAAGCTGTGAAGCCCCTGTACTCAGAATCAATGGTACGTGCAGAAACTGAATCATAAGCACGAAGAACTATGAGGTATTCCTTAGATGGGCAGTGAAATGAGAATATTACTCTGTATGAAATAAATGGATTTTCTGAACTATATTCTTTTACCTGCCAAGTCAATACAGAACGTGTGCGATCATGGCTCTGGGCAACTTTTGTCATTTTGCAGCTATTCTATAGCTGTCTTGTCAGCTATTCATACAAATTCCGTTAGTCGCTGTTTCTTGTTCTCTTCGCTTCAGCATGACTTGTGAGCATTAAATTCGCCAATTTCTCTTTCTCGTGTGTCAAATTTCAAACTCTTTCTCTTTGTAAGCGTAAGTTTCTTTGTTGCCCCAATTTTCCTCAAAACTTTCGCGTTGCCCATGTTTTCTATCGAATTTTTAGTATTCGTTAGTAGAACCACATCTCTATCGTTTCTGGTCTAGAGGGAAATTGTTCAGCATTCACTCTACAAATTTATGTAAAAGTTCAGTTCTCTTTTCTTTGTTTACTCATGTTTTAGTACTTTGTTTGACTTTTTTTGGGAGAAATCTATTTGATTTCTGAGTCATATTTTCTGTCGTCTATAATTATACCACCCGCATAGTTAAATTTCAATACACGCTTGATTTTTGTCATTCCCATTATGTAGTTCAAACCTTCGGCTGTCCCTTTTGTTGACAACCAGACATTCTATCTTCTTGCAGTTTCGTTAGTTCTTTCGTCATTACTATTACGAGAGGCACGTGGCAGAAGGTATTGAATTTTGTATGGGATATAAGGAAGTTAAGTGCGGTAAAAATGAGTCACCTGAATTACCCTTGCCAGACCTGTCCTGTATAGCGTTCAACTCGTTCAAAATGCCTAAACTATCCTCTATGTACAATTGTTTTCTCAGATCAATGATTAAAAATACCTTCAAACGAATAAATCCTTTGGGTCTTAAAGAGGATCTCTTGCTGCTAAATCAGAAATACTTTGACCAGAAAACAAAAACCATGTCACTTGAACACTTCAAACAACAACAAAAATATAGTACATTTTGTGGCTTTAATAAAATTTTAAAGCGTTTACGCGTCCTTGTGGGTGATTAAATATTTTCCACCTTACTACCCCTTTCCCATGGATGAAATGTTGCAAGTCTCTCTACTCTATCACTGTTTCCATAGCACATGTACAGAAGCGATACATCTTTTCACCCCCCCCAATTCAGACTTTTACAGCTAAGACTTGCTATGCCACGTCAAATAGGTTTCAATCCCTTCGTAATTGATTGGTAAGGAGGAAGTTCTACTCAGTTTCTTCTGAGTAACTGTTACTCTGTTACACATTCCAAAGGGTGCTTACTCAATTACTACAATCTTAACCACTCAAAGTTTACGGTTAACCGTTATCTATCCTACATTTCCTCATAATCTGAAATTCTTGCTTCTCAACAATAACCTTATTCAGTAACTGTTGTAACCTAGAGAAGGTTACTGAATAGAAAAATCAACCGAAGATTGGCAATGAACGATAATACTTAGGACAAGAACAACACGTATAAGATTCGCCATCGGCGCGTAGAAGTAGTGGTCAAGTGAATTCTACAATGAATCTCCAATTGCAGACCAACATACAGTATTTACTACTGTATTTATATGAATGGGGACATACCCATTATCGTATGTAAGTATGCTACAACAGTAACCATCTATGTTGAATGGCTCTTGAGCATTGCATTAAATGAACAGTTTTTTTTTGTTTTTTGTTTTTTAAAGATCGTATAAATTTCAACTGGCAGTAATACTAACTGTTCGGTCAATGAATGACAAATGTTTCCTGCTTAGAAACGGTTAATTTTAACATACCAATAGCAGAAACGGGACTATAACAACCAAGATGAAGACAACCGTTTGAATAAATCAGTTTTCTAATTCTCTCTCTCCTCCTACCTCTTCTCACTATTGTTCTCTCCTGTCACTTAACTCTGCTCATTCCATCTTTTCTTGTCTTTTGATCTTGTACAACTCCTCCTTTTGCTTTGTTTAAATTAAATCAAATTTGAAAAAAAAATCTATTTCCTTACTTTACTTTTTGAAATATTTTATTTCTATTTAACATTTCCAAATTTGCAGAAAACATTACAGAAAATCATTTATCCTTGTAGTCATCCCCACCGACAGACACCACCACCCAAGCAATCACCACCAGAAGTTTCCCCGCCCTTCTTTCCTCTCCATTAAACTTACGAGTTTGCATTTGTGTGTTGGCCAAAAGAAGAATGAGATGAAAAAGAGGGACGGGGAATTGTAATGAAAGGAAAAAAAAAAGTCTCTTCATGAATTTGTCTGGGAATTGTTCCTCCCCTCTCCCCGATTTGGAGAGAAAGAGACGAAAGAAGGAAGAGTGAGCCGGGGAAAAATAAAACCGAATAACAACAAAAGATAGATTTTTCTCTTATACACACCTATCTTATAAAGAATGCGAAGCAGAAGAAAAGGATAAAATGAAGGTTAAAGAGAGTGAGAGATGGAGAAAAGCAAATTAGAACAAGTTCGACATTTTTTTTCTTTACGAGTGGAGATAGGGACGAGAAAATAAGACGTGAATTTGAGAGAAAGCGAACAGCATACATGAAAAGACAATGTGTAAGTCCCCAAATTGATGGATAGAATAAGGTGTTTTCCCTCTTCATTCCCTTTATCATCACCCTATTTCTTCTTCTCCTCCCAGTCGTTCTTTTAATTAAAATATGTTCCCCATTTGTGATTCCATGTCCTTTCTTGTGCCGGCAACAGACACCACTTACCAACTGCTTGTTCACTTGATGTCAAATTCTCGAATAACCAAACTACTCAATTCATTTTGATGAAGCAATCAACGATCTTGTTAATTGTCAAGATTTGAAGTAAAAAAAAAATCCTTTTACTTTTAATGAGTTTCTTCATTAGATTTTTATTTATTTTTGTTTTTAATTTTTCACCGAGAATCTAGAGGAGAACGGTGTTGCCCGTAACCATGCTTCTGGCATTTAATTTGTATTATACTGTCTGTCAGAGTATAGTGAAACATCAAGCGTAGTGAGATTTTTGTCAGAAAATACTTTTTAAAATACTTGTACAATAAAACAGTTTCCAGTTTTAATTCCATCCTGTTGGCTGGAGCTTCAGAATACGTCGTCAGTAACTCTGTAGAGGGGATATCCCCCACTTTTCCAAATTAGGCGCCCTGGTTATTGCAATAAACTACACCAGCAGCAAGGCCTATGAATGGGAGGTTTTGAAGAGCGTGGAACTACCTATTAATTGCTGTTGTTCTCAGGTCCATCCTGACCCGGTGTGGTGGCACCCTGTTAGGGGAGTCTCAGCTATGGGGAAAATAGTTAACCCTTAAACTGAGGCCAGAACACTGTGAATGTATAAAAATAGATTTTTTTTTTTCTAGTAAAAATACCTGCAATACATTTTTGAAAAACAAATATTACCAGCAATACATTTGACTCTCGACAAAAACCCTCTTTACAAAAATACATCAATGAAACCTGATCTACAAACTGATTCTTACAAAGAATACATATTTTATTCATACGAACCTATCTTAAAAATCTTGTCTGCATTAAATAACCTGCTGTGGTTGATATACCGTAAAACAAAATCAATCAAACCAGTTTTAATTTGTAATTTTATCGGCGTCTGCGGTCTCTGTTCGTGCTCACTCTGATAATAACGATCCGTTTCTTGTACACTTTTACAAAATATGAAAAAACATCTTTATCAAAAGATGGAAACAAAATTATCATTGCGATATATAATAACCATGAAAATACCGCCACTTTCTTTTGTGTAATATATATATATATATATATATATAGTTTGATAACTCGATAAAATTATCTTTTTTTTTTTTTTTTTTTTTTTTTTTTTTTTTTTCTTTTTTTTTTTTAATTTAAGATTTGTGAAAGTTTTTCATTTTTTCCCCTTTCATAAAATAAACAATCACCCAATCATAAAAAATTTCTCATGTTCAAAATTCATTTCATATTAGACTTGTTAAAAAGTGACTAGTGTTATGTCCAACACAAACAAGAATTCATTGATCCGTGCATGCAATCGCTTTCGATTTTCCGAAGGTGAACACACAGGATTTATTTTTAATATACAGATTTTACGTCTCTTATTTTTCTTTATAATTTTTTCTGTTACCTCGCGCACTCTGTATATCCAGCTGATTCTCAAGATTTGTCTGAAATTAAATCCTACCAGTTCACGGTTATAGTAGCAAGTAATCATTCAGTCATATAGGAAGCAAATGAGTAACTACCGACACCGAGGTTCGAGTTTGACACTCTGGACTTGTTTTCTGCCAGGTGTATAAATAGCAGTGCCAGGTTACTGACTGCAGTGATTATTGAGTGACTGTTGAGTAGAAATATCCAGTCGAATTAGTATGAATGATTGTGCATCGATGATTACCGGACGTTAAGCCGAGCCGCGCTACTAACAAGGTATTCACTGAAATGGTTAATTAACTTCCGTTGATTTTACTTTGTTCCTAAGTATTTGTGGTTGTAATTAAATACTGTTTTATCTATCCATTGAAGTCTTGAGTTATATTTAATCACACACGTCACAAAACATTCTATTGTCACGTGTAAGTTTTAAATTATTCCTTCAGCTGGTTTCTCGCTTAAAACTGTTAGAGGTGAAAGACGAATCATGGTAGCAAATAATATTTTTCTAAGTCTAGTTTAATTTAGCGCAAAGACTTACTAGTGATTCACATTATTAATATCCAACACAGAACCCGAGAAAATTTGTCTGGGATAAGTATGCCACAGAAAAGCCCCTGTGTAGTTATTAAAAAGGTTACAACAGCAGAGCACTTTGTGGATTTAACATAATTTCAACCCGTCCTGGGTAAGACGATAAACTACATCCAACAGCAAGGCCTCTGACCAGGAGGTTTTGAGGAGCGTAGAACCACGTCTTTATTGCTGGTGTTCCCAGGTCCACCCGGACCCGGAGTGGTAGCACCTGTTAGGGTCTCAGCTGGGCATGGCGACAAACTACGTCCAACAGCAAAGTCTCTGATTCAACATTTTTGAAAAAGTAATGTTGCCAGCTGAGACGTATAATATTAACAGAAATAGATTTTTGACAAAACAAAAGTATTACCGGGAAAAAAGTTGTCGGCATTAAATGACCCATTGAGGTTGATGTGCCGTAAAACAAATTCAACTGATGGCATTTCACTGATTTTTTTTTTTTTTTTTTTTTTTTTTTTTCCCATTAAGAATGATGCTCCTATTTGGATGTAAATATTGTAACAGTGATAACATGAAATTTCCATCATTAATTTAGGCAAAAGTTGTATCCCTTGACTTTTTTTTTAATTTAAAGAGAAACCAAATCAAGGAAGTTTGATTTAAAATCATGTGTATATAAAATGTCTGCAATATTTCTTGTCATATTAAGTAACCCTTATTATTCCAGAAGTGTAAAATATTTTTGACCCTCTGTCATACACTGATTGAATTTCTGATATTAAACAAACACCATCTACTTCACATGTGGTATCAAAAGGAAATATATATAATTGCATTTGATAGGATGGAATGCGGTGGAAGCGTAGTAACATGTGATAATAAAAACATTATCTGAAACAAACAGAAGGCTACTTTATTTTTATTTTTTTTATTTTTTTTTTTTTTTTTTTGTTTTTGTTTTTGTTTTTGTTTTTGTTTTTTTTTTTGTTTTTTTATCGTAGATATTGCCAAGTTGAATTGATGGCATTTTTGTGTTAAAGAGTTTCCTTTGTAAATATAAATAAAACCATTATTTGTTTGAAGTTTCCTCTCAAAACTGAACTCATTACTGTTCAGTTTTTCGATATTGTTCTTCATTTGTTCCCTATTATTCTGATATATATTATACCATATCTTTGAGGTATTTGAATTATTGTCAAACATTACAGAAAACTTACCCAAAATGTTGACTGAAAAGGAATTTAATATTGGAAATTTTACCTCTGGAATCATTTATTTTCTTTATTAGATAAAGCTTACACTGCTTTATCTGATAAATAATATTGACTCGAGACAGGAGGAATATAAAATATAGTGTCGAGAGGTCGGGTAAAAATAATGCTTAAATGTAGTTTGATCTTCATCCAATCGTATAGGGTAAAGTTGCTTCATCAGTAGACGATCTGTCATGTACATCGGCGGGCTGCAGTCATCTCTGATGGTCTGAGTTTTTGTGTGCGATATCTCTTCAGGACATGGAAGATAACTATTCGCTATAAATTCTGTTTTTTATTGCTCTTAAGTTGTCCTTTTACCATTCTTTTTTTATTGTTCTACCGTCTATTCACTCGCTTTTTCCCTTGCGTTCTGTGAGGTGTGATATTGTCTCGATTCTTACTTCATTGTATGTCCTAGAAATTTCAACTCTCTATCCGATAATGGTGTCATAAATTTCCACGAACCGCTTCTATAAAGGCAGGTAATGTTTAGGAATCTAATTCTACGTTTTTTTTTTTTTTGTTTTTTGTTTTTTTTTTTTATCTGAGAATGGAAACAAAACACTTTATCTCTGTGTGTGTAACGAATGCACGACCGCAATTTTCGACGGATTCGCACCAAAATTTACATGCACATTCTCCAAGTTAGCGGAAAGGTCAAGACTTTGCATTTCCCAACTCCCATCGATAGTGGAAATAATCGATTTTTTCATGCTTCTACGGCAGTTTTCATGTAGTTTGCGGCCATTTTGTACTGGCCAGAGTGAGAGCCAATAGCTGGCTGCCACGAATAGACAGGAAAATTCTTTTGACCAGCGTGAGAGCCAACAGCTGACTGACACGAATGTTAACTAGCATGCAAGATCGATAGCTGCATTCGTCACAAGTGGTGGGGGGAAGATTAAATCTACATGGCGCTTTACTCCAATTGGCTCATTCGCTTGCTTAAACTCAACGTTGATTCTGCAGAACTGGGTTGGATGTGAAAAAGTATTTAACATTCTTTTTTTTTTTTCATTCGGTTTTTCCAGTTACGAGTCCTTTTTTTTAAAGCTGATCGTTTTGGTTCATTTTGTTTAGTTCTGTGTTTTTTTTTTTTTTTTTTTTTTTTTTTTTTTTTTTGTAAGATTTAATGTTTTGTATAGAGGTTAGAAATAATTCGCAGTGTGAGATAGGCAAGAAGTAAGGCATGTAGCAACATCAGCACAGCAAAGGGCACTCCTTTAAAGACAAGGAAGGGCAAAAATATTTTAAGTCATAGCTATTGCTGTATTAGTCGTACTATTTTTGAATCGAGCACCCGCAACGCCGGGCTATGCTGCTCGTAGTATTAAGAATCAAACCATTTTGATAATTTAATAGAAAACCTTTATTTATTAAGATATTTCTAGATTGAAATTGTTCTCATCATATTTCTGTTCAGATATTTCTGGCTATGATGCTTTTTGAGAGACGGTAAGAGATAATCCATTGTTATCAGGAAGCACGGTGAAGTAATGGATAGCGGCTCCGATTGAGGAATCGGAGAGCAGAGTTCGAATTCCAGTCGAATCCATTACATTCACTTAGGTGCTTGTCCACTTCTTCTCTCCCAGCTATGGATAAATAGCAGACCGGGTTGAATGGCAACTGGTCGATCGCAGAAAGAAATGGCAACGTACTGCGGGAAAAAAAATCTGCCTGCCAGTTATGTATCAAAAGATACATGATCGCCTAAGCGTGTATGGCACATAAAGATCATCAGCTGCGTTATGGTTTCTTAGCCATATTCGAACTGAATCGCTGCAATCCCAAAGATCTCTCTTTCAGCCCTTTTTTTTTCTTTCTACACAGCTACCATTCTCTTTCTTTTACTTTTTTTTTTTTTTTTTTTTCCTTCCCTGCTGACTGTTGTTTATTGTTGTGGCAGGGGCCGCGTGTCTAGGCGCGCGCTAGTGCGTAGCATAACTAACGTTTTACTTAGGACATCGACTGTTAAAATAAAAGATTTTCGTATAATCCAACATCCTCTTCACTAAGCTTTTTATAATTATAAGAATCGGTTCGTGCAAACTGGGAGGGTGCCACCACTGTCTCTGTCATTATTGTTCCTATCTTTCTTAAGCCTCCTTCTTTCTTTGTGTTCTCTTCATATTTGCAGCAGCCATCGGGAGAACCATATCTCTGTCGCTTAAAGTCTCTACTTCGCAGAGAATTGTCAAGCATGTCATCTAGGATATTAGACATTACAGATCAGTTCCACCCTCTTGTTCCTTTAATACTTTACTTAGATACTGGAAGGCTGCTTTTACTATGTGCCTTCGGATTTTTGTGTTAAATTTTCCGCACAACCCTGGTAGTTTAATTTTTATAATGTATTTGAAATTGACGTTCCCAACATGTAGCACATGCCTTCTTAGCTGTCTCTTTTGCTGACAACCATGCATTGTGTCTTTTTACAGTTTGGTCCATTCTTATTGTCCATTACTACTTTGTTCATATCAGATTCCGAAAGGAAGGTGAAAGAACTCTTAGACAGTGTCATCCGCTTATCTTGTGTTAAGATTACGTTTCCTAGTAATTAATCATAAGTCTTCTAATAAAACAAATTAAAATGGAGGTACAGGTTAGCAAATTAGCCATAATAAAACAATTGTCTGGGTTCAGATGAGTGTAAAAATTGAAATATATTAAGTATGAAAGGATGTAGGTGCACAAAATATGTAAGCATTTATTTCAAATGCCCAGTTTATTCTGATAGTAACAATCTCCGTAATTTTAAAGGCGCTCTTTGTAAAAACTTGAGGGTGTTGATAGTGTATATTTGGCACATGTAACTTGAGTATTGGCCCTTGCTGAATTTTGTTTACAATCTGCCCTGCAAGCTAGCAAGCCCCCAGTTAATGCTTGATTTAGCATCATCCAACTGTCCATGTACAAATTTGTTGCTCCATCCCTTGCAGCTATAAGAATTTAGTTTGGGTTTGTTCTCCTTTGTAATGTAGACAGGATGATGCTGTTCTAGTCTGATTTTTTTTTTTTCTCTCTCCCTTGTTTCCTTTTAACGGTTTCATTATCATTCCCTTCTGTCAAATTCTCTTTCTCGCACCGATTATATCTTACCCTCTTTATCTACGATTATCTTTTATCCTTTCTATCATAGATTCTCTTACCCACTCTCTCTCTCTCTCTACGCAGTTCTTTTAGCCTGTGTGTGTGTGTACGCAGTTCTTTTAGCCTGTGTGTGTGTGTACGCAGTTCTTTTAGCCTGTGTGTGTGTGTACGCAGTTCTTTTAGCCTGTGTGTGTGTACGCAGTTCTTTTAGCCTGTGTGTGTGTGTGTACGCAGTTCTCTTAGCCTGTGTGTGTGTGTGTGTACGCAGTTCTCTTAGCCTGTGTGTGTGTGTGTACGCAGTTCTTTTAGCCTGTGTGTGTGTGTGTACGCAGTTCTTTTAGCCTGTGTGTGTGTGTGTGTACGCAGTTCTTTTAGCCTGTGTGTGTGTGTGTGTACGCAGTTCTTTTAGCCTGTGTGTGTGTGTGTGTGCAGTTCTTTTAGCCTGTGTGTGTGTGTGTGTGCAGTTCTTTTAGCCTGTGTGTGTGTGTGTGTGTGCAGTTCTTTTAGCCTGTGTGTGTGTGTGTGTGTGTGCAGTTCTTTTAGCCTGTGTGTGTGTGTGTGTGTGCAGTTCTTTTAGCCTGTGTGTGTGTGTGTGTGTGTGTGTACGCAGTTCTTTTAGCCTGTGTGTGTGTGTGTGTGTGTGTGTGTACGCAGTTCTTTTAGCCTGTGTGTGTGTGTGTGTGTGTGTACGCAGTTCTTTTAGCCTGTGTGTGTGTGTGTGTGTGTGTACGCAGTTCTTTTAGCCTGTGTGTGTGTGTGTGTGTGTGTACGCAGTTCTTTTAGCCTGTGTGTGTGTGTGTCTCTCTTTTTACCCATTCTTATACACACAAAAAAAGCTCAATGTATCATCGTACTATCCTGTTTTTTTTTCTCTCGCCACTTTTACCTTTTATTTTCAGTTCGCTGTTTTTCTGCATGTGTAATCTTTCTTTCCTAATTATTCTTTCTCTCTTTCTCTATTTAATATACTTGTAATTTTTCCCCCTGTGTGGACATCCTCAGGCAGCTTTGGATTCTGGAACAGTCCATCGACCAATTCCATCTGTGTATTAAAAAGGTTACATCTGCTGGTTCTCTGCCTGTCGGCTAAAGAGGGGAAACTGACCATAAGGACAGAACACACAGGGGCGGTCGGCTGGTTGCCTGTCCGACCAAGGGAACATTATTACTGATTGGCTTCTTCTGATGAAATTTACGATGGACGCTCAGAGATCGGGGATGAGTGAAGAGGAATTGAAGCAAAATGGAGATTTGGGACGGAAGGGACAAGACTTGTGAGGTGGCAAAGGGATGGGATTGTCAGGGAAGAGTCGCTGATAGCTATTTATTTATCGTTCTGCTCTCCGTATTTTTCCGTAGCTTCGGCTCGATGTTAGTTTTGGTTCATTTTGGAAGGGAATCAATCAGAATTTCATTTTGCCGCTTAATCTTCTGTTTACATGGAATGTTGGTGTGGGGTTTGGGAAAATCGGACAAGATTGATAGCCTGGTGGTTATTTGGCAAAGACCAGAAGACATGAGGTGTATGGTTTGGTTGATTTCTTTTCACAATCAAGCAAACATTTTTTTAAGCAGCGTTTACTTTTAAGATCAGGGTAATTCTCTTTTAATTAAAAGTTGAACGTAAAAAAAAGGAACCCCCTCCCAAAAAAAAAAAAAAAAAAACGTATAAATTAACAGTATGAATAGGTGTTTTATGAAATTTACATGGCCGGTAAATTTATACAATGAAGTTGATTATTTTTGCTTGCAACTTGACTGTTGCATTTATCACAATATTTGACTATTAGATCAAACAGCGTGAAAATCTAAAACGTCATTTAATAAGTCAACTTTGATCACACGCTTCTGGGCCCAGAGTACTTCGGGTGCACCTCTGAAGCCTGATCATTTCAGCCCTAGTAGTCCATGAGTTGTTATCAAACTCCTTTTACATAGCAGTTCTTTTGTGTAGTTTTCAATATTTTGTGATCTTGTCACTTTACCTCCCTATGCTTCAAGTTACGTAACACCTTATTCAAAAGTTAATGGTGTGTTTTCGTTAATGGTGTGTTTTCGTTAACGTAAAAAACACGCAATAAGATATATTCCTAAACGTAATGGGGTGAATGCGACAATAAACCCAAATAGTGTCATCAAAGAAAAAAATTATTTTCCGAAAATATATATATTAATATTAAAAAGAAAAAAAATGAGTTCGCCTTTGCATGGAATACTGCTGCCATATATGGTCTGGTGCTCCTGCTGTTCGCCTTTTTAAGGTCCTCTACAAAATCCAGACACAGATTTGCAATGTGATTGGTCCTGATCTGGCATCTCGTATACAGTCGCTATCTCACAGACGTGCCATCGCCTCCCTGTTTTTTTTTTTTTTTTTTCTACAAATACTTTCACGGTAACTGCACCAACGAGTTACTTTCGCCAGTTCCCAGACTGCATGTATTTAAGCGTGCTACTAGACTAGCATCACGGTCCTACCGTTTCACTGTCGAAACTGTTAAATGTGCCCGTCTCTTCTACTCCAATAGCTTCATGTCTCGCACCTCCCGTCTGTGGAATTCCTTTCCTATTACTTGTTTCCCTGTTAGCTATAATCTGCAACTATTCAAATGTAATGTCAATCGATATCTCCAGATGCCCTGACGTATCTGTAACCCCTTGCGTGCTAGTGATATCCCGCCTTGTTTGGGGTGAAATGCTTAAAAACTATAATTCTGTGACTTCCGTTAGTCTGCCTGTCTGTCACACCTTCTAACAGGACTGGCTCGTCTTACCCTTACCAGTTGGGGGGCGCATTTTTGGGACCTGTTGTGGCCTCTGCCATCAGTTTTTTTTTTTTTTTTTGTTTTTGTTTTTTGTTTTTTTTTTATTCCAAGATAATCCATTAAGGAGGATCTCTGATATTTTTTTTATATACTAATAGTAATAATAATACTAACCAGACATCCACAGTTAGTAATTAAAATAAAATTTCTAATCCCTATTTTTTTACATTTCTAGAAAGATAAAACCAAAAAAATGATTGCTTAAAAGTAATAATGTTTGAAGATTTCAACAGATGAAAAAAAATTGCCCGAAAACTGAAATACTGTTTCTAAAACAAAAATATGACAATGCCGTTTGCATTGTGTTGGAATCTTTTGTAAAACTTTTTTCTTTCAGCGTAGATGCACGAGCGATTAATCTTTATGGAAATATAAAAATTTCAAACTTTAAACATTTTATTTTTTTTTTTTTTTTTTTGTTTAGTTATGAAAATATTGGTTATTACAAAAAGAATAACATTTCTCAGATTTGTTAAAATGACAAAAAAAAACAACTATTCATTATAAAAGTAATTAATGAATACGTACTGAAATTTTCATTTAAATTGGATAATTCTTGGATTTTTGGTAATTTAAAAACAGCGATGTCCTCTCACCAAAAATTTATTCTTTGGTTTGTGGCCCCCAAGTTTGGAAATTTTGAAATCGAGATACAGTAGAGATGGCGGGGGCGTATCAAAATTCTGGAGTTGGGCGGGGGGCTGAGACCCTAGCGCCGGACCCGCCCTCTAAAATAGCCATACATTGACCGACCGAAACCAAATTTTGGGGAGAAGTGCAGACAGTTTTTTAGTTGGGTTGGTGCAAAAATAATGACGTAATGTCGTTTTTGACGTTAAAAAATAGGTCAAAAAACGACATTGTTACGTCATTATTTTTGCACCAACCTAATAATTTAAAAAGGAGCAAGTTGGTTGCTAAAGTATCTACGATTGGTGGTGAGTGTAACTTTGTAGAGGACCGTTGGTTAAAATTTCCTGGTAACCGGTCCAGCTACATGTGTGTTGGACTTTTAAGTCCAAAGAAAACAAACAAGACTGATGACTATATATAAACAAATATTGGTATTAGCTGAAATGAGAAAACAAAAAGAATTACTTCACCTCCACGCGAGGTGGGATACGGCCCAAGGCCTGAGCGGGGAAAAGAGATCGAGGCAAAAGGTCACCCAGTATTTATAGGAAGGGGAGAGAGACCCCTGATGAAGGATTAAGGAACTAACTCCGACAACCTTTTCGGTTTAGTGAGGTCGTTTGCAATTGTTCGAGTAGTTGCAGCAGATATTTGTGGGGTTGAACAGAGTATACCAAATTCAGTCGGCGGAACTACACGAGAAACAGTTCAGTTGTCGTAAGGCTTTCTTATACCCCTTATCTTATTTTCCTTTAATTATACCAATCATTCCTCCGGTTCTATTTTTCTGTTGACCTGGTTATTTTTAGCTGCATACTTAACAGCAAATAGGCCTTCATTAGAATGTTGAAAGTGTAAATATTGTCTTTACAGCTAGTGATCATCCTGTTGTAGTTAAATGGTAACGTGCCGTTTCCACTTTAACTGGCTCAGAGGCTGCACCTCTTGAACCAGGCACTCCCGCAATCTGACAATAAACTAAATAGTCTGACGGGATCCCTTGGCCTAGAAACTATTCTTCAATTCATCTGAGGGTTTTACTGGAGGTATGACACCGCTGAAACTGAACATGATTGACGAAGTTTTTTTTAAGGATAATCGAAACGAAAAAGACACTTTTTACTTATAATTAGAAAGACAGTTGAAAACTCTAGAACACATAACGAGGACAGCAGGTTTGGAGAATTTTACACTTTCAGGATATATTGAAAGCAGAGAAAACCACTGAGTAACCGACCTTAAAAGCGTGTGTAAATGGATGTCTGAACAGGTAGTGGGAAGTACAGTGAAAAGAAACCTTGCAAAGAGCTACGAGAGATAGCAAGTTATGGAGAGCTATGATCTCCCACACCCTGAAGTGATATGGCACGAAAGAAAAAATACTAACCATTGTGGTGTGAGGATCTGCATTGTGGTGTAATGGATATCAGCTGGGAGTAAGAACTCAGAGAGCCGAGTTCGAATTCCAGTCTAGTTCATTGGATTCACTTACACACAAATACCTTGGGAAAGGTATGAATTCATCGCTTCTCCTCCAGTTATGGGTTAAATAGCAGGAGAGACTGAGTTCCTTAACCTTGGTTGGCAACAAGTCTACCACAGAAAAGAGCAACCTACTGAGGAAAAAAAAATCTGCTTCATCAGTCATGTATCGAAAGATACATGATCGCCCAAGCCTGTATCACGTATGGCACTTAACTGACTGACTCCTAACCACACCGCTGTTGATGATGGTGCATTAGTCTTCAGATAAACTAAAGAGTTGGTCTGTTTTCTATATATGGTATATATACTTACTGGACCCTAGAGAAAGTTTTAACTTATTTTCTAGTCCTCGTGAGAAATGTAGGATCTACCTCTTTTCTTGCATATGACCTTCTTTCACCGCAACATTTCCTGATTTTAATCATTCTATGTAAGTCTGAAATTGAGTTTCTATTATAGAACTCTATTATAAATGTCCATACTAGAAAACATGGATGCGCTTTCAAAAATATTCCTTTTTAAGAATTTGTTCATCTGAAATGTATTGTTTTTGGTAAGGTTTATTATTGGAAACTTAACAGGGATAAATTAGTCATGTTATTCTTTTAGGCATGAAATGTAAACAAAACTATAGACAGCGTGTTTTAAAAATATTTGGCGCACATGAATAATGACAGTAGCAACTGTTTCATTTATGTACCGTATTTGACGGCATATAAGACGCACTTTTTTTTTTTTTTTTTTTTTTTTTTTACTAAAAAATATCTTCATTTCCTTGCGTCTTATATGCCATATATAGGTTTACTAATTTTACTACTTAATAATTTTTTTTTCTTGATTTTTGCCCTGCTGAAATTTGGGTGCGGCTTGTACACTGTCCACTTCGGTAAGTTAATTCATAATTCCGTTTTGGGAACCAGTTTTTTTTAATAAAGTATCTTTCTAAGTACTAATCATACACGGCAGCTAAGTACAAATTCAGAATACATTAACATACCTTATTTTTTGCACAATATTGGCAACGTGCATAGTGGATTAACGGAAAAATTTTGTTCTCCATGACAACGGCAATCAGCATTCAGCGAAAAGAACAGGTGTGCGGATTCTACTACACTCGCCGCTGTTTTCACTAAAACTAGCACCAAGCGGTTAATTTTTTTTTTTTTTTTTTTTTTTTTTTTGATCGCTGCAAAATGTTAGATTAGTGGATGGGTGGAGTAAACTTTCTCTAATGAAAACTAGATTCAAGAATCCATCGTAAACTTTCTCACATCAAAACTTGTGGAATTTTACTCTAAAGTTATCGAAGGGCAATCAGATAAGTGGCAACAAGTTATTGTGAATAATGTTGAAACTATAATAGAATAAAATGTTTTCACATTTTATTTTTTGAAGAATAAAGTTGATGAACGAAAACAGGGAAAACATTTGAGGCTACTTTTTTTTTAAAATATTTATTATGCGATTGTCTCTGATAAATGTACGTATGTGGAAATATTCATATGAATTGCTTGTGAAAGTGATCAAACTTTCTTAGTAAGCTAGCTCTATGCTTCTTTGTCTAAAAGCGTCTGGATGTTGTCAGTCATGCATGTTGAGAGTTTATGCGTGCCACTAAATTTGAGTGGTTTGACTCGGACGGAGCTTCGAATGGAAGAACGATCTCTTTTTCTTTTTTTTTCCCGTGAACTTTAATTTTGCACCATTTTGATTTTCAGTGGTCGAATAGGATCAAAATGTGTGTTGGCTAAGAACTATGCATGCTTGAAGAAAAAGATCGCCTGTGTTTTTTTTTTTTTTTTTTTTTTTTTTTGTTTTTCTTTCACTAGGTCACTCGAGTTTGTTTCTCCTGCATATGGTGAATTTATTCTTGAAAATCTTATTACAAGTAGTGAATCTATAATGTATTCTGCAGGTGAATAATTCTTGATCCATCACAATTACTGCGTATTTATGTCAAATTTTTTTTTTTTTTTTTTAAATCGGTATCGCCGTCAAGCAAGGCAGCACAGCCACTAGTATGTAAGGAGTTACAGGGTGTGGAGAAATTGAGAACAAAAAGATTAGTAATGAAAGAAAAGAGCAGTCAAGAGGACAGTAGATATCTATTGACATTGCATTTAAATTTTTGCAGATTAAAGTTGGTTGGAAAGCATGAAGCCGGGAGAGTTCCACAAGCGAGAAGTGCAACAAAAGAAACTGTTAGCATAGAATTTACGGCTGCATCTAGCTAGCTCAACTATAAATTGATGAGATCTTGCTGCCAGTCTAGTATTGCACTTAAATTTATACAGGCTACTATTTACCATAGCGTAGAGCTCATTATTTACCATGAAAATAGAGGGCACAGATAGGCAATCTTAGGCTGATTTGTTTTAAGTCCTTTTTCTTTTATGTGCTGTGTCCCTTCAAATGTAGGCGATCATGGCTCTCCACAACTTATCCTTTGTAGTGTTAAGTGTTTATCCCCTTACTATTCCTCCTATTCTCAGTTTCACCATTCATTTATACAAATACATTAGGTAGGTTACTCGGAATCCTCTTCCACTCTTCGTGCCTTTAAATATGTCCTGTGAATGTCAAATGCGTCAAGCTTTCTTTCCCCTTTGTTTTCAAAATGATTTAAACTCCCACGTCTTGATTAAAAGTACAGGTATCCCTTTTATTGCCATTTTCTTTCTAGTTTCCATGTCCACAAATTTCCTCCATGGTATTTTCAGCATCTTTCTACAGAACAATCTCTATTGCATGAATCTCCTCTTCGTCTACGAGGAAATAATTCAATATTCACTGTCATATAGTATTGATATTACATAGCAGTTCAACATTTTTTCTGATGTATTTTTTCTTAATATTTTGTTTAGCTTCTGGAAAGAATCTTCTGTTATTACAAAGCACCTTCGGCTTTCGGTGTTTGGTTTTCCGTCATCTGTTAAAAAACTTAGCAGATATTTAAATCTCTGTACCTGTTTGATTTTAACATTTTCTATTCGTAACTCGCCTCTTAGACTCTTCCGCTTTCTGACGATTTGAGAATTTCTTTCAATTGATGTTAGTACAGTGGAACGTCGGTTCACGAATTTAATTCGTTCTTTAAGCCCGTTTGTAACCCAAAATGTTCGTAAACCGAAATTAATTTTTCCAATCGTAATCAATGTAAAATGGATTTAATCCATTCCTGGTCCCAAGATGATTGCTTAACTTTAATAACAGTACTTTGTGCACAAGTTTATACAAAAAAAAAAACAAAAAAAAACAAACTAATGAAAATCATTAAATGTAAGAAAACAAAGCAATACCAAACAGATAAGATATAGACGAACACTTCAATTTTACTGTACCTGCCATGTAGGAGAGTTCATGGCGTAAGGGGAAGGAAAGAGATATTATTGTTTGAAAAAGGGAAGGAAAGATATGATCGTCTCTTTATAAGAATATAGATCGTTGATTTTTGCCATATGAAACTGAGTAGGAAGAGACAATATCATCAACAATTGTTTTTTTCTTAACTTTTCTTTTTCCTTTACCTGTACCATAGCTAGCTTTCTTTGGAGCCATGGCTGAAGACTAATGAAGAAAAAAAAAAAAAAAAAAGGCACAGCACAATAAAATTGGAAAAGAAAAGCACAACCCAACACTCTACACAACACGGCAGTCGACTAAGAAATAATTCCGTTCGGGTGAACTCGGTTCGGCAATGTGGTTTGAGAAGTGAAAGTTTTTGATAACCGAGGCATTTTCATTACGATTATTCTGTTCGAAAACCGATTTGTTCGACATGCGAGACGTTCGATAACCGAGGTTTCACTATTTTATTTTCGCTTTCATTTGCTACCTTGTCTAGTTCTTGAAGTTTTCCTTTTGTCCGCTATCTACAGTGTCATTTGCAGATATTTTAAGATTGTGCCTACCAATAATAAATCCAGTTAGGTTTTTTCGTTCTCTTAGGATCGATTTTGCTGTAAAGTTAAATAAATCCAGTGAAGAGACGCATTCTTGTCTTTAAGCGTTTTTATATTTTTGTGTATTTACTCAATTCCTTTTCTATCTGTATGCAAACGTTTGATCTCTGTAAATGTTCTGGATTATTCTAATATTGTTTCCATTTTGTTTTAATCATTTCACCCCAAGCAAGGCAACAGAGCCACCAACACACAAAGAGTTAATGAGTATTAGAGAAAGAGAAAAAATGGATAACGATTGATATTGTATTTAAATTTTTGAAGATCAAAGTTAACTGGGAACCAGGAAGTTGGAAATTCTACAACTTCCTGCATTTGTATTGTTCGCTTTGATATCATTTTGATCATAAATATCGCATTTTTTTGTTACTGTGTCTTCAGCGAAACCAAGTTGTTCTTGATCATTTTTTTTTCTAATTCTACTACAAGCTCTATTCATCAGAATCGAAATGAAAATTATGTGGTCCATTTAAGCTGATAATCTGAAGCTCACATTCATTTGCATCTGACTTCAACAGTGCTACAAAGATGACTCGAGTATGGTGCGTCACCACTGTTGTATATTTCATTTATTATATCCATAATTTTGTTGATCGTGATATTGTATATGGCTGAATGTATTTGGAGTACAGTCCCATCTGTTGCTTTCCTCTTGTTCATCTTGGTCCTCTTCCACGCGTTACAAGAAATAGGACTCAAGATAAACCTTTCCAAAACAGAAACTACGATGTGGAAAATCAAATGAAAGCAATGGTAGCATTTACCTTTTTTAATAAAAAAAAAAAAAAAAAAATGTGTAAGTAGTAAATACGAAAAACTTCAAACATCCTGGTGTCTGGTTTTTGTATAGGAAATAGAACATGGGATGAGTTGCGCTAGTCATAATTTCGACCTACAAAGCAAATTACTACAAAACTAAAACAGTAACCTAAAATCTCTAGTTATATTCTTAAATATCCTCTTTCAGGTCGAGACTTTCATATGGATATCATGCATGTCTCCAAACTCCTTCAAAATGTCCAAACTGTTTTCTCAAATCAATGGCTTCAAGCGAATGAAACATGTTGGTTTTAGCGAGAACCATCTTTCTTCGAACCTTGGGTACTGGGTGCCTACAGAATTAGCAAAAACCACATCACTTGAGGCCTTTCAGCTACAGCATTGGAAATCCTCCTCTGTAGTTCCTGTCTTTCAGAATTCATTATCGCATTATCGACCAAGTCGTTTACCTCTCTTTGGCAAATGATTAGAGGCTCTAATCAACTTTCTCACTCCACATAGCCATTTTTAGGAATAAACAATATGGTTTTTGTATCTTTAGGTCAATTACCGATGGGTTAATGGTTATTACTGCGTTTATATAAAAAAAAAAAAATCTAGGAAATTATGCCATAATCAAAATATTGATGTTCTACACGAATTCATACAAAAGGTTAAGATTGTTTTTTAGAGAAAGACTTTATAAATTTAAACCCACAATATTACTAGCTGCTCGGTCAATAAATATCTTGCGTTTCGATATAAGGAGGTACCTAATATTACCGTAACTATTACCATTGCTCATTAACAATCTTAATTAAGACTTGAATAATTTCGGTTGTTTCATATTTACTTTCTGTATTGCAGATTTCCCTCTTTCGTCGATGTATTCTTTGAGGCATTTTCCCCCATTATAAGCATTCCGTCTTTCAGTTTTATGCATCTCTTACCTTGTTTCTGTTATTAGGTTGGTGCAAAAATAATGACGTAATAATGTCTTTCTTTTTTCTTTTTTTTTTTTTTTTTTTTTTTTTTTTTGACGTATTTTTTAACGTCAAAAAACGACATTACGTCATTATTTTTGCACCAACATATTATTGTATGCATACCTGCACTATCTCTTATACTTATTCTTTCTATGGCTGTACAGATTTTCATTGAGCCTTTCGCATTCTGGATGACTGTTTTTTGTTTGATTCTAAATGTTGTCTGGACTGTTCAGCTTCATATTATTTTACTAACATCAAAACCACTAAGTTATTTGAACAAACTTAGAAACCTGATATTTCTCGGTTAGATTTTTTCTTTTTTCTTTTTTTTTTTTTATTTGTTATAAGGTTTGATCCAAAATACTCGATTTACATTGGGTTATTTTACTGATATTGCACTATCAATACATTTCTAGTGTCATATTGTTAAAATCCAACTTGGAGAATAAAGCAAATTCCAGGACAGTTTGAAGCATTCGCACTTTCCCTTACTTACAATTTAATTTTCTTTTACCTATTTGTCTTTTATCCCAAAACAGAACACAGTAGCAAGGTTTTTATTAATGCACTGTCATTCAAGGACCAACTCAAAAACACCTTTGCTGTGTACAGAAATCGATACGGTCATTTGGGAGACGGAAGCTGCAGAAAGAAACAACTGAAGAGCAGTCCACGGAAAAACATCCTTCGAAAATACCAGAAGAGGAATAGATGTGAGGAAAAATGTCGGAGCTCTCCATACCCTGAACTCTTCCACCCTACCATGCGGTGACTGCGAATGTCTCTTCAGATCCAACATATGAATCATTTCATGCAGAAGGAAATGTTGAATATCTCCAATACTCTACAACGAATTCCACCAACGACTGTGAATGCTATGAATTGGAGAATTTCCAGTCCCGTTTACGAAGTATAGTTCTGCACATGCGCTCACCTCGATGTCTTGTAAAATGTCAGATTCTTAAAGGTAATTTCACGTTTAATTAATTTTCTTTATTTGCATATAGTTCAGTTACCTGTTTCTGTGTTTATCGTACAATAGTTAAAACATGTAGTGGTGGGTTTTTTATCAACGCAATATCGTCCAGTTGGTTTAGTGTAGGGTGTGCGTATGTGCTCACCCCCCAAATATTCGGATTTCTAAAAGCTTGGTATATTAAATGTTATTTAAAGAACAGATTTCTTTTATTTGTATATAATTACAATATAAATTCTATAAATATTAAGTGAATTGGCATTACACTTGATGTCTTTCGGCGAATTTCCTTCCAAAACTGATTTTCCACACACTCGCACATCAGAGATATTATATTTAGCTGTTAATATAAGGATTCCTCAAAATTTTTAAATGCTTATTTTCTTTTTATAAAGCAGAGATTGAGAGGAGTGCTGGGAGAAATGGAAAAATAATTATAATTGTTATTGAAAAGGTAGGAATCGGTAAGTGTTTATAAGAGCTAAAAATATATGGATGAGATAGCTTTGATGATAGACGGATGAGACGGTGGGGAGGATTTGTCAAAATGAAGTTTGCAATTGAGCAAAGAAAATAGATAACACAGTAGAAAAAACGTACATGCACACAAAAGGCTTGTGTGTGCCAGAAAAAGAACAATGATAGGTTGTGTTCCAAAAAAAGATGGAAAATGAATGCTTAGAAAATTTATCATTTAATCAATGGAAAATTATTAAATCCACAATGCTATGAAAGGAATTTTTCTGTTTTAATGATTATAGAATAATGTCGTATCCTGACAAAGATTTTTTTTTTCTAATTTGAAAATCATCA
This sequence comes from Acanthosepion lycidas, assembly GCA_963932145.1. NCBI lineage: Eukaryota > Metazoa > Mollusca > Cephalopoda > Sepiida > Sepiidae > Acanthosepion > Acanthosepion lycidas. The sequence goes on from OZ010575.1 coordinate 49,890,147, forward strand.
AAATTTTTCTTTCACTTGTTAACTTCACTTTCTTTGTCTGTGATATTACTTTCCTTACTCCATATTTTAAAATTTATTGTGTCCTCCTCTCTCTCTCTCTCTCCGTGTCCTCCTCTCTCTCTCTCTCTCCGTGTCCTCCTCTCTCTCTCTCTCTCCGTGTCCTCCTCTCTCTCTCTCTCTCCGTGTCCTCCTCTCTCTCTCTCTCTCCGTGTCCTCCTCTCTCTCTCTCTCTCCGTGTCCTCCTCTCTCTCTCTCTCTCCGTGTCCTCCTCTCTCTCTCTCTCTCTCTCCGTGTCCTCCTCTCTCTCTCTCTCTCTCCGTGTCCTCCTCTCTCTCTCTCTCTCTCCGTGTCCTCCTCTCTCTCTCTCTCTCTCCGTGTCCTCCTCTCTCTCTCTCTCTCCGTGTCCTCCTCTCTCTCTCTCTCTCCGTGTCCTCCTCTCTCTCTCTCTCTCTCTCCGTGTCCTCCTCTCTCTCTCTCTCTCTCTCTCCGTGTCCTCCTCTCTCTCTCTCTCTCTCTCTCTCCGTGTCCTCCTCTCTCTCTCTCTCTCTCTCTCTCCGTGTCCTCCTCTCTCTCTCTCTCTCTCTCTCTCCGTGTCCTCTCTCTCTCTCTCTCTCTCTCTCCGTGTCCTCCTCTCTCTCTCTCTCTCTCCGTGTCCTCCTCTCTCTCTCTCTCTCTCCGTGTCCTCCTCTCTCTCTCTCTCTCTCCGTGTCCTCCTCTCTCTCTCTCTCTCTCCGTGTCCTCCTCTCTCTCTCTCTCTCTCCGTGTCCTCCTCTCTCTCTCTCTCTCCGTGTCCTCCTCTCTCTCTCTCTCTCCGTGTCCTCCTCTCTCTCTCTCTCTCTCTCCGTGTCCTCCTCTCTCTCTCTCTCTCTCTCCGTGTCCTCCTCTCTCTCTCTCTCTCTCTCCGTGTCCTCCTCTCTCTCTCTCTCTCTCTCCGTGTCCTCCTCTCTCTCTCTCTCTCTCTCTGTGTCCTCCTCTCTCTCTCTCTCTCTCTCTGTGTCCTCCTCTCTCTCTCTCTCTCTCTCTGTGTCCTCCTCTCTCTCTCTCTCTCTCTCTGTGTCCTCCTCTCTCTCTCTCTCTCTCTCTGTGTCCTCCTCTCTCTCTCTCTCTCTGTGTCCTCCTCTCTCTCTCTCTCTCTGTGTCCTCCTCTCTCTCTCTCTCTCTCTGTGTCCTCCTCTCTCTCTCTCTCTCTCTGTGTCCTCCTCTCTCTCTCCGTGTCCTCCTCTCTCTCTCCGTGTCCTTCTCTCTCTCTCCGTGTCCTTCTCTCTCTCTCCGTGTCCTCCTCTCTCTCTCCGTGTCCTCCTCTCTCTCTCCGTGTCCTCCTCTCTCTCTCCGTGTCCTCCTCTCTCTCTCCGTGTCCTCCTCTCTCTCTCCGTGTCCTCCTCTCTCTCTCCGTGTCCTCCTCCTCTCTCCGTGTCCTCCTCCTCTCTCCGTGTCCTCCTCCTCTCTCTCTCTCTCTCTCTCTCTCTGATTTAACTCGTAACCCATGTTGATCTAAAACATAATGTATGTTTTGAGGAATCAGTCCAACATCATTAGAAAAGAAAGAAAACAAAACACTGAATAAGAATTTAGATAGGTCCTTTAATTGTAAAGTATCAAATAATTTCAAAATTTTCATAATTTTTTTCATAAGTTCTTTCTTAGTTTTCCCCTCCCCCACAGCAAATAAATAATATTGTCATGATATTTTTTTTTTTATTTTTTTGTTTGTTTTTGTTTTTATCAGTGAACACTCAACAGAAAGAAAACCTGAAATGTCATTTCCATGTTTGTCAGGTTCTTTGTTTTTTTTTGGGGGTTTTTTTTTTTGTTTTTTTTTGTTTTTTTGTGATGAATATTATTACAATTTATTTTTTATTTTTGCCCTTTAAGACTGTATAATTTGCAAACAGTGCTGTGATGGTGGTATATTTGTTCTGTATGAATTCACAAAATTTTATGTACAGAACTTTATTTTTTTTTTTTTTTTTTTTTTTTTTTTTTTTAATTTCATAACCAGTAACATAAAAACACTATGGTTCTTCAAGGTACAATATACTTGCTTTTATCAGTATGAAAACATCTATGACAGTCCTTTCTGGTAGACTCTTGGGTTTTTGTAAGGGCCTGGAAAAGGGAGATATCACAAGAGTTGCCTGTATATATATTTATATGTATGTATGTATGTATGTGTGTGTATATATAAGAGACAATAAAGACCTCATCACCAGAGCAGGTGGAATATGTCAGTAGATTGAAATTTTTTTTTTTTTTTTTTTTTTTAGTGACCATAAAAAACAATGCAGTACAGTTATGCCTGTTATAAAGGATAGTCACTTTCTGGTTTCTTTTTTCTTTTGACTCAGATTACTATCTGAGGTTTCAGAAAGAAGGCTTGCCTTTCATAAGCTGGACTAATGAGTGTATATATATGAATGCACTTTTTTTTTTTTTTTTTTTTTTTTTTTACTTTTAAGAAATATATACTTTTGGATTCTCTTATAGAAATTTTGGTCTCCTTGGTATGGTTTTAAAATACCTTCAGAGCCTCTTGTTTTGTTGAGCCCTTGTTACTATCTCTCTAAGTATCATTGACAATGCTGTATTTATATTTATCAGCCAAGTTTAAAAGCAACATGCATCACCAAAAATCCTTTATTTTGCAAATGATGTGAACTAATTTTGTGTGCAAATTTTTTTAAGATACCCCTGTGACAAGATTTTTTTTTTTTTTTTTTTTTTTTTTTTTTTCTTTGGTTTGCTTGCAAAATAAGAAATATAGATGGCTGAAAATGTCTAAGAAATTCTTGAGGTATGGTCCAGTTACTGATAAAATTATGAGCTTTTCTGAGACCTGTAATTTATGTATTTTTTTTTTTTTTTTTTTTTTTTTCCTCCACCTTTTGCATTTACCCATGTCTGTACTAATTTTTTTGTTTCTTCATGGTATATTTTAGTGTTTATAACAATTAATATAGACATGTTTTGTGCATTTGTAAATGAATTAATAGTAGTACTAGTACTACTAACTACTTAGGTTCTATATTTCTAACCTTGGCTTTTGCTTTTTTTAAATTTGAAATCTCTCTTAGATCAGGCTGAAAATTTGGAATTGGTCGACTGATTTTTCTTCCTCTGTTGCAAAGGGAATTCTATGGTCTGATTGAAGTAAGATGGTCAGGAACAAGATCTGTAAATATAAGAGGGGAAAAAAAAAAGTTGGTTAAATTTCCTTTAGAGAGAATTTATTTCCAATTACATTTATTAACAACCTGATACCTACATATAGGTTCCTTTCCATGGTATGTTAAAACATTCATAATACAATTTTGCATTAAAGTACAAATATAAAGTCACAATGTGTGCTGTATTTACACATAACCTTGTAAGGTTCTCTGATTACTCGATCCAAGCCATTATCCATTATTTTACCATGCCTCTGTGTTCAGTCCGAAACCCATTTAGGTTCAACAGAACATCCCCCCACCAGACACACACACACACATACATACACCAGGTCAACATAAGCAGTGTTAGCATCAGAATACTCGTATACATGTTCCCCTTGTTCTCTTGTAACACTGCCATCAATGAGATCAGGCTTTTAGGGCAGCTAGAAATGTTTAATCGGGAAGTTTTAAGGAAATTTGAACTTACAATCAGAAAAAGACCACTTAAATTTCTGGGACACATAATGACGAAAGCCTGGAGAATGTGACATTTAAGATATATTGAATGCAGGAGAACTTAATTAATATTTGGGGTTGAAAGGACACTAAAGAGTCATTTGAATTTGAGCAACAAAAGACTGGAAGTTGTGGAGAGCCATGATCGCTCGGTTTTCTATAGAAAAGTTGAAGAGAATACAACAAATATTGGTGACATTATCAATTTTTTTATTTTTTTTATTTCTTTATTTTATTTTTTATTTTTATTTATTTATTTATATATATTTTTTTTTTTTTTTTTTTTTTTTTTGTGTGATACTGTCAGTTCATCCTATCCAGGTGAGATTGTTGTAAGGAAATTGGGGAGTATGAAGTGTGCATTATGAGGGTGTATACATAGATATTCGTTGGGGCACCTCGAGGCAGTGTAATGGTTATTAAGTTTGTCTTGCTAGAACAATTATGACTGAGTAGTGAGTTTGATCCTCACAGGGTGCCTCCTACTTTCGGCCTTTTGCTTAGGTTTTGCCAATTTCTTTAATTTTGTTTATCTAAGAAGATAGTAACATCTTCTGAAGAAGTGTTGGTTAAAAAAAAGATCCTTTTTAAAGAATGTTTTTGTATATTTAAAGGATCTGGCATGTTGGGACAGAGTGCGATACCCTACTTTTTTATAGCAGGTAGTTGTCCTGATTTAGTTTTTTGGTGATTAGAAGAGTGGTTCAGCCTGTCCTGCTTTCTGGCAAAAGAGAAGAGAAAACTGACTTATAGGCTCTAATTTTTTCCTGGGCTTATATTGAGGCCAGTAATTGGTCAGGTAGTGTAGGATTGTTTTTCACTTTTATACTGGGTCTTTGATTTTTTTTTTTTTTTTTTTTTTTTTTTTTTTTTTTTTTTTCCTCCATATCACTGATCTCACTATCTGGTTTTAAAAGTTAGCTGATTGGCCTGTCCTTAAAAATGCTGGTATTAATGTTAATGATTTAAGGTGATATTTTTTCAGGATATTTAAGAAATATTTTTATTTTATTTATTAAATGTTAAACCTTGCCTACTACCACATTATTTTGCTTACACTGAAGCTGGTTTAATTAAAGGCAAAATTTGAATTTTCTTTCAGTGAATTGATTCAAATGATATTGTTAAAGGAAATTAAAAGAAAATAGTCAATGAGAACAATAGCTTAATGATTATTTTTGGTTACAGATAACATCAGATAGGAATTTTCTATTTATAAAAGTGGTGGGTGCATCGATTTAAGTAGTGAACTACTTAAATTTTCTGCTTATGATAAAGTTTCTATTTGAAATGTATGAAGTGTGTAACTGTGCTTTGTCTTTTAGTTAAAAAGAAAAATAGTTTGAGTAAAATGCTTTGAGAGGGATTAAACTTTGAGGATTAACAAATAAGTATAACAAGTAAACAGTAAAGATAACTTTAATGTGTTTGAGTTAGAACTCTGGGTAAATAATTATGAACTCATTAACATTTATACATACAAAAATATTTGTAGAAGATGAAACGGCAAAACAAATATTATTTATTTCGTTGAAAGTGGTTATGTGGTGTTAGAAACACAGTATGGTAATGCTGAGTAAATTGTATATAGTCTCTTATATAATGTGTAAAGTGAGTGTCCAGATAATTGGAGAAAAATAGTTCTATAGTCTATAGTTTGTTTTTGTTTTTTTTGTTTTTTTTTTTTTTGTTTTTTTTTTTACCTTGAATTTTGGTTATGAGTATTAAGAGACAAAGGTTATTGTGACCTGAAAAGTAAATCAGCGTAAATTTGGTCAACTCTCGTGTTGACTGCCTGTCCGATAGTACGTGTGTTTATGGTCGTGGAGAAGAATGAAGTTGATTCTCATCAGTTTAGAAAGAGTGAATCATATTAATGATAATTATAATTGTTAAAATTATTTTATTATAATTATTTGTGATAGCTTGATTAATTTTTGTCTGTTTATATTTAATGGACACAACAAATGGCCCTGGCAGTTTGGAAATAAAATCTGCTATATTTTTCAAAATAATGCTAACTTCATTGAAAATGATTTTATTTTTTTTTCTCATTCAAGCATCATTAAACCAAGTTGCTTAATGAAATGAATATGTAACTTATTTTGTTAATTATTCTGAATTATTCTGATTGACATAATTTTATTGCTATTATTGTGTCAAGCTTGTGCAAAATCTTGTTGAGCACTGAAGGGGTAGAAATTTGGCTTTTTTTTTTTTTTTTTTTTTTTTTTTTTTTTTTTTGTTCAACTCTTTCACAAAGAAAGCAGGTAAAGTGTAAATTCATAATCTTTGTTTTCTAGAAATAGTATTTTTTCCCGTTTCATTTTGTGAAAATGTTTATTCCAGTTGCATGAAAACTAAGATTTGATTCCTCTTAGTACTTCAACTTGGACTGTTACACATTTGTTCCTTGGACTCTGAATAAAGAGTGTAGAATTTTTGTCTGTTAAAATGAACAAAGTGTTACTTAAAGAACATTAAATTCCTATACCTGCTTAACTGAAACTTTTCAAATTATTAGTTTCATGTTTTAAATGGTGTTATTCTCATTTTTATCAATGAAATAACATTTAGTTAACTTACAATTTAAGTTGGTATCCACTTGTATTCTACTAATAATTTTTAATCAAGAGGCTTTAGTTTTTGTTTGAAACTGATTAACTGAAAGTGTTCTGTGTCCACTACGTTTTGAATGCATCTAGATTTTTTTTTAATAAATATTTATATCTACATGTAATTTTTTTTTTTTATTTGCATAAACTATACATACTATTATAAAATACTGACACAATGATAGAAATGTGAATGAAAATCTTTGTATATTAAGCAATACAAATACATAATTAAGTAGTTATCGGATAAAACCAGATCAGGTTAGAGGTCATATGAGAACTTAAAGGTTTTCTGTAATGTTTAGGAGTTGTAAAGTTTTTCAATTTTTTTTTTTTTTTTTTCTTTTAAGAATAGTAAAGATTAAATGTTTAAAAACATATTTATGAGTCATCTATAGTCAATGTATGTGATCAGTTTTGATACAGAAGAGTAAAAATATGATAGATCACTAAAAAAATATTTTCTGGTCATGAGGAACCCAAAGAGAGAGAGAAAGGAGGATTACTTAGTTTTTCATATGCTTGGTTACTTTAGTGATATTTTTATTTTTCTGAAATGAAAGATCAAGTAATCCCCCCCAAATACCAGGGTCAGTAGCTTTCAGTGTTCAAAAGCAATGCAGAGGAGTGCATGGGATCCTTAGAGTGAAATCAAGAAAGGAAGGTAGATACAGTGACTTGGAATTTGTGCAAAATAATTGATAGCAGCCATATTGTTTTGTCCTTTTAGTTTTTTTTCATATTGGTCCATCAGTTTCGAAAACTTGCTTCCTTATCCTTATAACCATTTGTCTTTATCCGTTTTCTTTCTTTTTTTTTTTTTTTTCTTTTTTTTTCTTCTTTACAAATCTTATTATTTTTGCTTTTGTATCAGTTCACTTTACTTACTGTTTTATCAAAATAAACAAAGTAAAGGTCCTTACCTATTTCACCAAGGGAAAACCCTGTGAGGTTTAAATCATATCAACCCAATGTTACATCCCCTCTTTCATTTTTTTTTTTTTTTTTTTTTTTTTTTAAACATTGATATAGAATTGTTATGCAGATTCTTCATTTTTATTTTAAAAAAACTGTCTTTTATAAAAGAAACCGAACAGGTTACAGTAAATCCAGGATAAACAATACTTTCTCCCACTTAGACTAGAGTTTTAAAGTATGAGAACCATTTGATTTTTCTTTGTCATTTCATTCTTGGCATTTTATTCAAACATAAGTATATAGAAGGGATTCAAACAGAAGTCATTCTAAATTTGAATATTTGCACACAAGATTAACTTGTACATAATTCTGCTTGATCTAGATTTGGCAGTAATTAATACTTTGAATGAAACTGTTTGGCTAATATAAAAATGGATTAGAAAGAAAACTGGAAGAAATTTGTGCCATGAGAATTTCACCAAATCACATTTTTAGGATTTTTATTTATATAATATATATATATATATATATATGTATGTATGACAAATAGCAACACTCTTATAAAACTAAATTTTTTTTTTTTTTTTTTTTTATATATGTATGAAACTGATATTTGTATACATGCACACCTACTGAAACAGATAAACAAAGTGATTTTAATTTTTTCCAACCAGGCAGGGCATGTTAACCTAAATTCATTTTCTTTGTAAAATAGATTATAGAGGGATTAAAAAGATAGCATTTTCTGCCCTATAAAATGTATTTGGAATATTTTTTTTATACCAGAATGCAAAATACTACTTTTTATTAATACAGGGTAAGCATCAAAGGCTTGAGTTGTATAGTTTAGGGTGCAGTCAAAATGAGTTGCTTCAAGTAGTAATTTTTTTTTTTTTTTTTTTTTTTTTGATTAACAGCACCTGAACAAACATGTTACAGAGCAGAGTTCAGTATACTATACTCTTTAAGTTTATTTTATTAAATTAATTTTCTTTGATAAATGCTTTGACTGAATATTATTACTGTAATTAATAAAGCAACTCTATAGACCTTATAATCAAATCCAAAGTGTCTGTAGAAGGATTTGAAGCAATAGAAAAATGAAACTACTGAAAGCCATTGTAGTATAATAAAAATGTAATGACTCCCTTGACTCTGCTATAATTTATGCTCATGTCAGTAAGTATTGCATCACATGACATTGTCCTGTTTAATTGTTAAATGCTACTTGCCTTACTTTGCAAGTTTGTGCCAATTTCTTGAAACTTCTCAATGTCTATTTGAGACTTCTATTTTCTCTTGCTTTTTATTGCAAGCCAACTCGCATGTAAGACCTTACTTCAATTTGATCAATGCTATGAATAAACTATTGTCCAATTCTAGTTTATGCAAATAGCTAATGTATTTCCTCTCAAATATTATACAATGTTTTATTCTATATCACAAATATAATAATGTTGTATAAGGATTGTAAGATAAACTTATCTGCAATAATCATTCCAGTACAATATTCTGGGGATTTAGTGTATTTAATCTCTTGAAATATGTCTGTTTTGCAGCCTCATTACTTTATATGAACAATGTATTCATCATTTTGAACATTTATCAGGGTAATTGAAACAATTCTTTAAAATGAATAGAAATTAAATCTAAATTTCCTGCACTTATTCATACCCACTCCTTATCCCCAACAGCTTCTAGTTCTGTAGGTAAATGGCTTTGAATGTATATTTTATTTTGGTATATAATAACCTATTATTCTGTCTTAAAGCAAAACCCTCACTTTTTATTTCCAGTTTGATACTCATTTTTTAGGAGTTTATGAACATTGCATATCTTTCCAATGGAGTAAATGTATATGTACTAGGGTAAAAATGTATAGCAAGTACAGTAATTTTTGAGTCTATGCTCAGATCACATTTCACCTCATGGGATATTTAGAATGAATTTGGCAAAGTTGTATGACTAGACATATAAGACAGCAGAAACTGAAAGTCTCATTACACTCTCAGAATTCCTGTTGACGTATATTTTTTTTATTTTATTTTTATTTTGCTTCGTGCAAGGTGATGCTGCTGGGAGTGAAAGAGAATGAGTAGACTTTAGTGAGGAGAAAGGACAATAAAAGAACAAGATTCAGGAATAAAGATGGCAATTGGAGTTGCATTTAAATTTTTGAAGATTGTAGGTGGTAGGGAAGCAAGAAATCAGAATAGTTCCAGAGGTGAGAAAAGAAACTTTTAGAATAGAACTTAGAACTAGCTATTTCAACAATAAAATAAAACCATTCTCATAGTAGATTTAAGTTCATCCCAAAGAGACAAGCTCATTAGAATAATTGCCATGAAAAAGAAAGAACTGATGGAAGCCATGAACTTGAGATACCAGGTCAAGACTGATTACATCTAGATTTTGTCGAGAATGTCTGTCTAGATATATAGCCAGAACACCAGACCAGATATGATGGCAATATTCAATGAATGAATGGTAGGTTTCAAAATATGCCAGATGGGTTCTGATGAGAAAAATTATCTGGCATGACACTGTGAACCAACCTCCTTAGCTGCAGACCTAGCAATTATTTCAATATAATAACTCTATTCCAGGTCAACAATGATTTGCTTTCTTAGCGGTTGGCATCGGGAATGCCGATAGAGCAAATATGCTTCTTTATCATGAAAATATGCTTCTTTATCATGAAAATATGCTTCTTTATCATGAAAATATGCTTCTTTATCATGAAAATATGCTTCTTTATCATGAAAATATGCTTCTTTATCATGAAAATATGCTTCTTTATCATGAAAATATGCTTCTTTATCATGAAAATATGCTTCTTTATCATGAAAATATGCTTCTTTATCATGAAAATATGCTTCTTTATCATGAAAATATGCTTCTTTATCATGAAAATATGCTTCTTTATCATGAAAATATGCTTCTTTATCATGAAAATATGCTTCTTTATCATGAAAATATGCTTCTTTATCATGAAAATATGCTTCTTTATCATGAAAATATGCTTCTTTATCATGAAAATATGCTTCTTTATCATGAAAATATGCTTCTTTATCATGAAAATATGCTTCTTTATCATGAAAATATGCTTCTTTATCATGAAAATATGCTTCTTTATCATGAAAATATGCTTCTTTATCATGAAAATATGCTTCTTTATCATGAAAATATGCTTCTTTATCATGAAAATATGCTTCTTTATCATGAAAATATGCTTCTTTATCATGAAAATATGCTTCTTTATCATGAAAATATGCTTCTTTATCATGAAAATATGCTTCTTTATCATGAAAATATGCTTCTTTATCATGAAAATATGCTTCTTTATCATGAAAATATGCTTCTTTATCATGAAAATATGCTTCTTTATCATGAAAATATGCTTCTTTATCATGAAAATATGCTTCTTTATCATGAAAATATGCTTCTTTATCATGAAAATATGCTTCTTTATCATGAAAATATGCTTCTTTATCATGAAAATATGCTTCTTTATCATGAAAATATGCTTCTTTATCATGAAAATATGCTTCTTTATCATGAAAATATGCTTCTTTATCATGAAAATATGCTTCTTTATCATGAAAATATGCTTCTTTATCATGAAAATATGCTTCTTTATCATGAAAATATGCTTCTTTATCATGAAAATATGCTTCTTTATCATGAAAATATGCTTCTTTATCATGAAAATATGCTTCTTTATCATGAAAATATGCTTCTTTATCATGAAAATATGCTTCTTTATCATGAAAATATGCTTCTTTATCATGAAAATATGCTTCTTTATCATGAAAATATGCTTCTTTATCATGAAAATATGCTTCTTTATCATGATAAAAAGGATAGTAGTTTTGTTTTGAAGGTTTTAAAATCTGCAAACTGTTTCTTACCCAGTTAACTGATTGGAGGTAATTTTCAAGAGCAGCTGCAAGTTTTACTTTGTTGGACCAATCAGACTTACTATTAAGACAGGAGTAATCACTATAAATACCTAGTAGAGAGCTGATGACATCAGGAAGGTCATCAAAGGTAAGAAACAATATTGATCCAAGGATAGAGCCCTGGGGAACGTCTGCATTAATGTGAAATGGTCTATAGGCATGGTTATAAGCAAGGTTTTTCCTTTATATTTTCATCCACTCCTCTTGCATTTATAATGTCCATCAATAAGAACCTTATCTTCATCTGAAGTAATGTGAAAGGACAAAATATGTTACTTAGAATAGTTTTCAATTTTTTCCATTCAATTACCTAACCAATCTTTCCATCGAAACAATAGTAACTGTAAATATAATGTTATATAGATATACAATATTATTTATATAATGATTTTAATGAAATATATGGCGTTACAAAATATTAAAATACTGCCTTAGCTTTTTTTCATTTGGATAAAGATCTTCTGTCATATATATATATATATATATATATATATATATATATATATATATAAATAAAAAAAACAAGGAAATGGTACCACAGTACATAAATACAGTTTTAAAAATCTATGAAAGCATTTTTTTACCTTCAGGAATTCTCTCCACTCATTTACATTTCCTTGAAAAGGTTCAGTCAATTGATGTAACAGAAGTAGCATTTCATTCATTATGTCAATTCTTTTTAGGAGGTTCATAAGTACTATTTTTCCATTTTATACTCACTTGGAAGTATTTAGTTTTTTATTCATAAATTATTTTACCAATAAATATTTTAATCATGTTCCATAATTTTGCATTTTTTTTTTTTTTTTTGTGTGTGTGTGTGAATTTTCCATATTAATTATGCCAATGTTTTGCTTATAATGAAATCTGGGATGAAAGGATTCCTCAAGATAAAAATGCTGTCATGTATTTTTAAAACTCATACACACACAGCTTGAATATTTCTTTATATGCATGAAACTTCTATTAGCCAACTGGAATTATTTGTGACGTTTAATGTGGTCTACACTACTGTCCTGTCTCTTTATAAAAAGACTGGTACAGTGTAACCCGGATATAAGAGATTTTCTCTGGTCCCAAATTAGAGCCTGTGTTTATGTATATATAATAGACCAAACCCGGTCCCAACAACTCTCTTATATCCGGGTTACACTGTATTTGTTGGAATATTGATTTGAATTCATTTTAATTTTTTAATAGATTTTCTTTTTCTGTAACATTTCTCATACGGAGTCTGTCTATATTTCTGAGATGAGGTACTATGTACATTATTTACATTATTCGGACTATTTTCCTCATCTTTGTTGCCGTATTTATAATGTTTTGGCCGTTGCATGCTCCACCCTTCTTCAGGTTGGAATTTCGAACTGCACCCTTTATTTCGCTTACTGGGTTACTGTTCTAGTTCTACGTGCCATGTTTGATGTATGTCAGTTATCAGTTATCTCCTGCTAATTTCCCTCTGAAAGTTCTTCACTGCTTTAACCGGGTATTGAATTTGCACTCTTTGGGTCCTGTCAATGAATCTAACCAACGCCTTTATCCACTGTCATGTGTCCTTGAAGAAGACCAGAGTGTACAACGGCTGAAATGTTGTGATAAATATGGCAACAAAGATGAGGAAAATAGTCCGAATAATGTAAATAATTTCTCATACTGTATAAATACAATAGTTTTCCCCAGGCAGAATTACAAAGCAATACTTAAATAATCTTGTCATTTTTAATGGCTATTTTTGTGTATCAAATTGTTCCAGAACAATTTTCCTTTGATTCCTTCTTTGTTTTTAATGCTTATTAAACTTGTATATAAAAAAAAAAAAAATCACTTGCTGAATATTTTAACCAGCCTGGTTATCTTGTATGTCAGAAAATTTCCACCAGCATAATTATTCCAGACAATGCTTGTATTTGGTAATAAAACAACACTATGCTAGTACATAAATGCAGTTATTGTTCTTTGAGCTGTGCCCTTTCATGATGTAGGGAATCATGGCTCTCCACAATTTCCTGTTCTTTGTTGCCCTTAATAAATTGTTTCTGTTATTTCCCCTAAGCCCTATTTTGCCATCCATTTACTTAAACTCAAGTATGTATATATGGGATTTCTTTCATGATCTCTTTGTAAAAGTTGTTCATAAATAGATTAAGCAAACTTTTTTTTTTTTTTTTTTTTTTTTTTTTTTTCAGAGGTGAAGTGATTTTGAATTTATCTAGGAAATTAAAACGAAATAATGAAATGTTGATTCAAAGCGTTTGACCTATTCACTCCCAATATATTTATGCAATGCTATACCCATTTGAAAAGTGGGGTAGGCCAGATAACTTTTTCAACATCCATTCATATCTATGAATTGCCATGTCTGATCTTAGGTTAGATGCAATGAAGTGGTTTACTGTTGCCTTTGTCAGTTTTGAATTTAGCTATTCTAGTTGTCAGTCAAGGCTAGAAAGTCCAGTTTGTACTATTTTACCCATAAGCAGAGCAGAGATGAATTCCTGGTTTCTCCAAGGAAAATAGCAATGCATCCCTGTTAATCATACCAGTTGTTAAATAATACTTTTTTAGCAGTAGGGTTCAGCCTGTACAAGGACCAGGAGCCATTCCAGGTAGTTATGATAGCGTAGTTTATATGGATAGGAGTGGAAGATAAACGATTGAGTCTAGACTTGAGCAGGTTAAGATTGTAGTGATTAGGGAAATATCTTCTAGGGAGTCTGTTCCATAAGGCAGGTGTTTGCAGGGAGAAGCTGTTTGATTGGAACTGTATATAGGTAGTTGTTGGGACATTTTTGTCTTGACCACAAAATCTGAACATGTTGCAATAGGTGCAAATCTACAGATGAAAGTCAAAAAGAAATTGGTCAAAATCAGATTTGGAGTTAAAATGTATTGCATCTTTTATTAAAATTGAACTGTTAAATGGATCAGAGCTAATGTCATGTGTTTACATGTTATTGGATTCTATCAACACCAATCAGAAGTAAGCTGTGGCAGATGTGTTTTGGGGTTTGCTCATTAAAAACTAATGGAATTTAGCTTGCAGTTAAATGTTTGTCTAAAAATGTAAATACATCGCCAACAAGATAAATTCATACATAAGTTAGTTCAAAAGGTCAAATTATAGCACCTAAAGTTTATAGGACCCTGAATGTGTTAGCACCCATATTATAAATCACTAGTTTAAAGTGTTTACTATCTTTGATGTTTAAAACCTCACCCAGACACAATTTGTTAGCTATGTTAAGTGTCTAATAAAGAGTGTTCCAATAACTTGGACTGATTTTTTAAATGTGAATTAAATTTAAGTGTCTAATGATTATTTTTTTTTTTTTTTTTTTTTTCTTTCAGATTTAACAACTTACATCTCTGGCAATTTCAACCAGGGAAAGATTAACAATCAATGTGTTAAAGTTATCGAAGCCTATTATAAAATTGGACATTCAAACAGAAATGAATTCTGCATGCTTTTTTTTTTTTTTTTTTTTTTTTTTTTTTTAACATAATCAACCAACTGATTGAAACGATGTAATGTTGTTGTGGAGAGGTTCAATTCTTGCATGCAATGATGAATAGAAGTGTCTGGATTTTTTTACCACATTCTCATGCACAACAATGTTTTCAGATGAAAGGTGTAAACAAGCACACAATGGTGTTCTCACATCTGCCACCAACTCAGTTTGTTTGAATTTACAATTTTTCTAATTGCACTCTTGAAACTATAACACATTGTTTAATTGTTAATCTTTCCATGGTTGAAATTGCCAAAGATTTAGGTTGTTAAATCTAAAAGAAAAAAAGATTATCATTAGACACTTAAACTTAATTCACATTTAAAATTGGTCCAAGTCATTGGAGCATCCTTTACAAAGATGGTCTTTATAATTGAGGATTTTGAATTCTTCTAAACATGCAGTAAACCCTTATGGCCACGTCATGTTGAAATTTGTTAATTGGAGAATAGTTTCCAATTCTTGTTGGGTTTGCTATATTCACTTATATGCAAATATCTTTGGGAAAGATATAAATACATCTCTTCTCTCCCCCCATCTGTGTGTTAAGTAGTAAAACTTGTATCACTAAACCATTATTATTTAAAAAAAAAAAAAAAAAAAAAATTCTTACAAACTAAAAATATTTTCTGGCTTCAAATTACCTGCAATGGCTTGATAAGCTGTAGAAAACAAATCAATCAATATGCAATAAATATGGTGGTTCTAAAAGCAGGGTTAAAAAGTACAAAATTTAATAGTGGTCCTAATAAGTTTCAAAAGCTCAGGCAGCGATGAATTTCCTAAAAAGATTAAAGATAAGCATACCTCCCCACAATTCTCTTTTTAGACACTTAAGAGTATGTTAAATTTCTAGAAGAAAATATTTTTTTTAGAAGCTCATACCCATGGATATATAAATTTTTATGTTAATTTTATCATAATATCCAAATATCTGATAATACTGCCTTAAAGGAAAATCTAAGAAAAAATAGCCAAACAAAGGAAGTAGATTTGCAGATAGTGTTTGGTTGCTAAGCAGAATAATCTAAATAGCTTTATATTATTTTTTTTTTTTTTTTTTTTTTTTTTCTGTGTCATGCAAAAGGGGGGCCAAGATGATGAGATTTTTAAATTATGGCTTGGTCATTTAAAAGGTTTAATTTTTTTTTTCTTTATCTTCGCTTGTTTCGCAGCAAATTTCAAACTGATGGATTAGTTAATAACATCATTGCATATTTATTGAACCAGCCTTTTTATCAGCATCTTTTGGCTTTGAAATCCCACTTATCTAAAATGTACATTTTTACATATCTACATATAAGCATACACACATGAATGGATTAATATCTATTCATTCCCTCACCAGTAATAACGAATAAACATTCTTGAAAAAATTCAAACGATTTTTCTTCTAATAAATATCTTATATATTTAATTCTTGTTTTGTTTTTTTAATCTGTTTTTATCCTGTTTTATTTTCTTTTCTTTTTTTTCTCAGTTTCTTTTTCTCAATAAAGGGAAGAACTGTTAAATCTGATATAGATAATTATAATCGACATTTAAGATATTCAGTTAGAATGGGCAGCCATAATGCTGTGGATATCATTAATAAAATCTGCTTTCAATATTCATTGCCATATTGATAACTTGGTGTTAATTTAGCCCAGATCAATATTGATTTATTGGGTAGAGCTTGGATTCAAGAGGGGTTGTATTCAGCAGGGACTAATACAAATGCCAGAATTTTCTATGAATGTAATCAACTAATTTGATCTTTCCTTTTTCTTTCAAAAAATTTGAGTTATTTTTATGAAAGTTGTTTATTTACAATTTTTTTTTTTTTCATTTTAATGGATTTTCCTGGATTATTGTCTTTGAATTGTTTAAGATTACAAAAAATTGAGGATTAATTTTCTATTGATTAAATAGAAAAATAAATATTCATTTTTATATTCAATAAAAAAAAAAAAATTGTTATAGCATGATAATAATGAATTTTTTTTTTTTTTTTTTACATTTGATGCTGTATTTTTAAATACCAAATCTAATCTATAATGGTTATCCATAAAAAGCCAGACTCATTTATCTTTATGGTGTGTGTAAAATATATATATATATATATATATATATATGTGTGTGTGTGTGATGTTCAGTATTGTTTCAAATATGATAGCATTTAAATTTTTTAAGTATATATTCAATAATAAAAAAAATGAATTCTGAAAATCAAGTGATTTAAAGATGATGCTCTGAGTGAGGTCAATTTACTTCTTGCAAAAATCATGCTTATAGATAATATATTAACTCAACTTTTATAGTGTTTATGCTTTGTAATGAGATCTTTATAATGTCAATTAACATCATTTACTTATGTATTGGCTCCTCTGTTTAAAATTGGAGACCAGTGTAGCATTTGTATGATCTAAAAAATGTTAAAAACATATGCAGAAATTTTGTTTTATAAATTTTTATGAAGTTAAATTTTGTCTGTGTTCCCCTGACACTATATATTGGTAGAAAAAAAAAAAAAAAACCCAGCCCATACTGTTTATACAAAATGAATGCTTACAAGTGTTTGTTTTATATTGCTAACAAATGGTGATGAAAAGGAATGTCTGACAACATCAGCATTGACTGAGGTAACAATGTCCACTTCCTTTTCATTGAATCAAGTTCTGTAATAATCACTAGATTATACATCTCTAATTCACTTAGATGTCATATTTTGAAATATTTTGGGGAAATAGGTGATCATGGGTCTCCACAGATTACTTTTCTTTATCTGCAAATTTCAGTGACTTCATGGGAAAGATAGTGGAATGGTTTGCTGCTGCATTTTTTTTTTTTTTTTTTTTTTTTTTTTTTTTTTTTTTTTTTTTTTTTTATGATTTGGGATTCATTCTCCTATATTGGTTGCTAACTGAGGTTCAGGAAACTCACTCTTTGGATATTTAACCTTTTGTATGGGGTTGGGAAGAAGCAATTGATTCATGACTTCCCCCAACTACATTAGTTTAAAAGTGAATGCCATGGACCTAGCCAGAATTTGAACTCTGCTTGTCAGTTTCTCTTGATGTGTTCGAGACATTAGGATAATTAGAAACTAGAATGTTAGTGTTAGTTGGCAATACATAGTTTGGTGTAATTGAGGTGTATGCACATGTTCAATTCTTGAATGCACTGAGCAGTTGTCCAAAATAAGAATTTGACAGTATTTTGGTTAGAGTGTTATAAATTTTGACTGTATAAAAATTGTAGGAAAATCATTCAGATTAGTGGTCCACTTGTAGTAAGACAAAAGTGGGTTTTGTGTGGTGTTTCTTTTTTATTTAATTTTTCTTTTGTATATCCGTCTGAGGGAGTTGCTAAAATCTGGTTTCTCATCATGTGAGCTGAAGCCTGAGGAAACCTCACTTAGAGCACCTTTCCATTTTATTTTTTTCTAAATGAAGAGGCTTAAAGCTTAGGCTTCTTGATGTCTGTAGCATAGGCATCTGGTCAGATCCGAAAAGCTGACAGAATTTAGCTTTCAGCTAAATGTTTAATGTCTAAAAATGTTAAGAGATGATAAATTAATTTATAAAATTTTGTGGCTCATTCCAGTCAGTCCAAAAGGTCAAATTATAGCATCTATCAAAAGTAGCTGAATATGAGGGTTTATATTTCCGAGAAGACATTAGCACCTGTATTATAAATAACTAGTTTAAAGTGTTTAACATCTTCAGGGTTCGAAACCTCTCCCAGACACAGTTGATCAATTTATCAGTAATGTTGGGTGCCTAATACAAAGATTGGAGGTCTTAATAACTGAGGATTTCAAATTTTTCTCTATATGTAATAAAGGCTTACAGCTGTAACATGTTGAAACCCCACTTTCTCTATGATCACCCAAGTTAAGCAACACCAAATGTGGTCAGTGTCTAAATGGGTGACAACTTGGAAATACCAGGTGCTATATTAAATATCAGTCAAATCAATGATCTGTAGTCAGACAGAAGTTTGTCTTTTTATTTAATTTACTTTCTTTTGTGTGTCTGTTTGAGGGAGCTGCTAAAATCTGTTTTCTCATGTGATCTGAAGCCTGAGGATATATTTCTTGCAGCATCTTCCCAATTATTTTTGTATGGAGTGGAGTAAAGGCTAAGGTTAAGCTTGATGTCTGTAGCAGAGGCAGCTGAGATCTAGCAAATTTCTGGAAAATGTGTCTTGGAAAAAATGACAATGCCTGCCTTGTATACTGTAAAGATGAGTCTACAGATTCTCCAATGTCGGTGACCCCCACACGACATTTTCCAATTATTGAGTGTCAAATAAATGACTTCCCTACAGAGCCATTTATTCTTTTTTTTTTTTTTTTTTCTTTATCTTTGCATTCTCTCCTTCAAGTTTTATATCTGGTATGAAAGTGTGGTGATATAAACAAAACCTACCATTCTTGGATGAGGGTGATATTCTTCACTTGCTGGCTGGCCAGCATCCAAAAACAAAGAGAATCGGTCCAAATAACAATAAATCTTTCTAAGGTTATAAATCCAGTCATTGTGTGAATTTGCTGATGTCTTGACCAGTCCACCAATCTCAACCCCACTTCTCTTTTGCCTTTTCTCTGTAAAACCACACAGCTTTTTACATTGGAAGTGCGAGGAAAATTTATGTTCCGTCTTAATGTGAGATTCAATGGGTAGAAATTGCTTTAGTGTGCTCTCTGTTGCAGAGAAACTCTGCCAGATATTGTTGGAGTCTCGTAAAGAAACATTTAATACCATTTTGGCTTAGGGCTGCTTTCGATTTCACATCTAAGTTGTTCCTGTCAATTGCTGCTGCTGCTGCTTGCATTGACGAGTATTTATATGCAAGCAGGTATAGAAGCATTTGAGTGTTATGAGCTTGTTCAAATGAAAGTAGTTATGTTTGTTTTACTTTGTGTATGAATTTTTGAAGAGCCATAATATGCATATAGATAAGGAAATGTTTATATACATGTACTGAAAAATGCTGAGTAGTTTGTGATTATATGAACATGTATATTATGTACTTTCCATAATATAAAAACTGAAAAAATAAAGATATATATATTCTAGTTTCCAGGTGAAATTTGAACATGAATTGTCCAGTGCACTTTACAATTTCATAAGACATTATCAAAAGGTTTTATTTTTGTGTTGATAGTTGTATCTCTGTAAGCATTGTTTTCTGTTTTAGGTATAGTTTTTGTCATATTGCTATGTCGTGTCTGTTTTTTTTTTTTTGTTTTTTGTTTTTTCTCCCCCCCCCCCACATATTGTCTACACTTGGATAATGAATTACGAAGGCCAAAAATACTCAAAAGATATTCATATTCAAATTTTATTTGGAAATTTGAAAAAGTATCCAATCTGTAGAAAAATTAGATTAAAAAAATTATCTTGAATAATTTCAGTTGGTTTTCAACCGACCTTGCAGAAATGAAAAATTTCTGCTCAGATACACCCAAGATTAATATCTGCAAGGTATGGTGTATTAAAAGGTCCTTGAAACACCTACCAAAATCATTGTTTGTGTATAATATATATATAATTTAGTTGTGGGTGGTTAGTGGGCAATGTAGTTCAACCATTGTTACTAATTTGTCAGCAGGGTCACATAATTTTCCACTATGATGACTTTGATTACCTTCACTGGCTTATTGATCCTTGATCTAACTGAATATCACATATGTAGATATTAGACAGGCCAAAGTAAGGAGGAGGATCTCAGCTGATTGTATGTGACTGTCTATTATAAGGGAAAGACAAATAACAAGACCACAGGTAACGTTATAAATTTGCATACACTCTGCAAGTAATCAGTCATCCACCTAGAACTAGTACATTAATTTGTCATCCCTCAAAAAAGATCCATGGCTATTAAAACAAAGTTCTCAAAGACAAAAATAAATCTTGTAACACTTCCAAGAAGAATTTCAGATTATCAAAAATAATTACCCTGACTATAACCACATATACACAGATTGAAAGATGGACACAGTAGGTAATGCTATTTTTTAAAGACAAAGTATCTAAGATGATTGCCTGATAGATCCTCCATCTATAGTACTGAAGTAGTAGCTATCAGTTTAGTCTTGGACATCATAATAGATAATAAGCAGAACAAAGTTATGTTCTCAGATTCTAAATCGGCATTCATTGCTTTGAGACACAAAGACCCCTATTTGTTTTACAAAATTGACAAAACATTCACAAGCAAAGCCAACATTTTCTGTTGGATATGTACCCACATTGGAATTCATGGGAATGAAAAGGCAGATAAAGGATAAAAAAAAAAACCCTACACATTAAACACTAAAATCCCTCAAACAAACTTGAAAGAAGCCATGTGCAAATCCATTACTTAAAAATAGTTAAAATCATGGAAGTACTAACAAAACAAACTTGAAAAATCCAACACGATATTAGAGGATGGCTTCCATGATCTGGAAAAGAGAAGAGGTAGTCTTAGACTTTGCATAGGCCATAATGATGTAACCCATTCTTTTCTCCTTAAGAAAACTCCAAAATGTACAGAATGCCAAGAACCATATAACATAAAGTACATGTTTATAGACTGTACTAAATTAATCGTATCTGGAGGAAAAACTTCTTAAAAATTAAGACAAGCCATCCTTAACCTTATAAAACAAGTGAGGTTTTACATAAAGTTGTAATCTCTCGCAATCTATAAAAAAAAAAAAATATATATTTTAACCAAAAACTACAAACTTTCTTACAAATCATAAGTATAAAGCATTTGGTACTAAAATGATCTACATAAACAATAAAAACCAAACAGTCAACCTCCAAATGTGTAGATGAGAAAAATTAAGTGTTTTATGATGATATCAGCTTGTTAAGGATGGCTAGAAAACTAATTAAACAATTCTGATGTATACCTTCAATGCATAAAATATAAACAAGGAAAGCTGTTTGAAAAACTGGAAAAGGAACAAGAGGGAAACTTTGCATGATATTTTTATCTGAGAAGTTAATCATGAATACATTTTTTTTTTTTTTTTTTGTGTCTGTAAATGGTCTTGGAATAGCACAAGAAAATTGAAAGGCATTTACAAGTCATTGTGAGTGACTTACTTAATATTCAACAACACTTTCCTCACAGATGTTTATCATTATTACCCTATCAAATGTTCAGATGAGCTTAATTCTACTAATGCAGACTTTTATTGCTAGAACCTTCCATGATATGTACATGTGGTCAAATATTTCTTCATTATTCCACAGGTAAGGAATAAGTTCCATCCTAGCAGCTTCTTAACTGTTAATCTGTGGAAGAGTCTTGAGAAGATGCTGCCCTGATCACTATGATCTTAAAACTTGACCCTAAACTTAAAGAGGTTATCTATACTACATATCCTCATAATCTGTAGTTTTTACTTTTCATTCAGTAACTCTCTAGCTCTTGGACTCTGTACTGATCGAACAATTTTATGAAATTTATTTGATAAATACTGACTGAAGCTAATATGAAAAACATAAGAATCATAAACAAGTTAATATTGGAAGTGATAATATAATGATAGCTTGAAGAGTCAAATTAACTTCAAAGTTGACAGATGAGAATTAATAATTCTAAGCTTTGTGGAGTAATGAAAATAACATTGGAAATTTGATGACTATAATTAAAGAAGCAAATCTATCTACTACCAAGTGGACAGGAGTTATGTATATATTGAATATAACAAAGTGGATAGTGTTTCTGTGATGTACATATTGTATATGCATCAGAAACTGATGAGATTATACAAAGGCTTAAAAAATGTAATTTCAAATTCTTTGAGCTAATGGCTCCAGGAAAGACAGATCTGAGATTATTTCATGCTGCTAGAACTGTGTAACATAGCCCTAGTTGTTGCATGTTACTTGGTCATGAGATGTGCCTTGGCCTTTGCCAGGTAACCCCATTGCTCCGAGAAATGCTATGAAACACTCAGCATGGTATCCTGAAAATCTACAAGGTCATCAGATAATTTTATTTGATTTTGATCATGACAACTTCAGTGAGTTCTGACCTGGCTATGTTAAGCTTTATAAATCTTTACACAAGTATCTCTCATGTGTGTGAGTATATATATATATATATATATATATATATATATGGTATGTAATCTCAACAGAGTTATAAGTTACTGACATTTGGAAAAACGTTCATGAAAGTACATTTCAAAAATAATCTGATAATGCCTTTTGCTTGTTTGGATAATGAAAAGTGTTGCGTGTGTATGTATTTGAATGTGTTTAAAATAATTAAATACTTTTATGAACGTTTTTTCCAAATTTCAATAACTTATAATAACTGTTAGGATTATATACCCAAATTTATTACATATTGTCGACATGGAGAATGCAAGGATAAAAACAATTGCGTTTTCTCAAAACTCAGTCACTTAAAGTAGTGAATATAAAATGTTAAACTGTTTTTGTGTTTTTTGTGTTTTTGTGTTTTTTGTGTTTTTGTGTTTTTGTGTTTTTTGTGTTTGTGTTTTTTGTTTTTTGTGTTTTTTGTTTTTTGTGTTTTTTGTTTTTTGTGTTTTGTGTTTTTTGTGTTTTTTGTGTTTTTTGTTTTTTGTGTTTTTTGTGTTTTTTGTGTTTTTTGTTTTTTGTGTTTTTTGTTTTTTGTTTTTTGTGTTGTTTTTTTTTGTTTGTTTTTTTTTGTTTGTTTTTTTTTGTTTTTTTTTGTTTTTTGTTTTTTTTTGTTTTTTGTTTTTTTTTGTTTTTTGTTTTTTTTTGTTTTTTGTTTTTTTTTGTTTTTTGTTTTTTTTTGTTTTTTGTTTTTTTTTGTTTTTTGTTTTTTTTTGTTTTTTGTGTTTTTTGTTTTTTGTGTTTTTTGTTTTTTGTGTTTTTTGTTTTTTGTGTTTTTTGTTTTTTGTGTTTTTTGTTTTTTGTGTTTTTTGTTTTTTGTGTTTTTTGTTTTTTGTGTTTTTTGTTTTTTGTGTTTTTTGTTTTTTGTGTTTTTTGTTTTTTGTGTTTTTTGTTTTTTTTTTTTTTTGTTGTTTTTTCTTAGTCTCTAGCAATGCTAGCTTAGGAAAAATAATATAAGATTTAATTATTTTAAGAACGCACAAATGCATACACACATGACACATTTTTTTTGTTATTCATCTGAGGAAGCCATATAGGCAAAATGTATTATTGGATATTATTCTTGATACCTACTTACATGAATGTTTTTCCAAATATCAATTTTATATATATCTATATATATATATATATATATATATATATATATATATATATATATATATATAAGGAATAGTGAGTGCTGGTAGTAATAAAACAGGGTTTGACAAAATAAGTAGTAAAATCTATACTAATAATAAATATACATTACTTTTTCATCATTGTATTTGCTATAACTCAGTTTTTGTAAGTAAATGGACTGCTCCACTGTCTTAACAGTAGGTTATAAATATTAATATTAAAATTTTATAATTGTCAATTTGTGCTGGGTAATTGCTATGTGCCTGAAACTTGGTGTTGTACCAAACATTGAGGAATATATATATATATATATATTACTCATTATTTAAAAATTGGTTACATTCATAATGTATTTTCTTTTATGATTTAAATTTAAAAAAACAAAACCAAAAAAAACTAAGATCAAATTGGTTAAAATATAATTTCTATAACAATCCAGTTTATAGCAAACAATAGGAATCAAACATTCAGACAGTAAACATGAATCCAGTTTTGTTTCCCTAATGTAGATTTTAACATCTGTCTATGTTTCTGAAATGAGGCATTGTAACTATTTACATCATTTGGACTGTTGTCCTCATCTTTATTGCCCTGTTCATTATGTGAATATGCCAACAAATAGATTGAGGATAAGTCCAAATGATGTAAATAGTGTAAGTGTAGATTTTGTTGTGAAATCATCAGAATTAACACAGACTTTCTGTGAAAGTGAGAAGAAAATTAAATGAAAAAAAAGGTTTGCTTACCATGAAGAGA
>OZ010575.1:49919786-49944786 GCA_963932145.1 Acanthosepion lycidas
CTTTCCTCTAGAGTTTAGGAATTTAAGCACAGTACTAGATTGGCAGTAAAGTCTCCTCATTTTACAGCTGAAATGGCTAGACTTAACCATAATTTCTATCCAGTCATTTCTATCAAATTGTGAAAGTTGTCCTGAATGGCCACTCATCTACATCCTTTCATACTAATTCAGGCATCCCTCAGGGCTTCATCATTAGTCCTACACGATTTTTAATCTTTACTAATGAGATCCACTCAACTTGACAACACAATCATTTACTTTTGCTTTGTCTGACTGATCAGCCTATCAAAGTCTAGACTATTGTTAACTGGAGCAAAAGATGGCTTTTCAATTTTAACTCCTCCAAAACTAAACTTCTCTTCATTAATCATCTGAGAGACCCCTCTTTGTCTTCCATCAGCATGGCTGATGCTATAATCTAAGAAAGGGTTTCATTGTCTTCTCTGGCTAACATTCTCAGCTGACATGAGGTGGAAAGACTACATTGAATCCATCACTAGATCAGCTGCTTCGTTCACTGTCTTAGATTCTGGAAATAATTTTCCTGCCCAAGTCTACTATTTATCCATGCTTAGAATATTGCTGCTATATATGGTCCTGTTCCTCTATTTTCCTGAAGCTCCTTGATAATATCCAAAAAAAAAAGAATTGGCAATATTATGGCCCTGACCTTGTAGCTCAGCTTCAGTCACTTGCTCACTGCTGCATGGTTGACTGTCTGTGCCTTTTTTTTTAATAAATACTTCTATGACATTTGTTTGGATGAGCTCTTTGATATGGTACTTAGACTATAAATTTAAGCATAATAATAGACTGGCAGTGAAATCTCCTCAATTTATAGTTGAACTAACCAAATGTAGCTAGATGTGCTATGCTAACCGTTTCTTATCCTGAGCTTCTCGCTTGTGGAACTCACTCCCAGCTCCATGCTTTCCAACCAACTTTAATCTGTAGTTATCTAATATCCTCCTGATTGCTTGTTTCTTTTTCTCCTCATTACTGATTGTTTTGTTCTTAATTCTTCAATGCCCTCTAATCCATTACATACTAGTGACTGTACCACCTTGCTGATACTTTTTTTTTTTTTTTTTTTTTTAAGTTTATACTATCACGGTTCTTGTTTGGGGAACTCTTTTCTGACTTCCTAGTCAACTTTCATCTTCAAATATTTAAATGAAATCTCATTTGTTATTTATTGTATTAATTCTTATTCTTTTACAGTTCTCTCTCTCCTTAATAATGTTCATATTTATTTTCTTTTTCATATTCTCTACAGCTCTGTAACCCTTTGCATCTTAGTGGCTTTATTGCCTTCCTTGGAGCGAAAACATTAATGTCCATAGGGACAAGTGGATTAATTCCTTTCCTGGTAGCGTTAGCAAAAAATAAACAAACAGCTTCAACTGAAATTCAAAAATGTTACCCAGTTCTCTTTATCGTGCTGATAATCATTTGGCAACTTGTACCTTGATCAATAATCTTTGACTGGCATTAATGATCATAAAATGACTTGTAAACTCCTTAGGACACAAAACATTTCTCTCTATATACAATAATTACATCATTATTGTAACAACAGTTTTTCCTTAGACTTTTGATCTTCTTCCTCATCCCCCCCCCCCGGGGTATTAAATTTCCAAAGTAATTCTCATTGTGATAGCTTAATAAGACACTGTGCTCAAACAGAGAAAAACTTTTTAAAAAATCCACATTTCTCTTTGATTTAATTTCTGTGGCTAGACACTGCTATTGTTCTTTTGTCATTTACTATTTCCTTTCATCACTTTTTTCTTGTTTTTATTCTCTTGTAATATTCATTTTCTGACAAGATTGAAGAATGTATAGATTCTCTCACCATCTCATAATCAGTCATGTGCAATCCCATCAGGCACTTTGTGTTCATCAGCAGTGGAAAAAAGAAAAAAAAAATGCTAGAACTGAGCAGTGGTTTATACCAGTACTCAATAAATAGGAATTGAATATTGAACAACTGCACAATGTGAAAAGCCAATGGTGCCAGTGGCAATCTCAAGTCTGGGATATTATCATGCAACAATAGAGGTGGGGATAATGAGAATACTGAAAACCTCAAAATAAGACCCATCCCAAATTAAAATATATATATATATATATATATATCTCCAAATCTAGAGCCTTGCAGAGCAAGATAATCAACCAATGGTCACCTTGTTCTGAAAAGGAGTGTTGACATCAATTTGCTTATCTCCTTTACATACACATACATACACGCACATACATACACACATACATATATACATATACACACACACACACACACACACACACAACTAGTTTCTCTTGTATAAGACAAGATATAAGACTGCATTTACTGAAGAACTGTGGGCATAATTATTTTACTAGTTTGAGGAAGACAGTCAATTGATATTCAATGATTCTAAATTCTTATAAAGAAAGTTAAGCAAGTAAGGAAAAAAAACTGTAAATTGTAAGGGAGTTTCACATGAAGAATTGTCACTAATTAACATAAGTAATTAGTGATAAGAACAGAAATGCACAACTAGCAATTAAAATAAGCTTAAAAAGGCAACTAAACCGTGTCCCCTAACAATGATATAAATGTAACAGAAATTAAGGTTTCATTAGATTTGACTGATTAAAGGCTGTGAAAATAATCTGTTTTCCTTATTTACTCTGTCTATTTCAGCTGTCAGTGCACTCTGACATGAACAGGTATCTTGTCTGCTGTTTTTTTTTTTTTTTTGTTTTAGATTTGATTCTGATGTGTTATCCAGTTTAATTTGCCTTGTCATTTGTTTGTTTGAACCATTGTACTCGTCAGCCTTCCTTGTATTTGATCTGATAGGGAATATCAGTCTTTGTTTTCAAGGTTTTGGCATTGTTTTCCTGTAATCTTTCGGTTGTACTGTGGTGATCTTTTGAATTAGAGGAATTTAACAAGTTTGTTTTTGTTGTTTTTGTTGTTTGTTTGTTTGTTTTTGTTTTTTGGCAGGGGTGGGGTTCCTTGTGGCTAAGAGGGATGTTTGTGGAATAATGATTTGATATATTTTATATGTGGGGGTTACCATATGATATTAAAATGTTATTTCACTCTACATATCTTAATATTTTTTCAACTGTTTAGTTTCATGATTTTTTTTTTTTTTTTTTTTTTTTTTTTTGTGCAGTGGAAGCATGCTAGGCTAATAACCCAGAGGTCTGTAGATTAAAACTAGTCTCTGCTACTAATGAATGGTTAGTATAGCAGGAATTAATTTGTTAAAACTGGCAACATTTTCCCAGGCAACAACACTCATTTACTCCACCCTTACTCTATAATGGCTGTAAGTGACATAAGGCCGGTTTAAAATTGGGATCTCTTGCATATGCCTTGCAGTTAGGGCCAAAAATTACCTGATCTCCATAACCAACTTTGCACTGATTTTTCAATCTAATGAGTTGGATTGTTTTGGTTTGTTTTGTTTTACGGCATATCAACCTCCAATGGGTTAATTCATGCTGACATTTTCATTGTTGGTAATATTTTTTTTCCAAAAATCTATTTCTGGTAATTTTCCTTCACTGGTAATTTTTTTGAAAAAAAACATTGTCGGTAATGTTTTTTGAAAAATGTATTGCTGGTAATAATTTATTTTTTACAAATTATTTCTGTATTAAAACCTATTTTTACACTTTCATAGTGTTTTGACCCCAGTTTTGGGGAGGGGTTAACTATTTGCCTATAGCTGGGACCCTAAGAGGTGCTACCACCATGCAACAGGGTAGACCTGTGAACACCAGCAATTAAGAGGCGGTTCCACGCTCCTCAAAACCTCCTGATCAGAGGCCTTGCTGTTGGACATAAGCTACATCCATGTCCTTGGTAAGATGATTGTCATACCCAGCACGGACTGAGTTGGAGGAGGAGGAAAAATTAATTAGAGCACAAAGTTCAAATCACTGCTAAAGTAGATGGTATTCATTATAATAATACACAGAAACATTGTTATATTTGATGATGGCGTCTCTTTACTTTATACTGTGAATTGTTCTTTTTTTGTTTTCAGTTGCCTTCTCTCTCATTAAGAAATTAGAATAATCTTTACCTTAGACTGAAGACTAGAGGCCAGTCTACCCTGCTATTCAATTGATTACAAAACCCAATTTGGTGAATTACTGTATATGCTACCTATGATGGTTATTTGCAAAGTATAACTTTGTTCTGGCACAAGGCCACAACTTTCAAGCATCTAGTTAATATTGACCTGAATAATCAATAGTAATGGCTGAAAATATCTACAAATTAAAAGAATGTTTGAAGATTTATTAATAATATATTTTCAATAAGTGATATAAATCATAGCAGATATAATACAAATGCTATGATATTAATAGTATTAAAGTGAAATTCTTTTATTTGCCAGGTTCTTTTAGGATATCTGTAACCATGACTCTCCATAACTTCCTGTCTTTTGTAACTTTGGACTTTTATCAATCTTTGTTTTTTCTTTAGCCATCCATTCACAGAAAGTAGTTAGGTTATTACCTGTTTTCTGTTGCTTTTTTTTGTTTTTAATAGATCTAGTGAGTTACTCTGTAGGCCCCTTTTTCCATGTCATTTAAAATGTCATCCTCTGTAAAGGGATTGTCCAGAAGTTGCTGCAATATAGAAAATTAAATAATACATAACATTTCAGCACTCTTTTGTTTCTTAGGAATTTTTTCCTCTCTGCTTAATGTCTGGAAAACGTCTTTCACTATTTTTATGTACATTTTCATATGTTGCTACACTACCGAGCTTGCTTTTTATGCTATTTTTCATCCAATGCTATGCCTAAGAGGCACTCAAGGTAGACAGTTAACAAATGGAATTGTTTTATGAATGTAAAAATTGTAGATTGATATATAACAGATGACCCTAGACTTGAAGAGTGAAAAATTGTAGTGGTCTTGGACATGTACTGCCAGAAGTCGGTTCCACAAAGCTCTTCTTGGGAAGAGCCCCCATCAGAAGAGGGAATTACATTTTTTGTACTGGTGGATTTTTGTATTCCCAATATGTAGTTAATATTTTCAACTGTCTCTTTTGTTGTCAATTATGCTTTTTAATATTTAATTTAGTCCTTTCATTTTACTTTACTTAAATCCCTTATCCAAAGCTATATATTGTTAAATACTAGGTAATCTATTTTCACTTGTGGAATTTTTTGTACATTAACACATTGTAACTTTGTAGTAAATAATTTATAAATTTCTATACCATATCATCTGCAACGTGATTAAGTTTATATCAAGATTTTTCTGTAGTACCTTTCTTATGATTAATTTTCTCTCAAAAATCATTTCCATTACACTTTTATCAAGACTTAAAATTCATTTATATTGTAAATTATTTTAAAGCAAATATTTTTTTTTTTTTTTTTTTTTTTTTTTTTGTAAGGAAACAAAAATAATTATTTTACAGGTCTTATCAGAAAGCATAAAGAGGCAATTTTATGAAATCACATTTGAATAATGGCTAGCTTCATACAATGCTGTCTCCCATGGTCAATTTTCTGCTTACTGTCTTGGTATGTGTCTTTCTGAATTTTATTACAGAGTATATCTCTCATGTGTCATTCTCCATTATAATGACACAAAATGTTCCCTTTTCAATCATTATAACCACCCTCCTTACCTGCCTTTAAGCTTCTGCTTGGGATTTTTATCCAAAACTTTCAGGATGCACGCACAGTGACTTACAAAATGAGGTGTATGCATATACGAAATGTGTGTGTGTGTATGTATATATATTGTGAATAATGATGAAAGGTTACTTCCAGGAAGGTTTTACAAATGGAAAATCTGGTCAGAGTAAAAAGGACTTGTTTTTAAGGATAAGTTAATGTTGGTTGTGCTGGGGAATGTGAGTGTCTTTTGCAGTGAAGAGATTGCCAAAGGTTTGTGGGATTGCTAACTTAGATTTACATGGCTTATGTATGCTTCTGCATTTTTTTTTTTTTTTTTTTTTTTCCCTTAATGCAAGATGGGAGGAGTTTGATGACCAGCTGGCTGGATGGCATGCACGACTGGTCGATTGTAAATCACTTCCTTGAATTGGTCTCCAGTCAAAACTGACAAGAAATCAGAAGAATTCTTTGCAGATACAGGCTTCTCTAAGTTGTGGCTAAGTGGATTTCTCTTGAACATTCTGCTTTCCATTTCTTATTTTCCTTTTAGATTCATACTTCATTATCTCAGCCTATCTCTCTCCTTCTATACAATTTTTCACAAACTCTGATATTAAAGGAATAAAAAGTATATAAAAAAAATTTAATTTTTTTTTTTTTTTTTTTTTTATCCCCATATTTCACTATTTTAAATTTTACAATGTTGGCTGATATTATAGTGACTTCCTACTACAAGAGCAGCAGGAGATTATGATTATCTGTATGGGATATGTGTAATAGCAGCAGTTAAATGGTACCTTGTAAAACTCCATGTTTAAAAAAAAATGTCCTTTTTGTGTAAGGTTGCAAACCCTAAGACAGTGGTTCACAAACAGTACTGTGCACCTTATATGTGCAATGGAAGAGGATAGCAGCGGAAGCAGAATGATTGAAAGACAAAGATTTAAAGTTTCAAAAAAATGATTTAAAAAAATTATGGATTGCTTGTAATTGCATGAATGAGTCTCGGTGTAAATAGTTATAAATAATTGACCAATTTTATTATTGTGGCATTTTTGTATGATATCAAGAATGTAGAAATTAGAGCTCCACTAATTGGAGGAGAGAGTTAACCGTGAATTTGAAACAATATCATTGATATATCCCTTTAACACAATATGTTTTTTAATTTTTAAATGTATTTTTTATCACATAAAATTTGGTGAGACACAAGTGCATTTTCATTCCCCTAAATGTAGCCAAGAGAAAAAAAAGTTTAGAAAACAGTATCCTAAGTGGTAAGCACTCATCTCCAGCTAAGTCCATGAACCAGTAGCATTTTTTCCATGCCAGGCTTATCTTTATTTTATGGAATAAATATTTCATAAAATTTCAAGTTCTTTGTAGATGTACTCTTCCTTCAGTTTCACTTGTTTGAAAACATTTTTGATTGTATAGATACACACACAACTATTTTACATTTAACTGAATAATGTATATACTTAACTACCAAATTAGGAACTTAAGTTGAAGCTTCTTTGATTTAAAGATAATCATAATTTTATGAGCTTGTTTTGAATGAATTAATGTGTCATGGCTGGTGGTTATCGACTCCCTAATTTTTAATTTGGTCGGGAGAATAGTTTTTCTTTTTTACTATTGTCTTGTAATTCAGCAATATTAAAAATCTTATTGAAAGAAGGAAAATGGCACCAAAAAATAACAATCCAAGAAGAAATGATAATGATAGCCCTGTGAGTATGTAATGAAAGAGTTCACAAGTTTGTTTCTTGTTAATGTGATTTATGGGTGTGTAGGTTTTGTAATATACGTCTTGTCCTTCTCGAAGGATGATTGGTGACGTAAGGGCAAGCCAACCCCTTTACTGGAAGTTGTGACATTGTCAGTTGACTTTTGTGTATTTATATTTTATTTTGTGTGTGTGTGATTAATGGCAATGACCAAACTGTATGACTATTTATCTCCCATGATCACCAAAGGTAAGCAATGTTGAGCCTGGTCAGTTTATAGATGTGTGACTATTTAGAAATACCAGGAGCTCTGAGCTTGGATGGGCAGATTGTGTAATGAGTAATGACTTGGAATTGTTAATTGGAGAGCTGAGTTCCATTTCCCATTGTGTTCATTATATTTACTTGCTCACAAGTACTCTTGGCATAGGTATGAATCCACCTCTTCTCACCAGCTATGGATTAATTAGTAAGAATTGTATCGCTAAACGAATCTAAAAAATTTTTACTTTAAATAACCTGCAAAATGTTGATAAATCATGGAAAATGAATCGATCAATAAGGCTTTATATCAGAATATTTTGAATTTGACAGCACAACAAACTTAGCTTCTCTGCAATATTTCATAAGAATATACCATTTTAATTGACAAGTTAATGAATTAATATATCCATTACATTATAAGCAGATGCACCTGTCAATTTCTAGAAAACACTTTGACATAGTATCAATGTATGTAGTCCAATTTAAGCTAGTTAATGGATTTAATATATGAAACATTGCTGTGTTAATGTGAAAATTTTTGTCTGACTCGAATACAATAAACAGACATAGGTCAGTGAATTAAATTCCCTAGACATTTCTAATGCAAAAATCTGCCCAGTAGGTTGCCCTTATGTGTGTGAGGTACTTAATCTGCTGCTGTGGATGCATATTGTATGCCCCTACCAACAAGCAATCTAAAAAATAACATTTTGTTAGCATTAGTTGCTTTTATGTCTTTAGCAAAACTAACTTTTTTTCAAGTAAAACAGTATGAAGAATGATTTGTATTCTGGGTTAACAATTTATGACAATTGATTTTGCAACAGTAAATTTTAATGATGAATATATAATGAAGGTTGGACTAGATTGAGGCTTTCATGATCCTAGTTAACCAACATTACTACATCTTCATTACTATAATGCTATTGGAATAGAATTCTGTAAATAAGTTCTTTAAAAGCTGATGAGTATATGAAGAAAAATGTTTTTTTTGTTTTTTCTTTGTTTTTTTTTTTTTGTTTTTTTTTTTTTATACAAGTCACAACCAAGAAGCTTAAAGTGAAAGCAAGTTTTGGTAAAAAAAGGTATCAAACAAACCAAATTAATGAAATGACTACCAAATTTTCCAGATATGAACCCAACAAATGATTTGTGATGTCTATCATTAAAAGGAGGCATGGTGGAGTAATGTATGGTGGCTTGAATTGAGGAATCAGAGAGCCTAGTTTGAATTCCAGTCAAATGTATTACATTCACTTATATACTGATGCCCTTGGGAAAGGTATGAATCCTCTTCTTCTTCCCCTCCCCCCACTTATGGGTAAATAGATGGACAGACCAGGTTCTGTAGCCTTGGGTGGCAACTGGCCTAGCACAGAAAGAAATGAAACATAACTGACTGATTGTTAAAAATATATCAGAATGGAAAAGAACATTTTAAGAAAGAAGATTGATAGAAGAGTAGAAAAAAACTGCTTTGAAGAATGTTAAAATCAAAATTGTACAAAAGGTAACAAAATTAATGGCTGAAAGACTGTATTAATGTGAAGTGGGTTCATCAGGACATGTTAATATAATTATTTCATTAGAAAGAGATAATTAACACAGTATATGGTATACTCATGCTCTATCTCTGTTGGGTTTCTTTCTAAGTAAAAATTTACATTACACTTTATTTGCATAGTAAAATCTAACACACCAAGAATATGTTATTAGTATTTTTTTTAAATAAGGATAGATTTAATTGCACTATTTACATTCAGATTATTGTCCTTATCTATCTATCTTGTGATCACGCATTGGCTGTTGTACCTCCAGCCTTCATCAGGTGTATAATGATCTGGGTAACCTACAGGGAATTTAGAACTGAAGCTTTTATTTAATGTATGGTGGGTAGACTGTTCTCATTCCACTGCCTATGTCTAGGGATATCTCGTCTTGTTCTTATTTTTAGTAATGGTCAGTTATTGCTTGCATATTTCCAAGTGTGAATAATTATACCTCTCCATTCCAGAAGTTCAGACAGGATATCTATTATCATTAGACATTATATATTAGAACTAATTTGATGGATTCTCCTTAAAGATATTAGATCTTGTTTTACTTTTAATATTACATTTAATAGATGCATGTATAGACATTTCTATTATTTAAACAAAGTACATGTGTCTTACCCTGTGTATTTTGTGCTTGGTGGTAGGGTTTCAAACCTGCTATTAGGCTGTTTGAGCCATGACTTTATTTTTTTTTTTTTTTTTTTATGCAGTTTATCAAGCTTTTGTAGGTGATTTTAAGGTCAAAATATATCTTTGTATTTTTATAATAATACTTGTTTTTGTGAGTGAACATTGCATTAACAATTATTTGGAGATGATAATTTTCTGATACAAGTTTTACTACTTATCCCAGATTGAGGAAGAGGTGGATTCATATCTTTCCCAAGGGTATTAGTGCATAAGTCTGTGTAGTGAATTTCACTGGAATTTGAACTGGGTTCTTTGATTTCTCATTCAGAGCTGTTATCCATTGCACCATCTGCACATCCAATCTTACAGCACCTGGTATTCCCAAATAGTCACTAATCTAGGTATGGCTTGATTTAAGAGATGTACATCTGTTGCTCAGAAAAGCAGGATAGTTCAAACTCTATTGGAAGATTACTTGTCTTTTATTAAGAATCTCAAATATACAGGCTGGTAGACATAACTGTTTTTAAACTGTAAATCTATGTCTAATCAAATATGAGTATCTACTAATGATAATGTTTAAACAAATTGAGATTATAAATAAAATTTAATTCTTTACAATGTTTAGTTAATACCAATTTTATTGATAAAAATTTTTTTTGTAAAATAAATTATAACCTAGAGGATTTTTCTCATTAAATACAAATTTTGGAAAGAGTTTCAAATTTGACTTTATTGTACAGTTTGTTTTATTTATTTATTTTTATATATATATATATATATATATATATATATATTTGCCAAATAGGTTGTAATCAATTACTTTGCTTCATCATAAGTTGATAAATATGGGGCACACTGTGAGAATTAAACTCACTTTCTAGTACTGTAATATTGACTTGCTATAATGAGGTAGTGACTTTAGATACTCATACTGTTGGTGATATAAGTACAATTTAATTTAGTTAAATTTATTATAATTAAATTTAATGAGTGGCCCATCTACCAGAATTACTAACCAAACCCTATTACAGGTATTTGCTGAACCTACCTGTGGTTTATACTGCAACTATGTTGATTGGATCTTGGTTACAGTTCCTGAGAGAGAAAGAGTAAACAATCTGGTGTGACCATCTTTTTTTTTTTTTTTCTTTTTTTTTAACAATGTGATAATGAATTGTGACTTACATGCAACCACATCAATCAATGACTTTTGAACATTTCTGTCTACCCAATTTCACCCACAAGTCTTGGTTGAAAATGTGGTGTGGTTTTCAAACACCTTTCTAAGGGTACTAAGTGCTGGATTTACCTTCAGTAAGTCGCCTCCCTGACAAATCAACCATAGTGAGATTGAAACCCAAGTATCAGGGTCAGAAAGTGAATGTTCTAATGGCTTGGACACATGTTCATTATTAAATGAAATAAAATTTTGTAATTAACATATTAGTTAATTTTTATATACATATATGTATTTAGATATTGAATAAATTTAAAATATGACTTATTTATAAAGATAATATTTTACAAGTCAGATTAGACCAACAATGGAGTATTGCTGCAATGTGTGGTCTGGAGCTGCCAAATAGTTACTTTCATGTATTGATAGTGTTAAAAATGATTTATTTGGTCTTTTTGGGATTACTTATTTTCTACTCTACAGCCTCTTAGCTAGAGATAGGGAAATTGCAAGCTTATCTATATTCTATCCCTATTTCAATGGCAACTATTCAGATGAGATACATTGTTTAATTGTACTAGTTCAAACATTTGGATGTTGGTCTTACCATACTATTTCTATGGAGTAGAATCAGATACATGTCTTACATGTTCTATTTGTAAGTTGGAATTAGTAAGGACCTTGAATATTTTTTATCTCTGAAAACTGCTACTCTGTGGTACAAACTCCTATATGAATGATTTCTTAACTTCAAGTCAATTTTGCTATCTATCCTCATAATCTTGACTTTCTTCTACCTCCTGTTTGTCCATATTGTATACATAATTCAGTAACTGTTGAACAGGAGTGGCTTTTGATTTTTGCTTTAAGTGAACCTTCATGTTTAAACAAAAAAAAAAACCCCAAAAAAACATTGATTTTAGTCTTGATTTTATTTTTGAGTCCTTTGCAAGCAAAATACAAAGTTATGACTATTCCTTGAACCAGCAAAATACTTAGAAAATTTTAAACTGAACTTTAGCAACCATATTTTAGAAATGATGTTATTGAACCAATTATCTTTACTAATTGGTAAGTATCACACTCCCTTGTGTATAATTCTTAAAATAGGTTTTGTTGTGCTTTTCTGACATGAACACGGGTCATTGTTCTATTTTTATTTAAAAAATTACATTTGTGTAATTCAGATTTAAATGTTAATTGGGAGTGTTAAAAAATTTTTTTTTTTTTTTTTTTTTTTTTTTTTTTTTATTTGTTTTAAATGGCACTTAATTGACTGACTGAATGTCAGATAACCTTTTTAAAATGTATTTACTTATTTCAGCACACTGACAGAGCTGTTAAAGATGGAGGTGTTTTGTGTTTTATTTTCCCAGCATATTTGATTGATTTTTGTGCTGGTTTCTATGTAGAATGGCATGGATGTTGTCAGAATAAAACTGAGGTATACTCCAGGCAAGAAGTCTTTTGTGATTGCAGAGTCATTCATTTTGTATGTTTTCAATTACAAGATTTTAATTCCCTCACCAATTTCATAAGAGATACACGCAGACATCACCATTTTTTTCTTATTTAATTATTCATTTATTTCTGTTCTTTAAATACTTTTTCTTTTGTAAAAAAAAAAAAAAAAAAAAAAAAAAAAAATCTATTTAGTGAGTAGTGACGATTTGACAATTGACTAGCTATTTAGCTATAGTCTTTTTTTTTTTTTTTTTTTTTTTTTTTTTTTTGTTCCCCCCCCCTTGTCTTCCCCATTTTTTAAATTGCTTTTTATATATATTCTTGAAGTTTCATTTTTATTTTATTTATATATTTTTTTTTAAACATGTGATGTCTAAAACTGAACTGTTCTGTTTTTTTTTTTTTTTTTTTTTTTTTTTTTTTAAATTTGAAGTCATGTTACTGACATGACAACAAATGAATTTCTCGTCCACCTGAAACTATCTTTTTATTTTCTTTTATTCACCCCCACACCTACTCCCATTTTGTGTTTGGATGATTAGATTTTCAGAAAAGGAGGAAAAAATTCTTCCTGAAAACATGCATACATTTGCCTGTGTAGATTCAGATAAATCAAAATACTTATTTCAAAGTTGTGTACATGTCAGTAGATAGGTGCTCATTGAATTCCACTGTCTATTGAAAACCTAGCATTCTCACTCTAATTTAAAGACACACAACATAATCTGAGACAAGAAAAAAAAATGTCTGTAAACAGAAAAGCTTGAAAAGTTAGTATGGTTATGTTCATCTTCCCCAATTTTTTTTTCTTTTTTTTTTTTTTTTTTTTTTTTTTTTTTCTCTGTGCCACATTTTCAGAATGAAAACTTGCTCACAACTGTCCAGATTTTACATAAAAAGTATATTTAAAAATAAAAACTACAGTGCGTTAAAGGGCGATAACTAAATTTGAAGTCACAACATTATCATTAATAACTCTCTCCACCAATTTGCAGACATTACTTACTATATTTTTAATACTTGATATAATGCAAAAATATCACAATGATAAAATTGGTCAATAACTATGTATACAGGGACTCGTGCATGCAATTAGAAGTAATCCATAATATTTTAAATTTTGAAATCATTTATTTTTGGCATGTGAATTTTTGAAACTATAAATCTTTGATTGTCTCTCTATCATTCCACCTCACCTGCTATCATCTTTTGGCAAACCTAATGAGGCACGCCACACTGTTTGGTAACCACTCACTGCTTTAGGATGTGGGGAAATAATGGCTCTCCACAATTTACTTTCCTTTGTAGTGGTTAAGGTTTGTTGTTTTATTATCACTCACACTCCCTGTTCTGTTATTCATTTATAAAAGTTGGTCAAGTAGGTTACACCCTGTTTCCCTCTGTCCATCTTGCTTGTAATACAATGTCTGTGCCAAATTATCCAAGATTTTTTTTATTACTTGTACCACAATTTAAAGTTTGCCTTTCTGATTTTAAGCATTAGCATCCTTTTAGTTTTCATTTTACTTCATTACTTATATATTTAATCAATGGTAATCTCAACACTCTTCTGTTGAACCACATTTCTATTGGCTTAAGCATCTGCTTCATCTGTGGGGAATTGATCTCTAGCAAGACTGATACTCCATAACAATTTAGTATTCTTGTCTGTTTATAGTAAAATATTCTTGTTTCTTAGCTTCTAAGAGAATCTTTTACTTAGGAAATTAACTGAATGTGTCTTTGGATAGTGCTGTCACATTTCCTGTCCTTTAAGACACTAATTTCATTTTGGCATCTCTAATTTGTAAATCACATCTTGGGCTGTTCAGCTTGCTGTCAACCATACATTTTGTCTGTTTACAATTGAGCTTTAGTCCTTTGTTCTCACTTTCTTTTAATATCTTCTATAATAGTTCCAGCAGTTTACTTTTTGTCTGCTATAAATACTGTACCAGCTGTATCTCTTATGTCAGGCATGGGCAACCTTTTTTGAGCAGTGGGCTACATGATATCTGGGTCATTACATGATGGGTGATACTACTAAAAAAAAATTAAAGGAAATTTTTTTTTGAGTAGGTACCTCAGCTATCTTTACCATATGCATAAATTTTAAAAATGGGAGATAAATTTGTATTTGTTGTTTGTTTTGTTTTGTTTTTTTTTTTTTTTTTTAGAAAAGATGTCTGAAATGAATAAATTTACTAATTTGAAAATTTATTTTCCAGAGAAAATTTGTATGAATGTTTTCCTGTTTCAAAAGTAAAATACATTTACATGGACGATTTACCTTAGTGAATATGGCTTTGGATTAAAATGATGAAAACATCATTTTTGCTGAAAGTTTATAAAATTCAAGCAATATTGTATGTAATCATTGTTTATGTATGAATGAGTGGGTGTGAAGAAATTAAGAACAAAGCAAAATTTTAAGAAATGTCATTTTGCTGATGAAATTAGGCATGCCATTCAGAAAGCCAAAATGGGCCACATGTAACAGACTGTCTGATGTTGTTAAGCTTGTCTAGTAATATAGTTAGCATATTCAATGGTGTTTAATATTAGTAAATCTAAAGTTAAAAGTCCTTCATGTGTTAAATCAAACTATCTTTGCCCTCATAATAATCACATTTGAATATGCAGTTGTCCCTCGTGATAATCACATATGCAGTTGTCCCTCGTGATAATCACATATGCAGTTGTCCCTCGTGATAATCACATATGCAGTTGTCCCTCGTGATAATCACATATGCAGTTGTCCCTCGTGATAATCACATATGCAGTTGTCCCTCGTGATAATCACATATGCAGTTGTCCCTCGTGATAATCACATATGCAGTTGTCCCTCGTGATAATCACATATGCAGTTGTCCCTCGTGATAATCACATATGCAGTTGTCCCTCGTGATAATCACATATGCAGTTGTCCCTCGTGATAATCACATATGCAGTTGTCCCTCGTGATAATCACATATGCAGTTGTCCCTCGTGATAATCACATATGCAGTTGTCCCTCGTGATAATCACATATGCAGTTGTCCCTCGTGATAATCACATATGCAGTTGTCCCTCGTGATAATCACATATGCAGTTGTCCCTCGTGATAATCACATATGCAGTTGTCCCTCGTGATAATCACATATGCAGTTGTCCCTCGTGATAATCACATATGCAGTTGTCCCTCGTGATAATCACATATGCAGTTGTCCCTCGTGATAATCACATATGCAGTTGTCCCTCGTGATAATCACATATGCAGTTGTCCCTCGTGATAATCACATATGCAGTTGTCCCTCGTGATAATCACATATGCAGTTGTCCCTCGTGATAATCACATATGCAGTTGTCCCTCGTGATAATCACATATGCAGTTGTCCCTCGTGATAATCACATATGCAGTTGTCCCTCGTGATAATCACATATGCAGTTGTCCCTCGTGATAATCACATATGCAGTTGTCCCTCGTGATAATCACATATGCAGTTGTCCCTCGTGATAATCACATATGCAGTTGTGATACTGAGTTGATGAAATATTATAAGACAGTGTAAAAATACATGAGAATGTTCTCTAAAAACATTTGGTTTGTGTAAATGGGGGGGGGAATTATTAATCTTGCAATCATAGCTGTATAGTGCTACACCAGAAAGTTTGTAGTATAATGATAAATAGAAAAGTGTTTATTTTATACAAGAAATATTTTCAATATCTTTTCTTTCCTTGTTGGTTCACTTAATTCAGCTGTGGGACACTTCAATATCTTGCTAGATAAATTACAACCCAGTATTGAGTTTGATCCGGACTGGGTGCCTCCATACTGCATCTAAGATATACTTAGAAAAGAAACTTATTTCAGCAGTGAATATTAATCACATAAATGCAATATTACACAGTGAAATTTTCACATACAAATTTAGCTAATGATACATAACATACTATGCACTAATTAATCCACTCTCATATATGCTGATCTGTTGTTGGGGAAATAATTAGTTTAAAATTAGTTCTGAAAGGATGCATGCGAGCAAAGATTCACTTCAAATTCTTGTATGTTAATATAAACATTCTACCTGAACTTGAGCTGGTAACATTCCTCTGGTAGCTGTCTCTTGATTTATTTTCAAAATGACCAATGTGAAATGTTATAAACAATTACAGTAATTTTGTTTACCACAGATTACCAACATGGGGGGGGGGGGGCTATGTAATATTGAGGGCATTTTGAATCGTTAACATGGCAATAAAATGATTTTACTTTTTGAACCTTAATTAGGACAAATGTAGATATAGATGTAGATATTTTATATACATGTTTGTTTATATTTAAAATTCTAGATTTATTTTAAACATTTACCTGCAGCTACATTATATGTATGGAATAAAAATCTGTACACTGATGTTGGTCAGTCTTTCCATATGATATTTTCCTATGATTTGGCATTGCTATATTATGGTGGAGTAATAGATAGCAGCTTGGATTGAGGAATCAGAGCTGAGATGAAATTCCAGTCAAATCCATTACATTCACTTATGTTCTAATACCTTTGGGAAAGGTATGAATGCTCTTTTATTGGGTAAATAGTAGGACAGAGTGGGTTCTATAGCCTTGGATGGCAACTAGTCTACGACAAAAAGTAATGACAAGTTACTGCAGGAAAAAAATCTGCCTCATCAGTTGTGTATCAAAAGATACATGATCACATAAGCATGTATTATGGCACATGACTGACTGACTGACTGATATTGCAGCATAACAAACACCATTAAGTCTGTTGCATTAACTCTGATTTATTTACCATTGCAATTTTAATATAGATTGGTGGGGGCAATATCCATAAAAGGGGTACTGAGAAAGAAAAGTTTATAAATGACTGCTTTTGTAAGTTTCCACTGTGTATCAAACAAGTTGCATCACACCAGTAAAATGTCACCAAAAGATATAAAGAGACATAAGTTTAATAAAATGTTTAAGTTTAGAGTTGTTATATTTGATAGGAGGCATGGTGGAGTAATGGATAGCAGTTTAGACTGAGGAATTGGAGAGCTGAGTTTGAATTCCAGTCGAATGTGTTGCATTCACTTATGTGCTAATACCCTTGGGAAAGGTATGAATCATCTTGTTCTCCCCACTGCTATGGGTAAATAGCAGGACAGATTAGGTTCTATAGACATGGATGGCAACTGGTTTACTGGAGAAAGAAATGGCAACCTACTGCAGGGGGGAAAAAAAACTGCCTTGCCAGTCATGTATTGAAAGATACATGATTGCCTAAGTGTGTATCATTCATGGTACATAACTGACTGATATTTGATAATTTCTGAAAAGAGTAGGAATATAAACTAT
This sequence comes from Acanthosepion lycidas, assembly GCA_963932145.1. Taxonomy (NCBI): domain Eukaryota; kingdom Metazoa; phylum Mollusca; class Cephalopoda; order Sepiida; family Sepiidae; genus Acanthosepion; species Acanthosepion lycidas. The sequence goes on from OZ010575.1 coordinate 49,937,603, forward strand.
GAATGTTGAAAAAAAAAATTTTTTTTTTTTTTTTTTTTTTTTTTTTTTTTTTTAATAGCTGGAATGACGATTTGGATTATTACAGAACCTAAAAATAGTATTCAGTTTTGACATATATGCTATGATATAGCCTGTTCTTTTATCATCATAGATTATATTCAATGTGTATTTTTTGGTAGTAAATTTTTAGTAAAAAAAAAAAAAAATGGACACATTCTTAATTAATTTTGTTTTATTTTTTTCTTTAAATTTTTAGTGTTTCTGTAAAAGACGGGTTTGGGTTCAATAAATGTAAATAGCAAACAAATTTTTGTTACCTAATGCTTTCAACTCTGACATACTATGAAAGGGAGAAAAATATATATTAGTCTAGTTTTAAAACTATTTAATTCATCCTTTGTATTTTGCCTTAGATCTTATATCAAAAGTATGCATAAATAATACCAAGTTTAACTGATTAATGTCCACAATGTTATTGTTGGAATCATGGTCATTAATGAGTTATTTGAAGAAATCTGTAATTAATACCAGAATTTTATTTGAATTATTATAAGACCAGATTTTATGGTGAGAATTAATGACTTAAAAGGATTGGGGGAAAATAACATTTGTATTTTTTTTTTTTTTTTTTTTTTTTTTTTTCTTGATTTTCATAATTGCTTGAAACAACGTTGATGGTACAAGGTCACCAATGTCTGGTCAATATTCAAATTTATTGTATCTAGATCTATATTAAAAAGAAACATTAGATAAAAAAAATTGATTATTTAAACATAAATATTACTTTGAATATTTCACAAAATGCAACATTGTAGAATATATAAAAATGGTCAAGAAGTTTTGGCCATTCTAATTAGAGAACATCTATCACTTTTTAACTTGTAAAATAATTTAATCATGTCGATATGTCATGTGTATTAAAAATAAATTCTTATAAGACCATTTTTATAATATATTTGTTTTTATTTAATAAAGTGTTTATCAATGTATTATGCTAAATCACAATAGTGTGTTATGTATTAACAGCGGATAAAAAGTAGTTAATATTTCCTCATGTCTGGTTAATGCATCTTGATTAAATCAACAGAAGTTATAGGCTGTTACAAGATCAATTTCAGGCTTGTCTGATGAGTTCATAATTTCTGTGTTAATTTGTAAAGTGTTGTTGTCTTGTAAAATAGCTTGTGGTATTTTGGTTTATATTTGGGTCTTGCTCCAACAGTGACAGCAATGGAGAAATAAACATGTACCCCAGCAAGTTCTACAACTATGTAATTTGTACTTAGTCAAAAATATAATGTCTCAATCTTGAGATTTTATATATAATCTTATTACTTTAAATGTTATATTTAGTGGCTATGTGTTTGAGTAGACATCTGTGTTGTTTTTAATTAAATGGTGTAATTCTATTTTTATAGACTTGGCCCTTCAAGAGTCTTTTAGTATGGTTAAAACCTAGCTACCTCTTATACTGAGAAAGCCATGTTCCACGAGGTTTGGATTAGCATACTCGGCCATTAATAGGACAGCAAGGTTCAATTACTTTATATATATATATATATATAATCAGATATGAGCTGCCAATCTTCCAGAATGGATATATAATCTCTGTTGCAGATATCTACTTGGGTATGACTGTTTTATGCTGAGCAGACCTTAGTCACAAAATTCTGTGCTCTCTTAGAAACTATATGATCAGTTGTTGAACAAGTTCTGCATTCTGAAACCTTTTGCTACAACAAGTTCTAGCTTCATCTTAATTGTTCCAAATAGTTTCAGCTATGTGATTACACTAACAAGGCTTGGGTCAACCTACAGTATGGTTTTCCAACAGTACCACATGATGGGATCATCTCCCCAAGGCATTGTTATCAAGAAGGCACTTGCTCAAGAAAATGACCATGGTGAGATTCAAAGTGACATTTTATATTTGGAGTGGAAATGTATCATATGCCTATGATATATATTGTTTTATACTTCAATTAAATGTGTTTGGAACATTCACAACTGGTATGAATTGAAGGTAAAGTAGAAGAAACATCTGTAAGAGCAGTTGGACTGAATGAAAAGAGAGATAAAAAGAATGTTCAGTGAATGAAGAGAGGAAGATAGCAAAGGATAGAAGAAAAAGGTAGGAATAAGAAAAAAAGAGGATGAAAAATTACAGGACAAAGTGAAAGCAAAGATAGAAAAAAGAAGAGAATACGTCAGATAATTGGAAAAGTGGTGAGAGGTGCAGATACTAAGGTGGTATTAGGTTGCATATAAATTGGAAAGGTGCTGAGCTGGTGAACTGTGCACTATGGGTTCTAAAGAATTTAAGGTTTGTGTCTGTAAGGGAAGTGGGTGTTTTCCACTGGCGAAAGAGGAATTGGAAGCAGCTGCTGCAGCCCATCCTTTGGTTGTTGTTAGATGGAGGAAAAAGATAAGGACATGATTTATTAGAAACATTAGGACAAGCACCAGAGAAGAATTGGAAAACAGAAGTATATGCTTTAGTGATTGTGGTCCTTCTGGTCAGTTCTTGCCAGCGTTCAAAGAATGAATGGGGGTGTGGGTATGTGAATTTGTTGGCAGCAGGGATAAATGGTTGAGTAGTGAATGGTTTGAGAGTACAGAAGGGAGGTCATGATTGGGGTGTTTTGGTGGCATTTTGACCAGGCTGATTTCCCAGAAGTTAAAGGAGATATGTTCAAGTCGGAACCATAAAATACAAACAGCTGCAGGTTGCAAGTGATTCTGAGATAGAAAGTTTAGTTTGTGGGAGTCGGGTAATTGGTGTTGAGCTTCTGCTTGACTGGCTTTCATATGATAATACATTCAGGTATATATTGATAGTTTGATGTATGGCACAAGGCCATATGAGCAAGGATTGAATTCAGTACACTTGGATCATTATGGTGTGGTAGGTGCACAATGTATTAATTTTCTTCTGTTATGCTTGTAAATTTGTATTAGAGTAAAACATGAAATGAAGATACAACAGTTTCCTCACTGTCTCTTTTGCTTGCCTTATCTCCTATGAGTGTTAAATCTTCCAAGCCTATATCATACAAATTTCAAGTGGCTCTTTATGATTCTGAGTTAGTTTGCTTCTATTTTCCTTAAAAGTTCCTTATTGTTCACATATTCCATCTCTGACATTCTCAGCATTCTTTGGGAGACATGAATCTGTTTGTATCATTCATGTGCGAGGAAAAAGGTTTTTGTACCCCAGACTTCAAATAAGAAATTTCAAAATGTTTTTGATTTTCTGCAGGCTTTAGTTATTAAGAATCAGTCATTTTGGGAATTAATAACATTGTTTAGAATTTTAGTTGACGTGAAGTGTGACTGCTTTATGTATACTTTAAATTTTAAGATATGAAATTGAAATATGTAGAAGAATTTTAAAATACTATAGACCTGGCATAAATGTTAGAACTAGTGGAATCAAGGAAGGTAGTTTGTCAAAGCACTTCCTATGAAAATAACAATAGAGCAGTGGGAGGCTTACTAGATCCTGTTTGTGAGAGAGGTGTTGCAGGGTGGAGAGTAAATTTCTCATCGACAAGGATGCATACAGGTTTTTGGGCTCTATTGAAACTGGAAAGTGATGACTGGGCATCTCCTACCCAAATATGATGGCACTACTCCATGTTAAAAATTGTCTCTGTTTACATTTGGATACAAAACTGTGCAGATATGGACAAGTTTGAGATATCTATGAAGAGACATTTCACTAGAGGCACAAATTGACCTTCCCTGATCAACATTTGGTCAAATTGGTTAAGGCATGCTGGGCTTAACAGTAGTTCCCTTTACCCTGACAGTGTGTTTGTTTTGTTTTTTTAAGATTTCTGAAACATTCAGGCTGGTAGAGAAACATAAATATATTATTTAGGAAATAAACAGGGTGCCTACTGAGATATTCATATCTAATAATAAATATACTTATATATGAGAAAAAGGCTGAAACATTTTTATTATAGTGTGGATACTTTATTCTGTATATTTTGCTACACACATTTTGGGTCTTGTGACTTTAATCAGGCAAAGAATGGTTATTACCACATATTATTTAAAGGGATTAACTTTTGTATGTTACATATTATGTGTGTAGTAGTAGTTTTCATCTGAATCCATTTTGGACTGTCAAAAAATGTCTGTTTGCTTGAGGGGTAATAATAAAAAAAAAAAAAAATTTGCTCAGGGAAAGAAAGAAGGATGTCTTTAAGTCTTGTCTGTCTTTTTGTGGTGGCTTCTTTTATTTTATATAATAATTATATATATATATATATATATATATATAGGAAATATTAGGTTGGTGCAAAAATAATTTCGTTTTCTCACATAGTAACATATGTTAGAAAACGAAATTATTTTTGCACCAACCTAATATAAGCATTTTCTATAGTGTGGGGTTATGATTTGATTTAAATTTGTCTATGAATTTTTTTTTTTTTTTGCATTTGGAGGTAAGAGTAATTGTCTGTTTGACATATTGGCATAACTTTAAAGTTAACCTTGTTGCATTTGTCTATGCAAAGAAAAATTTTCTGTTATCTGGTAATTTAATGTTGCTTTTGTGTAGGGAGACTGTTGTTTGTGCTTGAGTGATACCCATATAAGATTTGTTGAATTTTCTGTACCTTAGTATATTTTTGGAGTTACAATTAGTTTTTGTTTGTGAATGTTGTGTTGTTTTCAAAAGTGTAAGGCTTTCCTTATATACTTATATCACAAACCCCACATCTTGTTGCATTTTGTGTCGCTTTATATTGTGTGCTAACTAAAAATTTGGATGAGGTTAATGTGTTTTAGGTTTTGTAATTGGCATTTGCTTTTAATTATATTGGTTGTTTTTAGTATAAATTTCACTTTATCATTCTTGTTAAGTAGGTATTGATTTCTTGTAATTTCTGTAAATGTCTGCAAGTATTTTTCTGCTAGTTCAGAACACTTGTTTATCAGTGGTGTGTGGTTTTGTCATTTTATGAAATTTATGAATTTTTCTAGGCAAGTTTTTCAAAGGTTTTTTTTTTTTTTTTTCAATCACTGTAGTACAAATCTTACATGCTAGGGAATAGGAGATGCATTATAGATAGCTTTTTGGCTGATAGTTCTTAAAATGAAGATATTGTTGGGTGTCATTAAGTTTTTGATAGATGTCTGTGATAATATGGTTATTTCTCATGAATATATCTATAAATTGCAGTTCATTAAAGTTAGGTTATTGGGTGAATTTAATCTTTGGGTGTAAGTTTTTGAGTAAATTGTGTAATTTCATAATATTGATCCATGAGGATTTCCAGAAGATGAAGCAATCATCTAAGTATCTCTTCTGAGATTTAGTAAAGTGTTTGTGTGTATATATATATCTATCTCTCTCTCTCTCTATATATATATATATATATATATATATATATATATATATATATATATATCGCTAATTAGGTTGGGAAAAAATTCTGTGATTATTTTTGTTATTCTTTGTCTTGTATTGTCTATCAACATTGTTTTGCTCAACTTGTGTTGAATATTTTAATTTTGTTGTGTTATATCATATACAGTGGGTAGGAAAAGCATTTCACAAACAGGGTTTGTTATAAATTTCACATTTAGTCTGAATGGTACTTACTTCAAATATTTTAATGAACATTGTCTAAGTAAATGTCAAGGAAAATTGAAACATTGGCAATAAATGTACATAAAAGAAATTTTAGAATTTGACTGATTTTTTTTATTTTTTTTATTGTAAAATTTGAGAAAATGATGCATTAAAGACTTTTGGTACGCTGTGAGTATTTGTTAACAGTTAAAATAAAGCCATGAAATGTAAACTAGCAATGAGTGAAATAATATATCATTTTCTCTGCTCAATATAAGACTCTGTTTCTTGTCACAAATCAACTGTCACTTGTCAGATCAAAGTGCTATTAAGAAAACCTTTATTAAGCATTCTTATAAATTGTGGATTTATAAACATTCTGGTCAAAAACAGTAAAATTTTATATAAATTACATTATTGGAAATATGTTGGTGTTAGAGAGACCCTATATATGAACTATGATAAATGTCACTATATTTGACATTGGAAATGGAGTGTTAAAAGATTTTAAAAATAGTCATGTGAATTCCAGCCATGTTCAACACATGAAGGCTTGGAATAAATGTTCTTATTGAAAAGAACAAAAATAAAACAACTGAAACGGTCAAAACACGAGGAAAAAGTAACAAAACCAAAACAATTAATGAAATTAGCTTGGAAATGGTTAAAAAAAAAAAACAAACGAACTTGGGACAATGAGAATTATGGAAAATTTGTGTAGTAGGATGCTGGAAAAATTGAAGAATAAAAACAATGAAATCTTTGTCTGCCATATTTAATGAAATATATGTTTATGTGGTGCAAGTATTAATGAAGCAATGTAATATGACTGAAGTATATATTAATAAGTATAATCAGTCACCACTAACCTGATGCTATCTTCAGGTGCTGAGTATCAAGTGACTGTTATACAACAATGTTGGCATAGTAATATATTATGCTGGGATGAAAGATTTTAAAATTTAATTTGGCAATTAAAATAAGCGAGATGTGTGTGTAAAAAAAAAAAAAAAAAAAAAAAAAAAAAAAGCATATTTTAATAAATTTTAAATTGTATAATTAAAGGGAGATAACTTTTTCTTAAAACATGAATATATTTATAGTAATATGTTAAAAATAGAATGTAAGTAGCATTAAAAAACAAAACTATGATTTTAAAAGTTAAAAATTATATATTTATGCTTAGACATGTTGCAATGAGCTGTTATCAGAAGAATTTTATTTCACAAGAAAGTTAAGCAAGTGTGTTTATATATATAATGTGTGTGTATATATCACAGACATTGCAGAATAGGTTCAATTATTTATTGAAGTGTATCCTTGTGCAGTATAAACATTTTTAATTATGCATTTATTTCCTTCAGAAGATAATAAAATGATGTATGTATTCATGAAATACTTAAAGTGGAAAGACTGATTTAGAAAATCAATGCATATATTTTGTTTTGAATTTATACATATGTAATGCCAGTGTGGAAAAGTGGATTTGACTGATCTGTCAGGGATATGAATTTTTGATATTATCGGTCTGGGGAGGGTGATGATATTAATGACTATTGAAAATTACCTGGAAATCATTACAGAAGTAGACCCA
>OZ010575.1:49956395-50054963 GCA_963932145.1 Acanthosepion lycidas
TTTGAGAGTCACAGTAGGTAATCCCAAATTAACAGCCAAACAAGTGAGGAATGAATGCAATCTTAACTGTAAGATTTCAATTCATACAGCACACAGAATATTATGAAAAGTGACAGGTTTATAGCAGTAAAAATAAAAAATTATTAACCAACAAACAACAGAACAGAAGAGTGAAATGGTCAAAAGATCATCTAACATAGGATGCTGAAAAGTGTTAGAATGTAATTTTTAGTGATAAATGCAAAATAGTTATATTCTATTGCAAGAGAATATGTAAGAAGACAGTAGGAAACAATGCATGATACACAACAAAGATGGTAATATTTAATGATGAGTACATAATGGTGTGGTGTTGCACAAAAATGGTAGAAGAAATTTGGTAAAAGTTGATGCAAACCTAAACATTGAAAAGTATATTAGTTTACTATGGTCTAATCTTCTGTCAATCTATGAAGGAGAAACTGCACAGGATGATGGTGCCATATATCACACACAACAAAAAGTTTTCTTGTAGAAGAGGTTAAACTTTTGAAAGACTGGTCAGAACGAAGTCCTCATCTCAATATAATTGAAACATTTTAGTTGGAAGTGAATAAACTAGTGCTCCAATGAAAACCATGCAATCTCGAAGCGCTTTAGGATTACTGCAAAGAAAAATGGAGAAATAATTTCCAATGAGAAAATCTGGATCTTGTTCTATTTAATGTCACATTGAGAAAATTATTCAAGTCAAATGCAGCAACACTAATTTTTAACTCCATACTCAGATGTTTTGCACTTTCTGTAATAAAGATCATTTATTTTTGCAAAAAAAATTCCTTTTCAAGAGCTGAATGGTGACATTTTTGCTCATTTTTTTCAACATTACTAGGCTTAAGATGATCTATCATCAAACATGCAGCATTAATGAAAATGCAGTAATTTGTTTTGTTACCTACAAAGATCATAAAATGTACTGAGAAAAGCATATTGCTAATCACTCTCATTTCAAGAGTAAAATTAATAAAAAGTAGTTAATTTAATAAGGTGGCCCCAAATTTTTGCATGCCAGTGTATGTGTGTGTATATATATATATATATATATATATATATGGAGGATAAAAAAAAAAAAAATGTAAAGACAATAATACTTATACACTTACATGAATTAATTTTACGATTAAACATCCAACTAGACACACAAGCATTTCTTTACTTACACTATCACACACTTTAACATCCAAAATTTTCCTCACACATATTTATATATTATCTATTGTGTTAATAGATGTGACATGTGTCTGACAAATAAGGACCAATCAAAAATCATAATATACCAATACACTGTCTCTACTTTTTATTTATTTTTATACCTGATCTCTGACAAAGAAACCTTAATAAAGATAAAACATGTTAGATTGAGATATGTTTCCTACTTGTTCCTTTTATTATTTTTATATATATATATATATATATATATATATATATATATACATGCACACACACACACACAGGTGTGGAAGTACAACCTCCCATATAATGGTAAGACATTACTAGCAATAGTGTCTAATTTATCTAATGTCTTACTGTATTTGTAAGAGATATTTCTGCTACACGTATAAGAAGATTGTGCCTCTTAAAAAATATAAAAATATATATTGACCAGGATATTTCTGTATGATAACACAGGAGGGGGGGTCTTTGTAATTAAAGTAATATTAAGAGAAAGAGCATTAATTGCAATAAATAAAATTCAATATTCAATTGCTCTTTCCTTATGTGGACATGGTTTCAAAGTGTTTGTTTGAAAATAACATACATGAAATTCTGAGTTTGGATAGGTAAGATGAATATTTAATTTTCTTTGTAGCTATCTCTCACTTTTTTTTTGTTATATATATATATATATATATATATATATATATATAAGGCATAGTGGAGTAGTGGATAGCAACTTGGATTGAGGAATTAGAGAGCTGAGTTTGAATTACACTTGAATTCATTACATTCACTTATGTGTTAATACCCTTGGAAAAGGGTATTAATCCTCTTCTTCCTCCAGCTATGGGTAAAAAGCAAGACAGACTGGGTTCTATAGCCTTGGATGGCAGCTGGTCTAGGAGAAGTACAACTCCGAATTCAAAACCTGCGGAGGGTCGTTTGGGGACCTTGAGCCAGGTCTTTGTATTTGGCCCTTCAAAAAGTCTGGTTGGTTCTGAACAAATCCTTCAGTACTATAATCAACTCATATGTGCTTGTGTCTGGACTGTCAGTTCCTAGGAACTGAGATTAAACCATGCTTACTTTAAAGTTTCATGTACACTCATCAGAGTGAAGTTAAACTGCAGTTTAACTCTACTCTGATGAGTGGCCACATCAATGTAACCACAAAACTTTGGAGTAAACATGAGTTAAGTGAAAAAAAACTTTTTTATATTAATTCTATTAACACTAGCTTTGATATTGAGGACTCTACCACAAAGTCTGCTTCCCTTAAATGCCTCCTTATCAGCAAACTAATGAAAAAACACCAATCTTGTATTCAAAAACAGTCTTTCAAATTGACACTATATATATATATATATATATATATATATAATGTTTGTGTGCATACTCAATTTAATGTTACATAAGAAAAAATCTCCTGGATTCTGAAATCTTTTCCCTCATTTCTAAATACAAAACTGACCAATCATTATTTACCATTGTTAGAAAACAAGATTGAAATTTTCTATAGTATTTGCTCAGTTCTAGTGAAATGTCTTCAGATTTTTATCAGACCATGCAAGACACAGTAGTGGACATATACATACAGCCTACAAAATGTACACACACCATTTATATATATATATATATATATATATATATATATATATATCCAAACATATACTATATGTAAATTTATGCATGCATGATATTTTTTATTTCATAAAACAGTAATGTTTTAAGAAACTATCCCAAACTTTTGACAGCATAATTATTCTTTTCCCTTGTTAGAAAATATAGTAGGAGTCAATTGTACTAGTCATTAAAATCCACAAAATGTTATCAAACAAATAGCAGTCATGCTAAAATGTGGTTCACGAATATATAAACCCAATATGCTACTGAAAAAACAAAAAAAAACAAAAAAAACAAAAACAAAAAAAAACAAAAACAAAAAAAAACAAAAACAAAAAAAAACAAAAACAAAAAAAAAAAAAACAAAAACAAAAAAAAAAAAAACAAAAACAAAAACAAAAAAAACAAAAACAAAAACAAAACAAAAACAAAAAAACAAAAACAAAAAAACCAAAAAAAAATAAAAACAAAAACAAACAAACAAAAAAAAAACAAAAACAAAAAAAACAAAACAAAAAAAAAAAAAACAACCCCACCTCCAAAATAAAAACAAAAAAACAAACAACCCCCACCCAAAAAAAAACTCAGAAAAAACAGAGAAAGCACAAAATGAACTTTCACCCATTGTCTTATATCCAAATTTGCATAAAATTGTAGTTTAATCTTATCTTCATGCAGGTTAGTTAAATTCAGAAATCAATTTTTAAAAATGCCAATTTATAAAATATTTTCTTTTATATATGAAAATGTTGCTAATGCTGTCAAAAGTTTTAAAAACAGAACTAAGAGAATGAGCTAAGTGACACAGGGAAAAAGGATCACAGATGGCATCAAAAATTACTTTTTCATGATGATATAATATTGATAAACTGTAGTAAATTCATCAATGTTCTTTTCAGAAACAAAAGATCATTCCTGAATTTATTAATTCATTCAACAAATATGGCTTACTTAGCTCAAGACTTCCTTGTTTTCTTCTTTCCTTCATTCCTTTATTCCATATTTTGCATTTAATAAAAATATAGATGCTTGAATATTTCCATTCTATTTTCATCCTTTTTTTTTCCCTTAATTTCTTCTTGAATTTTATTCAATATACTTTCATTTTTTTTCATGTAATTTTTTTTTTCTTTTTGTCTGTCTTTGCAGGTCTTTTTTTTTGTAATTATTTGTCAAATAATTTAATTTTCTTGTAAAATTCCTTCATTTTTGTTTGACATTTTTTCCATCATTAATATTTTTTTTCTTTTTCTGAATTCTATTTTGTCCTGTGCAGTCCAGTGCAAGGTGTGTGGATGTGTGTTGGAGAGGCTAGGTGACAACATTGCAGTAGGAGAAATGTGGTATGTTTAGGTTTCTGTTTTTTGCTTTTGTGTATTTTTTTTTTTAGCAGAAGAAAATGAATAAATAAAATGAATAAACAAAAGAATAATTACATGCTATGAAGTGTTGACCAGGAGCAGACACATTCTACCAATACATTTTAATTATCACAATATCTCAATAGTATTTTATTTGTGTAAAAACCTTTTATCTTGTCTTAGTGTTTTTAAACAAATATTTTGCCAGAAAATTTAACAAAATTGCGAAGAAAATAAATTAATTAAAGATCCAAAACTAGAGAAATTATTCCATGCATTACTTGCTTCAATTAATTAAAATCTTTATCAAATGTCTTTTACATATAAAAGATTTTATTATCTTTAACAAGGGAGATAATCAAGAATCACTGATGCAGGAGAATGGAAAGAAAATGATACTTTGAAATATTTTTAAGCAGGCATTAGAAATCTAAAAGCAATATCAGGAAACTGTAGAACCAGCAGAGTTACAAAAGATGTTCTTTATGTATTAATGCCTTTGAAGAATGTGTATAGAAAGTGAATTTGTGTATGTCAGGGAATTTTGTCACAGATGTAAGAATGTAGGACACCTTATTGATAGAGAGAGAAAAGGCAGAATTCTCTTAAAGCCAAAAGTCTAGCTCAGTGTACCTGACCACAGAGAGGAATTTTTGCATAAGCTTGAAATCAGTATGTATATAAAAGATATGTACAGTAATATATTAACATATATATATATATATACATACACGCACAACTACTTACAGTGTCTTACAAGAGTGGAGAGGAATTATATATTTATCACAGAGATATGTGTATCTGTATATATATATATATATATATATGTTGAAGAATTTTAGGGGAAGTTATGAAACCATTTACAAGAATTGTATGATAAAATTATTTATGGCCATAATTTTTATACAAATATAATACATTATACTACTTTACCACATACACAAACGTGTGCATACAAATTACATACACACACACATATATATATATATATATATACACACACACTATAAGCTAAGAGTTGGGAACCACTCTCCGTATTTTGAAGAATTGTCTAAAAATTGAAGGTTGTGTACATTTTTCAAAATTAATTTACTAATTCATTTTGGGCCAAAGGGATTTTCTTTTTAAGGAAGGGTTTTATCACATATTCAATAATAATAATAATGAAATTAACTCATTACTGTATAAAGTTTCCTTAAATTTTTTTGCTATTTTGCCTTATCTACCTTGGCAACCTTTGGGTTGGTGGATTTTTGAATTTTAAGTTGCTTCTCTCTAAAAAGTTGGATGCCATGCACAGAGTTATATATTAGGTTGGTGCAAAAATAATGACGTAATAATGTCGTTTTTTGACGTATCATTTAACGTCAAAAAACGACATTATTATGTCATTATTTTTGCACCAACCTAATAGTTTCAGCATCCTAGCTGACATGGAGTTAATTAAACAAAAGAGTGAATGAAAGCTAATTATTAAATCCAGAGAGTGGCCCTAAATGTTTGAGCTATAGAGTTCAAATTCTGCTTCATTCTCTTTGTGCTAACGTCCTTGAAAAAGGTATAAATCCATCTTCCAGCTATGAGTAAAATAGCAGATCAGACTGGATTCTCTTGCCTTGAGTGACTGCCAGCCTAGGAGAAGAAAAACTCTGAAATCAAGTCATGTTTTCCCAGTCCTGAGGCATGACAATAAAACATGAAAATTGCTGCTTTGTAGACTTCTTGGCACTTTGTGCACAATTTCTCTATTATCATTTATTGGTTCTACCAGTCTAGACTCTCACAGCAGACTACATATACTGAGTTGACTTGTCCTCATTCCATTCATATTCCATTGGTAAGGAGGAAGTTCTACTCGGACAGTTATTTTGGCAGAACTGTTCCATTATGGAACAAACTCCTGAAAATATACTTCCTTGGTTAAGTACAATTTTAACTTCTTCAAATCTTTGGTCAACTTTTATCTATCCTACATATCCTGCAAATACACACCTCTTACTCAGTTATTGAATGCCCTTAAAATTTCATTTAGCAACTCTCTATATTGAGTGGCATTTGGGCCTTGTATTTGGGTGAATAAGAGTGTTACAAAAAAATTCTTCAGAAAAGTGTTGCTGGTTCTACACAAAATGTCACCACTATAATCAAATCATTTGTGCAGGTAATCTAGTGGATTATTTTTAAAATGAACTGTTAGCACTAACAAGTTGAAACTGACTGGAATTTCAATCATAGATGTATAACCTGGTTAGATATCAAATTTAATGAGATTTGTTCAATAGTTTTGCCATCACATTCTTTGAAAACAACAGCAGATACAATTGATACATATTTTCATACATGCATTCTATTAGTTTTGACAGATTCATTTACTTAATTGAATGCCTTTACAAATGGGAGGATTGTTTTTTTTTTTTCTTTTTTCCTTCGGAACTGTAAAAGCACTCACTCAGAATTATTACTTATAAAGCCTTATCAGATTTCGAACTACATACATGTTTGCAATCAGTAATTTAGCATCTGTCTATATTTCCGAGATGTATTATAATTATTTGCATTGTTCAGACTGTTGTCCTGATATTCATTGCAATACTCACAACATTTCAGCTGTTGTAGGCTCCGGCTTTCTTCAGGTGATTGGAATTTCAAACTGAACCCTTAATTTCATCCACCAGGGTGGATTGTTCTAGCTCCATGTGCCATGCCTCTTCCAGATGTCTCAAGATCAGTTATCTCCCTTTAACTCACCTCTCCAAGTTTTTTTCTTTTTTGTCCATCTCAGCTGTAGCCAGGTATTGTCACTGAATTCAACCAACCTGGCTACAGCTGAGTTGTTCAATACCTGGTTACAGCTGAGGCAAACTAAAAAAAACTTGGAGAGTTGAATTAATAGGAGATAACTGATACTGATGCATCTGGAAAAGGCATGACATGCAACTAGAATAATCCACCCCAATGAATGAAATAAAGGGTTCAGTTCAAAATTTCAACCACCTGATACTATGGTCAAAATGTCATTAAAATGGCAATAAAGATGAAGACAACAGTTCAAATAATGTAAATATTAATTTACCACCAATTTCTATGAGAGCAACTTCAGATTTCCTGGATAGTCATATGAACCTGCTGCTACTGTATAGTGGAGCTAGCTGTTGCATTAGCTGTTTTTGAGCATTTTCAAACACTAGTAATGCATTCCTACTTTTGTGCATTTTTATCATAACCTCTTGATGTTTACTTGGAGACATGTCTCCAATGTTTGTGTGAAGTGCAAACACCAAACATTGCCATAACAGACATTGTAGAACTGAACAAATTTTATTAACCAACATCATTTACAAGGTATTTTAAAAGGTATGATACAAGTGGTTATTTCTTAGGTTAAGTATATTCTAGAAAAATAATTTGTCTAGTACCCTACAGATCTCAATGATGCAAGATTAGTGATGATCTACCTGTAGTTTTTTCCATAATTTTACAGCTTTGATGAGAAAGAAAATGGTGAGCCTCTATCTTGGTGATTTTTATACAAAGATATAAATTTTTCAAGTTCTTTCTGACTTTATTACACTAATAATGTGTTACAGAACAAGAGTTTTATGACTAAAATCTTTAACAACATTATGAGCCTAGTATGTGAATCTTGAATGGATTGCAACTCCAGCCAACTTGAGACCAAAAACAATTCACAGAATTACTATTCCTTATGGAAACTTCTGAAAGCATAAATTGCTCTTTACATCTGCACTTTGCTTCACAAGATTCTTTCTGGATATCTTCCCTGAATTCATAGCCCATTCAAGAAGTACATTAACGCTGATGCCAAGACTTCTATTTATAGTAACAGGATTGGCTGAAGTTCAAAACTGTACCACAGCAGAAACAACAAGCCAACTGTAACATTTCATTCACAATTCTAATATCCACATTTACAATCAATCAACACAAACAATATTGGTCAATATTTATAGTTTCAGTAATGCAGATTTTATAAGCATTTAAAGATGGTTGTGGACATACAATGCAAGAGATCTAGATACCTATTGCTTAGTTAATACAAGCAATATCTCAGAGTAGATCAATAATTCTGTAGCCCAAGATGCAGATATTAACTGAATTTTGATCTGAAATTTTCATTGGATACTATTTGATCTATGTGATTAAATTTCACTACTAAATTAAGTGCATTGACAAAGAAGAAGATTATGTTCAAAAATAAATATTTGCTATGTATAAATAAATGTTTTTTTTTGTTCAGTAGGCTACAGATTTATTGATGTACCAAACAACCAAAATATTTTTGTACCAAAATAGTTATCATAACTTCTTTTACTGATAATTTTGATTGTAATTCATATTACAGACTTGTTAGTTTTTGTTAAATGATTTTCTATAAGTTCTACAATGACGTGTGGATCATGCAATGGATATTTTTTTTTTTTTTGTAAGTGTTTCACCCCAAGCAAGGCGAGAAGCCACTAGGACGCAAGGGGTTACAGAAAATTTGGAGCAAGATCAGATAGGAGTGATAGAGGAAAGGATGAGGAGAAGAATAGTGGATAGATCAAGGCAACTGGAGATGTCGACTGACATTATATTTGAATAGCTGAAGATTATAGCTCTCAGGGAAACTGGAATAGGGAAGGGAGTTCCACAAGCAAGATGTGCGAAACATGAAGCTATTAAAGTAGAAGAGACAGCTACATTTAGGAGTTTCGACAGTGAAAGGGTGAAAGCAGGATGCCATCCTCGTAGGGGGCTTGAACTCATGAAGTCTGGGAACCAGCAAATGCAGCTCCTCGGAGCAAATGCCATGAAAGTATTTGTAAAACAGAGAGAGGTGACGGTGCGTCTGTGAGAAAGTGACTGTAGACGAGATGCCAGAGCAGGGTCAATTATATTGCATATCCACCTCTGGAATCTATCAAGAACCCCGAGGCAAACAGAAGGGGCACCAGACCATATATGGCAGCAATACTCCATGCAAGGGCAAATTGTTGATTTGTAGATCTGGAGGATTGATTCCGGGGAGAAAAATTTCCTGGTTGTCGTGGAAAGTTGAATCAGCCAACAAAACTTAAACTTTTGGCTATTCTGTTGCATTCATTTTCACAACAACCTCCCCAGCAAGAACTTAAACCACAAAGTAGACTGGGCTCACTAGCCTGGGCTGTTAACTAGTCTAAGTGAAAGAAAACTCTGAATTCCAAACTATAGAGAAGTCAACAGGAAACTACTTCACCATCTTACCCAAGTATGCATGACATTTCACAGATAATAAAGACAAATTTATCTGTGTAGAGCCATGATCACTAATATCCTAATGAACATGATGTTTTAAAAAATGTCTTGTGTATAGATGTATGTATTTATGTGGGTGGGTGCATGGTAAAGTGGTTAGAACATTTGCTTTCCAACCATGAGAGCCAAGTTTGAATCATACCACGGTCCAATTTGTCAGGAAGGTGATTTCTTGATGTTATTGGTTTGAATAGATGATCCAAGTGTGTTGCACCTTTGGAAAGTGCCTGAAAACCATGCCACAGGTTGAAGTCTTATGAGTGAAATTGAGGAGACAGAACTGTTCAGAAGCCATTCACAGTTGTTCTAACAATGCCAGAAGACATCAGTAGAAATCACAGGTGGGCTCTGTGGTTGTACCTGAGCAGATGTCTGCAACAGGGATTTGTTAGCCACCTTAGAAGACTTGTGTGCTCATAAAAAGCATAGCCAGTTATATAGCTTAAAAATTGATATTTTAATGGGATATTTTAAAGACTGCACAATATATAATAATATAATCTGATATAAAGTGTTTGATGGTACAATGTGATAAAAAATCATCACTCATGGTGACTGTTATTTTATGCCATGCAGCATTGATTTTTACATGTTTATTTTACCTATGAGTCCACCTCCAGAAGACACAGATTATCAGAGTGTGGCAACTGATCTCTTCTTGGATCTAGCTCTGACAGGTCAACGTCAGAAAAACTGGTTTGTAACTTTCAATATCTCAAAAACTAAGATATTATCATTGCATCATCATTGAGAAAATCCCAAAACTGTCCCCAATCATGATGAACAGTTGCACTCTCATTAATGCTCCTTGTTTTAAACGTCTACTGGGACTGAAGTTCACCCAGACCCCAATCCATTGCTTAAGATGATAGAAAATAATAGTCAGCTCATTGTACTGCTTCAGATAATACCAGACTCCTTTTGTCATGCTTCATCCTTACAAGTGGTGAATCAGGCCCAAAACTGCTTTAACAGGGATGGAGCTGCCCAACCTTCACTGTTCTATTGTGACTTCAATGGCGAAAGTTCCGATGGGCTCTATTCTTTAACGATACCAGTTCATACACATTTATAACTAAAACCTGCTTTACTACATCCACCGACTTAAATCATCATCCTTCGCTATATATTCCATTGGTAAGAAGGATTTTCCACTCAAGCAGCATCTTCACAAGAACTTCTACCTTGTGGAACAGACCCCCATGTGGATGCTTCCTCAAACACTACAATCTTAACCTCTTCAAGATTACGGGCAATCATTATCTATCCTCCATATCCTCAAAATTTTCAGTTTCTGATTCCTCCTCATGGCCATTTTACATTGAAATACCATTTTTCATATGATCATCAAAGTTAAGCAACATCGAGCCTGGTCAGTATGTAGATGGGTGACTGCTTGGTATTAACAGCTGCTGTAAGCTTGGATGTGCAGTGGTGTTATAGAGCCACTATGAATCCAACTCTTCTCCCCTCAGCTAAGAGTTAATTAGTAGGACTTTTATCAGTAAATTATTATCTTAAAAAAATTCTTCCACTTGGAAAATAATTTCTGGCTTTAAATAATCTGCAATTGGTTGATAAGCCATAAAAATCAATCAATCAGTCCTTGTCTTATGTTCAATATCATATACTTCATTCAGTAACCTATCTTGAGTGGCTCTTGAGCATTGTATTTGGTCAACATTACTATAAAAAAATATTCTGTAGCTTCAAATAAGAAATAAAAAACTTTTCTCTGATAACTATGTTGATTGGAAAGTTATCCTCAAATGAGAATGATTATTGATTAGTAAATTTATCTCAGTCAGATTACTGCAGTGAATGCGATCCTCACAGTGTGCATAGACATTGTGGGCTTCATAAAATCAATACTGAATGATTTTTGTTTTAGCAGTAACTCTTTGTGTTATTATACAAATATTTTCTTCTGTACATTTCATCTCTATTTCCAGGTTTAAATTCTAATTCAAGATCCAGCAGTCCTTAATGACCTCATGGTCATCCCTACTTTAAAAAAAACCCTTTCTTGATAGATTCCATAAATAAGGCAAGTGTTCAATATTATCAATAAATTGGTGATTATTTAATTTTACATTATCCTTAATGTAAATAACATTAATCTCGAGTGGCTGTATATTTTTATTTTTAATAGCTATCTCTTTGGTCAGGCAATCATATATTATGAACTACCAATTAGCAGAAGTCATTTCTACTAAAATTTATTTTACAGAGTATTTTTTTTCTCTATTTCAAATTGTACGGTAATAAATTTCTCTTATTCTTAGGAGAATAGGTTTCCAACATAATTGTAATGTTCAGTCACATGAGGCAATTACTGGGCCAAAAGTTAAAAAAAAAAAAAAAAACCTTAAATAAGCATTTCTATTGTCACTTCTATTGTCAACAGGCTGTCTAAATTCATTACATTTTTTGGAGACATTGGACAGATTTTTGATCTCATTCTTATAGGAATATTATATCCAAGCTTTCCTATTCAAACATACAGGGGATCAAAATATTTTGTGTGTGTCCATGAAGAAACTTCAGTGCAAAACTTTAAATAAGTTTCCATTTCAATGTAATAACAAGTATTGGTATATGTTTTACTGTATCAAAATCAAAAATGTTTTCACCAAACATTTTCTTTTCTTCACTGTTAAGATGATTTACCTTGAAAATCTCAAATAATGTGTCATTAGATTTTAAAATAATTTGCTTCATCTTTTAAACTAATTACTCATTATGCATCCAACTCTGTCTTAAATAGTCAAGTAGACTGATTTTTCTAACCTTAAATAGTAACCAGTCATACAGAAGGAAAATACTCAATTCCAAGATATGGAGCGGCAGCTGGAAACCACTCCACTATCTTTCCCAAGAAAGTATGGCAATTCACAAATAATAAATAAAAAGAAAATGTGGAGAGCCATGTTTGCCTATGTCTCAAACAGAGATGGCATTTTTATTTTTTAAATTTCATTCACTGAGCTGAGAAAATACTTTAATTTCTATGTGTTTCTCAAACCATAATTACCCCACCGACAAAGGTAAAATTGGAATTTGTTCTGTTTTCCTTTTGAGAGCATGCATTTATGACTGTGTTACAATCCATATTCTTGCCACCCTTAAAAACTGTATCATCATCCTACCAAAAAGAAAGAATGCTTTCTTGACTGGTTCTATCATTAAACAGCCAAATGTTTAAAATTACTAATAAATTGGCTGCTTCTTCGTTTACATTGTGCTTAATCTAATTCAAATTAGTCTGAAGTGGCCACATATTTAAATTTTTAATAGCAATCTGTTCAAAAATTCATATTTGTTATAAAGTGTCAATTAGCAAAAGTAATATTTCCATGCAAATTCATTTTGCGGACATTTTTTTCAATATAAAATTATTTTAGTGATGTCATTTACATGATGATCATTGTTCCTGTCTTTATTGTTATCACAACATTTCAGCTGTTATGTTCTCCAACCTTCATCAGGTGTTTGTTGATTGGGATAACCATTAATGGATTTTCAAATTGAACACTTTATTTAATCTGCAGGGGTAGAAAGTTCTTGCTCTGCTGAATATCTCTAGGGATATCTTGCTTAATTCTTATATAGTATTGGTTAATTATTGCTTGCCTTGTTAGCAATGAGTCCAAGTGTGCATTACCTTGAACAGGGACTGAACTTATAATGTCATTAAATTCACAAACAGCTAGGCTACAATACTGCAGAAATCAGCTATGAAACAACTTAGCAGTACTAATAAGAACTAGATCAGAGATCCCTAGACTTAGATAAATAAAGAGTTCACTTTGAAATTCTCTGAAAGTTAACTTGATCAACAAACACCTGATGATGGCCAGCAGACATTTTGATTATAACAACAAAGATGAGGACAATAATGCATGTAAATAATGCTAACTATTAGGTTGGTGCAAAAATAATGTCGTTTTCTCACATAGTAACATATGTAAGAAAACGACATTATTTTTGCACCAACCTAATACTTACCCTCCCATCAAAATTCAGACAGAAATAATTTTTTTTTTAAATTAGTTTTTGGTTGTCAGTATTATTTTCTTTTTAGAAAACAGATAAAAACTATAAACTGATATATTATCTTTTTTTTTTTTTTTTTTAATTCTTCCTTTAATTTTTTTTTTTTTTTTAAAACACTGATGAAGTTTTCCACTATTTACCTTTGAGTGTTTTTGTTTTTTTTTATTATTATTCATTTTACCTGCCCTATTGCAGCTTTTTAGTTTTTCACTGATTTTATTGTTTATTTGAATTAATTTACCTCATTCCTGGTCACCCACTGGTCAACATCTCTCCTCCCAACTACATACCTGGTACCTCTCCTTCACTCCATCCACGCCCGCTGTCTGCACGAGACGATATTGTCGATCTTCCACTGTAGTAGTCTGCAGACATTAGTGTCTGTCTTTTATCTTCTGATTCACTAGATGAAAAGGTGGACTGACGCACACATACCTGTTAATTAAAGAATGGGGAAAAAGAACTGATTAAACTTTTGAGACAGAACACAGTAAAAACCATGAAAAATATAACTGAGTTCTTTAATATAACATTTATTACCATGATCCATGCTGTACATCACATAGTGGAGTTTAAAAGAAAAAAAATAATTTAAGATAGAGTTTTGCGGGTATTTTTTTGTCTTTTTCTCCTAATACACAAGCAACCAATACGGTATTTCCATGCAGTATTATTTCAAAGTTTTGAGAAACTACAAATAGTTCATCAAGATAGGTTGTTTCATGTTTCAATTCCAAGATAAACCATTGCCATTATTACACTTGTTGGGCTTATAGCCAGTTGATGTGGAAACACCAGTTCCCATGCGATCACCTGTAAACCAACATTGAGTCTGGTCATTACCAAGATGGATGATCGTTTGGGAATACCAGGTGCTGTAAGCTTGGATGTGCGAGTAGCATCATAGATAATGGCTCAGAATTGTTAATTCGAGAGTTGAGTTTCAATTCCCATTGGGTTCATTATATTCAGTTGGTGAATCCACCTTCTATCCCAACTATGGGTTAATTCATAAGACTTGTATCACTATTTCTGATAAGAAGTAGAAAACAAATCAATCGATTAATAAAACAAATGTTGGGTCAATGTTCCTTTTATTCAGTATTATGTCTTTGAGAAAGCGCAAACAATAATTCTTCAAAAACTGTTATATGAAATTCCAAGATAAATCCTTGCCACTATTACAACTTTGTGGTTAACTTTCCTTCCACTTCTTTAATTAGTAGACTCTATACTTGACTAGGCATGTGGTCCTTAATGGGCAAATCAGCAAAGCCTAGATTGTGTAGACAGTCTTTGGCTAGACACAGCTTTCTGCCACAGGACCTGCTGGACTAGTAGTAAATTCAGCTTTTGTCACATTCATTATCTTTTCTGAGTTCTTCTGTCACTTTGTTAACATTTTCTCTTTCTATAAAATAATATATTTACATTCTATCTTGCTATTATTATAGTTTTATTATAAATGTCTGGATAAATATCTGTACCAAATACAGATACCACCAAGGCAACCCACATATATTTTTGTAAACCCAACATATTCAACAGCTTTTAGTAGTAGTTTTAGTAGTAGTAGTAGTATCTTGAATATTTATTAAATGGAACAAATGAGAGGCCATTAAAGATATTAGTTAATATAATAAATTTGATCTTACACCAGCTGCATGACTCTTTTAGCTCAATTGATAATAATGGTTATCACAGTAAGAAGCTTTCCAAAGCAAATCTTTGGTTTAGTTTGTTTTGTTTTACAGTATATCAACCTCAATGGATTATTTAATGCCAACAAAATTTTTATTGCTGATAATTTTTTTTTTTTTCAAAAACATGTTGTTAGTAATATTTTTTTTTTCAAAAGTGTATTCCAGGTAATAATTTTTTTCTTCAAAAATTTATTGCCAGTAATCTTTTAGAAAAGTATTTCTTGTATTAAAAACTATTTTTACACTTTCATAGTGTTTTTACCCCAATTTCAGGTTTAACTATTTGCCCATAGCTGGGACCCTAACAGGTGCTACCACCCCGTGTTAGGGTGGATCTGGGAATAACTGCAATTAAGAGGTGGTACCATGCTCCTCAAAACCTCCTGATCAGAGGTCTTGTTGTTGGATGTAGTTTATCGTCTTACCCAGGACGTGGATGCAGTTTATCATCATACCCAGGACAGTCTGAAGCAAAGGGATGCAAGTTCAAATCTCAACAGGGGTTTAATCTTTATTGTGTTACAGAACGTATAAGTTGACTCAGAATAGCCCACTCCTGGTCAGAAGACACTGTCGATGTGGAATTCTGACAGTGATGCATTGCCTTTGTTTCAGTTTTTGATCTTCTGATGTGCCATGTCTTTTCAGGATTTAGACAATCATGGCTCTCCACAATTTCCTTTGTAGCTCTTAATAAATTTTGTCTTTTTATTATTTCTCCTAAACCCTATTCTGCCATCCATTAACTCATGTTCATTAAGCACGTGTTGCTTTCCTGTTCCACCTGCCCTCAACTGGTCCTGTGTGCATCAGGTTTTCCAAGTCCTCCTTCCTCATTATGTGCCCCAGAAGTTTCAACTTTCTCTTATAGATGTTAAATACAAGTTTCCTTTTTGTTTCCTTTTTCTCCAACACATTTGTTGCTTCAATGTTTGGTCCATGGTATCTTCAGCATCTTTCTGTAGAACCACATTTCTATTGCTTCAAGTCTCTTCTTCATCTGCATTCACTGGAATATAAGAAGACATATCACACAACAGTTCAGTACTCTTCTTTATCTTTAATGAAGTTTTTCTTGCTGTTTATGTTTAGTCCTTTTTTCACACCTTCCTTCACCAGCTTTTGTAGTTTTCATTCCATGTCTGCTTCTTATAATGAATCCTGGTGGGTCTTTGAATTCTCTCAGAATTGCTTAACTGTTTAGGGTGAATAAGTCCTGTGAGAAGACACATCCTTGTCTTACACCCCTTTCTATTTTTGTATATATTGAAGTCATTTGTCCATATGCAGGCAGATTGCTGCCAGTACAGGTTCTTGATTATATCCTTCACAAATATGTCTAAGTTGCAGATCTTTGTGTTATAAGACCTAAAATGCACAAAAGTATAGAGATGACTGCAAGAATTTGAAGGTTTAGCATGCTTTCTGTAACCAGATTCCTTAGTGAGGCAAGTGAGAATGTGGCAATGAAATTCTACTCAAGGAGTTGACCATGTCTTCCGATTCTCTCTAATTTCTGCCTAGAAATAATGCTACAACTACTATCATTCACATAGTGAGAATGGAAAAAAAAAAAAGAAGAAAATTGTCATTGATACATTCTGTGATGTAACATTGGTTTATAGTTTATTTTATTTTACACCATATCAACCTCAGTGGGTTATTTAATGCAGACAAGATTTTTAGGATATGTTCGTATGAATAGAACATGTATTCTTTGTAAGAGATCCATTTGTAGATCAGGTTACATTGATGTATTTTCATAAACAGGATTTTTGTCAAGAGTCAAATGTATTGCTGGCAATATTTTTTTCCAAAAATGTTTTGCAAGAAATATATATATATATATTTTTTTTCAAAAATACATTGCTGGTATTTTTACTATAAAAATCTATTTTTATAGTTTCATAATATTTTGATCCCAGCTTGGGGGTTAACCATTTTCCCATAGCTGGGACCCTAACAGGTACTACTATCCCAGAATCAGAGTGAACCTGGGAATAACAGCAATTAAGAGGTGGTTCTACACTCCTCAAAATCTCCCAATCAGAGGCCTTGCTGCCAGATGTAGTTTATCATCATACCCAGGATGCTCTAACATTGGTGTTTGAAGAATTGAAGCTAGTGATATCATGAAACACAATATAGTTATTATAATTCTGTATCATCTGCATTTCCACATAAGTATGTTTTATGAACCCGTGTCAACATTGACCAACAATTTACAAAGGTGAGTGCTCATTTATTTTTTGTCTCACTGTCACCTACTTGCCAACATGGCTAATGGAATGTTTTTCAGACTTTACCCTGAGCCTCACATCAGAGGTTAAAAATATTAGTGAGTCACTAAGGATGAAGCCAGAGATGATACAAAATGCAGCAATTTTCAATCAATACTGTTTACTGATGACTGAAGTATGATGGTCTGAGTAATTGGGATTAAAAGCAACTAAACTTAAGGTGACATCAACTTTTATGAATTTATGATAAACCAATTCTGGCACACTACTAAATGTACTTTCTGTCCCTTTATTATCTAAGCCAATTTAAAAGAACTCTCTGCAGTAGATATTTTGTACGACGTCACTGCTATCTGAAATAGAAACACTAGTAAGATACAAATGTAGAAATATATAGAAATATGTAAAAGTGGTCATTTTAATGCCATTGTTCATATTGGGATCACCTAGGACACATTCCAAAAGGCTGAGCAGAGGACTGCAAGACAGGGAGGGTTTCTTTGGTAACAAAGAAAAGAATATTGAGCTGTAACGTGACATCTGTTCTTCTTTATGGCAGCGAATGTTGGACAATTTTCTCAAAGACAAAGAAAATACTTGAGGTAACGGAGGTGTGGTTCTACAAGAGGATGTTAAAGATATCATAGACCGAGCATGTGAGCAACAAGAGAGGTTGCAAACAAGGAGAAGGCTTATACTCATGGATCTCCACAAGTTCCTTTCATTGCTTGATATAACTTTTGATTCTCTACAATTCCTCTTTGTCCTTATTCTACCATCCACTCACAGATTTCTCAGTTACTATTTCCCACAGCTTCTCTTGATTTAGTATGTGCTGTGAGTGTTTAACTCTCTAGGCCTTCTTTCCTCATTCCTCATTCTTTTAACTTTATGCCCATTATATTTTTTCCAAAGATAATTGCCATTTTTAATCAGTTATTCTTTCTCTCTTGCTCCATGAATTTTCAGGTTTAATTCTTTTATCATTTACCATTATTTTCCTTTTCTCTCTCTTCCTTCAAATACATTTCTTTCCTCAACTCTATTATTTTGGCTAAAATTTTCTAATTTTTGTTCTCTTGATTCTCCATTATTTTCCCATCATTTCACCCCAAGCAAAGCAATAAGCCACTAGGACACAAGGATTACTGAATGTTAGAGAATATGAGAGAAACTACTATTAAGGAGAGAGAGAGGACAAATCAAAGTTGGCTGGGAAGCAAGAAGCCAGAAAAACTATCAGTATAGAACTTACAGTTACATCGAGCCAATTCAATTTTAAGCTGATAAGACCTTGTTGCCAATCTAGTAATGAGCTTAAATTCATAAAGTCTAGGTACTGTAGAGGAAAGTTTATCAGAAAAAATATTGGTAAATTGAATCGAGTTCTCCCAGTCACTGTATGTTTATATAAAAACAAATATGCTTAAATTCACCTTCATCCCTGCCGTGCACCAACGGCTTAGGTGTAGAATCCCTGACTGCCACCAATTCAGTCGGGTTTCAATCCTAGCTAGAGGCAACCGGATGTCTAGCCACACTGATGAGCTGTGATACAGTGAAACAGTCTGTCTGTGGATGACTATATATATATATATATATATATATATATATATATATATATATATATATATATATATATATTAAATTCAACTGACAATGGGCTTCTGCTTAATTTTCTATTGCATTTTTCCAATTTTCAAATAATGTAAATTGTGACCAAGATTATGAATAAGCTGTATGAAGTACTGTTTTCATTCAAGTGCTTATGACTGTTTCAGTCATTATCAAGAACTGGGTGTTGTCAGTGTGATTGAAAAGATCTGGGCATTGTCAGTGTGATCGACAAGGTCTTGCTTTGTCTAACCATTATCAGTCAGTTATGTGCCATGTCTGATACATGCTTAGGTGATCATGTATCTTTCGATACATGACTGACGAGGCAGATTTTTTACCCGCAGTAGGTTGCCATTTCTTTCTGTGGTAGACCAGTTGCCATCCAAGGCTATAGAACCCGTCCTGCCCTGCTATTTACCCATAGCTGGGTGGGGGAGAAGGGGAGGATTCATACCTTTCTCAAGGGTATTAGCAAGTGAATGTAATGGATTCAACTGAAATTTGAACTCGGCTCTACAACTCCTCAATCCAAGCCGCTACCTATTACTGCACCATACCTCCTCCTAACCATTATGCATGTCAATTTAGACCAATCTGAAACTTCATTGGAATAATTATCATCAAAGTGTTTATAGAAAAGGCACATATTCTCGTATTCAGCCAATGTCTCAATTTCTTTAAATTTCTTTCATTAGTTCTTAAATTAAATTTCTTAATTTCTCCTTCATTTTTAAATTTCTAGTCTTTTAACAGGGGATGGAAAATGTGATAACAAAATCTAAAGTGAAATAGAATAGTGAATGATGCTTTCCAAAAGCTCAGTTAAGTATTAAGAAACAGAAAAATTTGATTACATGCAATATTGGATAACAGTGCTGAAGTGTTATCCAGTATCGATGCTTGGCGAATGCTGGACAATTACCTTCCAGAAGAAACTTGAGGCAGTAGAAACGTGGTTTGACAGAGAGATGTTGAGAATTTCTAGAACTGAAAATTTAAGCCACAACAAAGTTTTATGGAAAATGGAAACAAAACTGACAGATATACTTAGAAACACAAATTTAAATTTATGGTCATATAATGGGGAGAGAGAGCATGGAGAATTTAGCACTCACAGGACATACTGAAGGCAAGGGGCAGAGGAAAACAGTAAAGTAATTGATTAGCTTGTGTAAATGGTTGGCAGAACAGAGATTAGGAAGGATAACAAAAAGACAACCAAATGAAGAAAGCTCATCAGAAAAATTAACCTGAAAATATTTAGAGAAAAGGCACTGGCAAGCTATGCTTTAGTGATGAAAGTTATTGAAGCTGAGATGCAAGGTCAGGACAGATAAACTTGCAGATCAGTCTTTGGATTTTATCAAGGATCTCTAAATGCACTCGACCAGATGTGACAGAAAATACTGCCGAGAACTACAAAAGACAGGAAGTTTTGGAGAGCCATGATTGCTCAAGTCCAGAAGGGGCACAGCACATAGTAAAAGAAGATTTATCACACTTTCTCTGGTAGGTTCCTTATTTCATTCATTTTCAAACCTCTTTCTCCAAACATTGAGGACAGGCACTACTGAATTATTAAATCACAAAGAACTGTACCAAATAACACAAACCATGCCACTTGAGGACTACCAACAGCAGCAACAACTAAAATGGAAATCACATGTCACTTGAAGAGAAAATAATGGCATAATCAAGATGTTGACATTCCACACAACTTCAAACAAAAAGCTAGGAAGGAAATCACTATAACAGCTTCTGGACTTGAGAAAACTTAACTTAAAAAAAAGAGCTTTAAGAGAAAGATTTTATAAAGTTCCACTGAAAGTAGTACTGGCTATTAGATCAATGAATTCCAAATGTTTCCTTGTAGGGAAATGGCTAATATACCATTACCAATCATATCCAAGCTGTATTTTCCCAGTTTGATTAATCTCTAAATTTTGCTATCCTCACCATTTTCTGTATTACATATTCAGTTTGTCCATCTTTTTCTCTTCAACTGCTTACACTCATTTTTCTCCCTCTTCTACATCCCTGGGTTTTATTAGCTTTGAAACATTTTTCTCTTATTTTCCCTCTATTTATCATTCTGTTTGTGCTATTTTCTCAATATATTAGGTTGGTGCAAAAATAATGACGTAATAATGTCGTTTTTTGACCTATTTTTAACGTCAAAAAACGACATTATTATGTCATTATTTTTGCACCAACCTAATACATCTCTTTTTTTTTTCACTATTTATTTTACCTCACTCTCTATTAGTTTCTAAATATTTATCTCTCCTTTTTCCTCCATCTTAGTTTCTTTGTTTCTAAATATTTATCTCTCCTCCCTTTCTTTATTTGTTTCTAAATATTTATCTCTACTTTCCTCCCTCTTTCAGTATTCTTTTCATCCCACTCACAATTCATTTCTAAATATTTAGCTCTCCTCCTCCCCCTAATTATGTATCTCTCCAGTTTCCTCTCCCCCTTTCAGCATTCTTTTCATCCAACTTTCAACTCATTTCTAAATTGTTACCTTTCTTCCTCCTCCTCTATTCATTTTTAAGTATTCATCTCTCATTATTCCTTCCTTTCTCTCTCTCAGTATTCTATTTCTATTCCTGCAAAACACTTTCTCTGATTTCCCCCTCACACGCACGATCTCAGTCACACTCAATTCTCTCTCTTACTTTCTCTTGGCAGTTCATCATCACAATTACTTGCAAGCTCGGTCATCAATCATATAGTTGGGCTTCAATAATCCAAATGCTAAATTCACTTTCAGGATCTTCATTTTTCTGTAACAAGCTCTATAATGATTATTATTTGCTTCTGTCATTTTTCCTCTTCTTCATTTTCAACTGACAGCAATCATTCTGAAGCTAAATTCTACAGGGAATTAATTTTTCTGCATCCATGTCAACAAAAATAAAATAAGAAATTTAATAAGAAAATCTCAAAACTTCTGAAAATTATAGACAAATTATATTTATATATGCACACAGAGATATGAATATAATGTGCATAGATTTATATATATAAGTACTAGCAGTAGAGCCCGGTGTTGCCCGAGGATGTAACAGTAAGAGATAGATCAAGTATCGACCATCATAAAGACTGAAAAATAAAAAGATTATTGTTTAAGGTTGACGGACATGCATGTCTTAATTAGTTTTATTTATTTTTTTTTTACAAATTGGTCAAACCCAAACTCAAACAAAAACATTGTTTTCAATTGTTATGAGTCTACCAATTGAATAGAATTTTATTATAATCAATTGTCTTGTAAATGGAATTTCTAAAGCATTCTGAATGTAAAAATAAATAAAAAAGTGTGCAAGACAGTAAGAAACACTACCTGCCAAAAAAAAGTGAAGTTTTGTTGAAATTGGTTGAAAAATGTAGGAAATCCGATCCCATATATAAACGAACACACACACAAACAACCAACATGGGTTTTATAATAAGTATAACTCAATATGAGTTGTCCCCTTTTCATTAATGCCTCTTAATCGTGTTTTCAAATTGATTTTGTGCAAAAACAATTGTGTTTTTCCAATTTTTGGTGCTGTCAGAACCATTGCAAGGTAATTTTATGTAGTCCTGTGAAGTTTTGTTGAAATTGGTTGAAAAATGTAGGAAATCCAATCCAATATATAAACGTACAGACACACACACACACACAATCTGCGTTTTATAATAAGTAAGATTAAATAATGTTCAAACAATAAATTACACATGCACACAAGCATGCATATAATATACACACTCAAATTCAAGCCATGCTCAACATGTGAAGCTTGGCATAATCACTCTACACACAAAACAAATACATCTTAAACATTCAAACATGAAGAGAAATTAGCACCACCTAAAAACAAACCCTCTTGAAAATGGCTAAAGTAGTGGCCAAAAGTGCTTTGGTAATGGACAATACAGACAATTTTTGCACTCCCTTACTCCCACCAAATGGAAAACATAATTCTGAAAAAACTAAATAAAAAACTAATTAAATTTTCCATGTCTGTCATATTCAACAAAACATGTTTAAAAGAAAGGTTGCTGCCTATATATATATATATATATATATATATATATATACACACACACAAACAAACAAACGTAATGTACACACTCACATGCACATCTACATTCAACACCATCACCTGATAAGACACCAGAAGTGTTGCAACAAAATGGGTATTTTTGTAGTCATTTTATAACATATTTACGTCATAATTTCCATATAAATTTTATATATATTACACAGACAAGCATATAATGTACACTCTCTCTCACTTTCCATATATATATATATATATATATATATATATATATATATATATTACAGACACAAACATGCATTTAACACACATGTTATCACAGGAACACACATTCCAATTAATCTTTTTATAACCACAGATAAAAACATGCATATCAGGTACAGACATTCCCATATATATATATATATATATATATATATATATATATATATATATATATATATATAGGCACATACATGTATGCAAACCTAAATAATATACATACATTTCCCAAATAATATTTCTAACTGATCCTTGCTTTATTATCATTTACTCATGTTCCCTAATTGACAGAGCACATTTTAAATTAAAAAAAAAAAATAAAATAAAAAAATAAAAGTGTGCTTTTTTTTTTTTTTTTACCTGATGGAAAAATGCAACGCATGTTCAACTCTTGTTGAGAAAAAACCTTTCCTTCAGCCCAATTTCTTGGTCCCCAAGGCTGGTTGATATTAATTTTCACTATTTATACTATATTGATTTGAACTATTGTCCTCATCTTTGTTGTTATTATCACAATATCTCAGCCATTGTGCCCCCAGCCTTCATCAGGTGTATATCAATCAGGGTAACCTACTGGGAATTCTGAAGTGAATTCAGAATTCCCAGTAGGTTTCCCAGCTTGATATGCACCTGATGAAGGCCCGAGGGTACGACAACTAAAACGTGGGTAACAGCAACAAAGATGAGGACAATAATCTCAATGTAAATAGTGTAAATGATGAGAAATCCTCATCCCAGAAATCCAGACAAAAATTAATTTCACTGTTTACATCAACAGAGAGGGTTAACTAAAAACATATGTACGCATTAAATATCACATTTATCATAACACACACACACACATATATATATATATTTTGAACAATAAAAAATATTAAAAAATTAAAATCTTCAGACACACTGGGTTGTAGATTAATATTCTTTCGTTTTTATTATTATTATTTCATTTAGATTCCTCAACTAGTTTCAGCCAACATGGTAGCAATGAACTATATATATATATATATATATATATATATATGTGTGTGTGTGTGTGTGTGCATGCACGTGGCTGAGTGGTTAGAATGTTCACTTTCTGACCACGAAACCCAGGTTCGAATCTCACCATAATCAATTTGTCAGGAAGGATAACACGCTCTCTCCCAGAAACTGTAACTAAGGTCTGCTCAGCATAGTTGCCATATAAACCACAGGTGGGCTCTGTGGGTGTTGAACAAATACAGGGGTGTACCTAAACGAGTGTCTGCAATAGGGATTGGCTATCTGCCCTAGTAGATGGGTATCCTTGAATACAAATGGCCAGGTATTATATATAATTTATTGCATAAGTAACATAATATATACTAGCTGAAAACCTTGTCTACAGAATGGATTTTAAACTAGATTCTGTGGAAGACTAAATAAGAGGTCAAATTGTATTTTAATGAAATTTTATCTGATTTAGATGTCATCAACACGAGTATTGCTTTCCATTTAAATATCTTTTAAGATTTAACCAGTTATCTCCTCATCTTTTGAAAATTAAATTTTTTCTAATGAATTTTCTTGCAACAATAAATGCTGATGGAACACTGTTTAAGAAATTATCAGCTAATAAACCTCATTTAGAAGTTAACCTACATGGACCCTGGTAGTCATTTTTCATGCTCCAACTGTAAATAAAACAGATTTTTTTGTTTGTTTAATCATTTCACCCCAAGTAAGGCAATAAAGCCACCAAGATGCAAGGGATTACCAAGTGAAAAAGAATGAGAAAAAGAAATTATTATTAAGGAAAACAAACAATAAAAGAACAGGAAGTAAGAAGACAGAAGATAACAATTCACATTGCATTTAAATTTTTGAAGATCAAATTTCACTGGAAAGCAAGGAGCCAGAAGAGAGTTCCACAAGTGAGGAGTACAAGAAAAGAAACTTAAAGAAATTATGGTTACATCTAGCCATTTCAGCTGTAAAATTGCTGTCAATCTAGTACTGCACTTAAAAATCTAGGTACCAAAGAGGAAAGCTCATTGAAACAATTACCATAAAATATTTATAGAAAAGATACAAGGAAGCTATTTATTTCAGTTGGAAAGTGATTGAAGCTGAGATGCCAGGTCAGGACCGATGACATGGCAAATTCTTCTTTGGATTTTATCAAGAATCTCTCAGTACATAGCAGAAGCACGAGACCAGATGTAGCAGAAATATTAAATGCATGGATTAATGATACATTTATAAATGTGTAAATAGATTCTGGTGAGAAAAATTGTCTAGCAGGACATAGTGAACCAATTTTCATATTGATTTTCTTGAAAGTCATTGCAAAGTTATTAATTTGGTTTCTAGCAAGGAATTTTATACTGTTAAGGAAAAGGGTAAAGGTTAAGCTTATTTCTGTCTGAGTGGAAACAGAGAGTAATAACCAAGAAATACTAAATAAGAACAAGATGAGATCCTGAGACAGAGATTTAAATAAAGAAATAGAAAAAGAGAAATCAAAAAAATAATAATATAATCAAAATGTTGATGTTCCACTCTACTTCAAACAAATGTTTAGGAAGGAAATTCCCATCAATACTGAAAAGAGCAATAACAGCAACTGGATTTGAGAAAATGTTTTTTTTTTCCTGAAAAATTGTTTTAAGAGAAGGTAGTAATGACTGCTATGTCAATGAATGCCAAATGTTCCCATATAAGGAAACAGCTAATATTGATATCATCTGGACATGCTTGTCAAATTCTGAAGTATAAGTTTTAATCATCAGTTGTGTAATTAGTTAAATAAATTTACAATTTTTCTCCTGAATAGTCATTACATATGTGGAAGTTTACCACTTATCCATGCTTAGAATATTGCTGCCAAATAGCATCTGGTGCTGCTGCTATATACCTAGAGATTCTTGATAAGATCCAAAGAAGAATCAGCAATACTGTTGGTCCTGATCAGGCATCACTGCTTAAGTTACTTTACCACTGCTGTAAAGTTGCCTCCCTGTAGCTTTTCTATAAATACTTTCATGGTAATTGTTCAGACAAGCTCTTCACTATGGTACCAAGACTTTATGAATTTAAGTGCAGTACTAGACTGGTGACGTTGATAATTCACAACTGAATTGGCTAGTTGTAACCATAACCTTTTCTCACACTTCTCACTTGTGGAATTCTCTTTCAGTTCCAGTCAGCTTAAAATCTTCAAAAGTTTAAATGCAATGTCAAATGCTATCTACTGTCCTGATAACTTTTCTTTTGTTTTCACTCCTTCATAATGATTCTGTTTTCTAATTCTTCCACATCTAGTAACTTCTTGTGTCTAGTGGCTTTATTGACTTGCTTGGGAGTGAACTGGATTAAAAAAAAATTCATGCTTTAAATTTGAGAAAGGTGAAATTTTAATTTAAAAACAAGTTGCATTTTTAAAAAAATCTGAACCACATTTCTTG
The DNA here is from genome assembly GCA_963932145.1 of Acanthosepion lycidas. Lineage (NCBI taxonomy): Eukaryota > Metazoa > Mollusca > Cephalopoda > Sepiida > Sepiidae > Acanthosepion > Acanthosepion lycidas. The sequence goes on from OZ010575.1 coordinate 49,983,232, forward strand.
TATGTAAAATCTTTAATTAATTTGAGTCTTGATGCACTCATAAATATGTTAATAAAAAAAGATAGTCTATATAAAATCATTTAAAAGCTTGTTCATGAAATTATTAAAAGTTCAAAATGAGAAAATTAAAAAAAAAAAAAAATAATAGCAGAATATCACATATATGAGTTGGGTACTGTCAAATTCTTGTTCTGGCACATTTCCCCTAATCTGACAAAATAACAAGTAATTTCTTTTAATCACTTCTTGCTCAGGCCGATAACTTTTCAGCACCTCTTCATCCATGTAAATACATAAAGATATTGGAAAATTCCTTTATAAATATTAATTTCTTACAAGACATTTTAATGCATTCATGTGGAAAGAGATGTCTAATATAGGAGAATGCATGACAATTTGATTTGCAAGAAAGCCTAAATACATGACAAAGTTACAATATTAAACCAAAATGTTTAAAAAGCAATGACAAATAAAAAGAAATTTATCACTTTCACTGAAATAATTTAAAAAATGTTTTCTTTTAATAAAACAAAAATTTAATAATATAGCTCAAATAATAAAAATAAAAAAGTAATGAATTCAATAGCAGTTATGAAAATTACAGACTTAATTTCGATAAAAATATTCAAAATAATTTTAATAATATTAAAACCGCAATTAATTGAATTAATTAAAATAATAAAAAATAATTACAATATTATTCTAATTACTCAGAACACAATGATAAAAATTAATTATCATATGGGAATAAAAATTGAAAGAAAATTCTGATCATGATTTCAAAATGATGGCAATATATAAATGAAGATTATATGCAGATATTGAAAATAAAATAATTTCTGATAATCAACTGACACTAAATACTTAATATAACAGCAATATAAAATAATAATAATATGATTTAAAGCATAATAATATTTGTAATCACTTCACCCAAAGCAAGGCAATAAAGCCACTAAGATGCAAGGGGTTATTGAGGATGAAAATAAACTGAGAAAATGTTACTGAGGAGAAAGGACAAGAAGAAGAACAGGATTCAAGGAAAGAGATGGCGATAATTGATGCTGCATTTAAATTTGTGCAAATTGCCTTTTGAAGAAAAGCAAGAAATCAAATGAGAGTTCCATAGGTGAGAGAATAAACTATTAGAGTAGAACTTACAGTTACATTTAGCAATTTCAACAGTAAAACAAGACCCACCTGCCAATCTAGTACTACACTTAAAATCATGAGTCAAGGTACCAAAGAGGAAAGAACGTCTGAACAAATGCCATGTTAATATTTGTGGAAAAGAAACAAGGAATATATGGGAAAGTGACTGAAGCCAAATAAACGATTCATTTCAAAATTCCAACGTATATTACCTGAAGAAGGTCAGAGCGTACAATGGCTGAAACATGGCGAATATGGCAATAAAGATCTAAAGTCCAAAGAGTGTAAAGTTACAATACCTCATCTCAGAAATATAGACACATGTTAACTGGAGTTGTTAGCATGTACATATTTCGTTACAGCGAATTAAAATGGGCTACAGTGAATATCTCATTTAGTGCCACAGATTTGCTTGACAAATTTCTGACCATAACCATTTCAGCATATTTTTGGGTTTTTTTTTTTATCATTTCACCCAAGCAAAGCAATAAACTCATAAAGATACAAGATACTGAGTGTGAAAGAATATGTCCTTGAGAAGCTGATGCACTGCATGTCTTTGTTCATGAGCAAAAATAGTGATGGAGCATCATGGTTGAGTGTCAAGATGGTTGTTTTTTTTTTTGTTTGTTTTTAATCAGTGTTTGAAGGATGAGGCAGCCAGGGTAACTTGGGAGTTATATCTAAATAATCAGGAACACAATCAGAAATTGTGTTGACTGGATTACCTGAACATACATTATTTCTAACTGGGCCTGGCTTGCAAGGTTATGCTCCTCTTATCAAACCCTATAATCATACTGTGCACATTTGGCTGGGTCATGATGGGGGGTATATTGGGCTTCATACATCTGTACTCCAGTATTACTATGTTTGCATGATCTGCTCTCACTTAATAATAATCATCTCCTCAATAATTGAATCAGATTGTTTAAAGGCACATCAACTCCTTATGGGTAATTTAATGCAAAAATTAAATTAGCTTTGAAGTAATAAAAATGTTATGCTATTCTGCTTTCACAACTGAATATATGATAGATGATACTCAGATTTTGTGGATGTACATGTTTGTGTGGACATATCATGGGAGGCAGTGATATATGTGTTTTATGTAGTTTTGTTGAAATTATATTTTAGAATACAGTTTGATTTCTTTAAGAAATTGTAGGATATTAGATGGATTAATGTAATAGTAAAGTCTTAATTCATGTTGGTTTTTTGGTTGGTTGATTTTGCTTAGTGGTATATCAACCTCGATGAGTTATTTAATGTCAAAATCAAAATATTTTGAACACAGTTTTCTGCCTTCAACTACTGATAAAATGTATTGTTGGTAATTTTACTATAAAATGTATTGCATGTCATTCTGCTTTAAAAATGTATTGCTGGTAATTTTCATATAAATAGCTATTTCTGGTATTTTTACTATAAAATGTATCTTTATACTTTCCTTTTGTTTGGGTGGGGTTCATTATTAGCCCATAGCAGGGAGTCTAACAGCTGCTACTACTCTGGGTCAGGGTGGACCTGGGAACAACAGCAATTAAGAGGCAGTTTCACACTGCTCAAAACCTTCAATCTCTTGATCAGAGACATTGCTGCTAGATGTAGTTAATAAATCAGTTTCAAATGAACATTATATTGAATGGTTAGATTCAGTAATAATAATGTTTATCAGTTGCATATCCCATTACAGGTTACTTTGCCTCATTTTTATAAAAAGTACTCCTTTGGCTTTGACAATAGTCTTCCTCTGCCAAGTAGATGTAAGATGTGATCTGAAACAACAGACTGTCATTGTAATCACAACCATCTTTTACCACCTTACTGCATCCCAAAGGTGGGTTTTCCATTGGGGGTTTACCTTCTTAATGCTTACAATAATTGGTGTTTCAAAAAGTTCTCTATATAAGTCCTCAATGCTGCTTAAATTACATCATCAAATGAGAACCAGTACTTTTTAGCATGATTTGACCATAAGCTTTAATGAGAATAATTATGAAGAAGATAAGAATAATGATTACAACAGGAGTAGTAGTAATAATAATAATCATATTACTAGTAATGCAAATGGGAGAGATGCTAGTCATAATATGATAGTAGCAATTTTATAAACGGCATATCACTACAGAACATAGGCAATCATGTCTCTCCAAAGATTCCTTCTTTGTTATTTATGAATTGCTATGCCTTCTTGGGAAAAGCTGCGGAGTAGTTTTCTGTTGCCTTATCCAGGGTTTTTGGAATCAGAGTTTACTTTCTGTTAGATTGGGATAAACAACCTTGATTAGCAGCCAGTCTATCCTGCTTTATAACCAAGTGATTTTGGGGGAGGGGGAGAACAGATACTTTCATGCTTTTTCCAATAGAATTAGTTCAGAAGTGAATTTAATAGATTAATAAAGAATTTGAACATTCCTCACCAATTCCATTTTCTGTACTGATTTTTGAGTTGGTAACGATCACACTACCTGCAGATACTATTGTGAATAAAAGCCATATTGATAAAGATATCTGATGCTGCTGATAAATGTAATGACAATAACGGTAACAATAATTCAAATATGCTGTTTTGAAAATGCATAAAATTCATTTACAAAAAAAAACAAAAAAAAAAGAGAAAAGAGAAAAAAAGAGAAAAAAGAGGAAAAAAGAGAAAAGAGGAAAAAAGAGAAAAAAAAGAGAAAAAAGAGAAAAAGAGAAAAGAGAAAAGAGAAAAAGAGAAAAGAGAAAAAGAGAAAAGAGAAAAAGAGAAAAGAAAAAAGAAAAAAAAGAAAAAAGAGAAAAAAAAGAGAAAAAAAGAGAAAAAAAAGAGAAAAAAAAAATACTCCCCCTCCTTAGTCCCTTGAAGGAACTGAAAAGGAAAATGCTTTCCACCTCCACTTGTCTCCAGTAGCCTGATTTTACTCATTTCACTTCAGAATTTATTTTCCTCAATGAAATCAGCTTTAATTAAGTTTACCAGATTTCTAGTCTAGTCATTTGCATATTTCATCTCAATTGATGATCTTGCAAAACTGTGGACATTCTTGCTTTTTCTCTAATTTCAAAATAAATAAATGAAAATAAAAAAAATGCACACTTCATTTTGAACTTTAAAAAAGTGTAATCCTTTTTATTGAGTTGTTCATAATATGAGAGTAACTCAAGTCAAGGGTTGATGATGATGATGATGATGATGATGATGAAAGCAATATGTAGTGAACATGGATAATAAAGTACTATGCATAGTATGAAATCTAACAGGAAATGACCACAAATCAAAGAGTACTTCTATATGCCATGTTGCTTTCAGGACATGGGGGATCATGGCTCTCCACAAGCTCTTATTCCTTGTATTCCTTAGCAACTCAGATATAAAAGGGCTGGTCAAAAAGAAATGCCTGCTGTTTAATTGCAATAGATTTGACATTAAAAGTTCAGAAAGCATACCAAAATGAACACAAAAGTTTCAGGATTCAAATCTTGTCTTCTTAATTCTCAAATTGTGTTAATTACTATACTAGAGAGATGTGAAAAAAAACTTAACAGTTCTTGTTTAATTACAACTAATTGTAGCAACACACAAAGCATACTAAAATCTCAAAATTATAAATCTAGTATTTGACATATTATCCTTCCTTCTAAACCATGATATAAAGGTCAGTCAAATTGTAATATCTATTCTTTAATTATATAAGATTTAATAGAAGCACATAGATCATACTAAAATAAGCATAAAAGTCTTATAATTCCAAAGATTGATCTTGTTCTGCTGTTTATGTCTAGGGATATCTTATTCTTGTTTAGTAATCCTCAGTCATTGCTCACTCTGCTGAAGAAAGATGAGACATCTCTATGCATGGACAAAATGAGAACAATCTACATCCCTAGACTAAATAAAGTGTTCAGCTTGAAATTCTCTGAAGGTTACCTCGATCAACAGACATCTGAATGACGCCTGAGAGCACTACAACTGAAACATGATAACAATAAAAAGATCAAGATATTAGTTCTAATGTAAATAATGATAACTCTTCCTCCAAGAAATTCAAACAGAAAGAAGAATATGAACAGAAAAAAGATCTTTTACAAAGCACACTCAATGCATTGGTTGCTCACCGTAATTAGTCTGACCCTAAGTTTGATTTAAAAAAAAAATTACGCTATTTTAATTAAAAGAGACAGTAATTGACTAAAATCAAAATATATAGCAAGCGCTTTAATTGCAGGATCATTACTGGTAAATTTGTGTGCAGTTTCTGACATATCATCTTTCTGGATAGATCTTCTTTTATCACAATATGGGATGCTTAATAAGAAAAGTGATAAAAACAAAAGCAGAAGGAAACTGTCCATAATCAGATTACATATCCAGATACATTTGAGAGAAAAAAAATTCAATTTAAAACTTTAAAATTTCAGCATTTCTGGTTGGTGCCTAATTCTAACTGACTCTTGCACTTTTATATTACCCTCTCCCCCTAGCAACAAAAAGTATGCTTAGAATGAGAGAGAGACAGCTAAAATTCCTTGGACGCATAGTGGCAAAGAAGGGCTTGGAAAACTCTCACAGGGTATATTAAGGGCAAGAGAGATAGGAAAAGACAGCAAGTTTGTGTGGATGGATGGCAGAATCGGGGGTAGATGCCTTAGTAAATGGAGAAAAACTGCTAAGGGCCACAAGAGATAGGAAGTTCTGAAGAGCCATGATCACTAATGTCTTGAAAACACACGGCACATAGAAGAAGAAAGAAAGACATTTACCATGTAATAGTTGCAAATCCTTATCACTAATATGGTTAATCATTTCAGGGTAAATCTTATGCTTTCTTGCTAACTGTTGTAGGTCACTCTTGGTAAAAGATTATCATGAGAACTATCTGTTTTGGGAACTAAGAATCATTTTAAAAGCTTTACTGAATCTGGAGATTTCTTTATATGCTGTCCTACCAGCCACCTCCTTTGACAATTACAAGAATGTTTCTTTGAGTGAGAGGTTGATGCCCAACACAAATGCTATTTCTCTGTGATCTCCCAAATTATATCCCCCAAAGCATGATCATGATGTTGCTCAAATAGGCAATTGTTAATCAGTGCCCAGTTAATGTAAGCTTGTACCAGACTCAAGTCTAAGTAAATTTCTTTGCTATGTTCTGCAAACAGTAATTTCATTACATAATAAACTTCCTTGTATTTGATTGATTGATGTGTTTTCTGTGGATTATTAACCTTTTGCAGGTTATTTAAAACCAGAAAATATTTTTACATTATAGTATTATTTTTTTAGATAATGATTTAGGGATACAAGTCTTACTTGTTAACCAAAAGCTGTGGGGGAGAAAAGGTCGATTCATACTTTTCCCAAGCGTACTTACTGCACCTGGTATTCCCAAACAGTCTCTCTACTAGGGACTGACCAGGCTTGAAGTTGCTTACATTTGGTGATTGTATGGGAACCAGTGTTTCAAACATGATGTGGCTGTAAGTCACCTTCTCACAGTATGTATCAAGAAGAGCATCTGGCTGTAAGTATATCTCTATACAGAGTTATAAAAATGCATTTAGATATGTGATAACTTAAGTGATGTTATGAACTTCTTTTATGTTCTTATACCATTCCACTATATTTTACATTTTATTTTAACATTTCCCTGTGTACAAATCTCATTGATTTGTTCACAGATATTTATTTTCAATTTTATCAACTGTTAAATTTTCAAAACGATGTTAAAATCGACCAAAGAATTTCTAAGAAGCAAGGTTGCTATGGTAACAATTTTACCATACTTTTTTTCAGCTGTTCTTATTGAACAAAATATTAACAGAAGAAAATTTTAAACAGCCATCTGGTTTTCACATAATCCATGTTACATTTTTGGGGATATTTCATATTAATGTTTTCATCATTCCAAATTCTGTTCAGATAATTGAATTGCTTATGGTTAGACTGAAGAAACATAGCCTAAAGGGAGGTGGACAAACCTCACATGTCAGACCATATTGGAAGAGAACATGTTACCCACTGAAGGATGAGGTTCAGATAATTGACAATAAACACCGTTGGAGAGTGAGAAAGTTGAAGGAGGTAGCAGATATCAGCTAGTTAGCAAGTTGCATTTTCTCTTCACTTTTTTCATTTGTTCAATGATGTTCTTCATGAAATACTGACAACAATAAAATTTTTAATTCAACTGGTTTTCATAGATTCCATCTTATATACTTTGTTCAAGATATTTTATATCAGTCATTTTATCAACAACGTATATGCTGATGAAAATGATTTTTCTGAAAGTGACAAAATGATTTTTTTTTTAACTAATCTACAAGCAAGTTACTGGGTTGATGTCGTACTGAATGACCTTCAATTTAGTTCAAACCTTAGGTCAGCTAGCCAACACTTGAAAGAAAAAATTCCCCTACACCTCCAAACATGAAGCGATCCAACCACACCCACCTCATTCCCAGGGAACCTCATATCTCTTGTTAGGTGTAGATTATCACCATCAAAGCAAACCTTGTAATTATCTGTGCTGCATCGAGATGGATGATGAGACAGAAGAAACGCTGTGGTAGTTGAATTGTTAAACCCTCGAGGCTTGGTGGAATGAAAGAAAATTAGAAGCAGTCCAAGGGAGATGGAAAAAGAGAGAAGAAAGATAAAAAGTAAAAAGCAGAGAAAAAAATGAAAAAAAAAAAAAGAAAGAAAAAAGAGGAAGGCAAAAGATAGAAAGATAATGAATCAAGATGAGGAATGACTTGTTTTGTGGCTCAGTTGCATTTTCCCAATCAGAGATCTGTGTTTGAGCCAAGGTAAGAAGCCAAGATTTTGAATGCTGATTTTCAAGGCAAGCAGCCTCTTTCCAACTTAGAGGACAAGTGCAACGTAAGGCACCAATTTTTTGTCCTAGACAGCAGATTAATATATCAAATCTATATGTTAATAAAATAAAGATTAATAAAGACAATAAAAACCAAAAATAAATAAATCAAATGAAAAGAAGAAAGTTGTGAGAAAATTAAATTGAAAGAGAAATGTAATAAAGAAATTAAGAAAAAGAAAATTATTATGAGAAGAGTAAGTAAAAGGGAAAATGACAGAACTGAAGGAAAGAAAGGGAGAAAGAAAGAAACAAAGAAAAGAGTAAAGTGTAATATTGACAAGGAATTAGTGAAAGAGAAAGTCAAAATGAAAGAGGGAGAAAAAGAGAGGGAGAGGGATAAAGAGAGGGAAGAGGATAGAGAGAGAGGGGCATAAGGAGAGGGGGGATAAAGAGAGAGGAGAGAGGGAGAAAGAGGGAGAGAGGGAGAAAGAGGGAAAGAGGGAGAGAGAGGGAAAGAGGGAGAGGGAGAAAGAGAGAGAAAGAGAGAGAAAGAGAAAGAAAGAGAGAGAAAGAGAAAGAAAGAGAGAGAAAGAGAAAGAAAGAGAAAGAGAGGGAAAGAGAGAAAGAGAGGGAAAGAGAGAAAGAGAGGGACAAAGATGGAAAGAGAAAGAGGGACAAAGAGGGAAAGAGAAAGAGAGGGACAAAGAGGGAAAGAGAAAGAGAGGGACAAAGAGGGAAAGAGAAAGAGAGGGAGAAAGAGAGAGAGGGAGAAAGAGAGATGGAGAAAGAGAGATGGAGAAAGAGGGAAAGAGAGGGAGAGGGTGGGTAAGAAAAAGTTGTAAAGAAACAAGAATTAGAAATAGAGAAAGGCAGATGAAACTAAAAATGGAAGGGGAACTATTACTAAAGAGGTAAGGAGAGAGGAAGCTAAATCAATGAAAGAGAAAAAGAGATAGAAAGAAAAAAAATTAAAGAGAATTGTTATCAAAGTGAAAGATAAATTATTCGAAAGAAAATGAAGTAAAGAGAATTATTATAAAAGTGTTAAGAAAAGCAACACAGACTGAATGATTGTTTTAATGTTGTAACAGCTCTGTTGGTAATAGTTATCAAGTTTATGACCGAGTAGTGAGTTTGATCCTCACTGGGTGCCGTATACTTTCTGCCTTGTGTCACATCTAAGCTATGTTTACTAAATAATTATAATAACTGTCAGTTAACAAACAAAGACATATAGTGAATTATTATCAAAGAAAGGAAGAGAGAAAGAGTGAAAGAAAGTAAAAATAAAATTGTTAGAAAAGAGAGAGGAAAGGAGAAAGGCTAAACTAATGGAAAGGAAAAAGAAAGTAAAATGAAACAGTAACTGAAAGGCTAAATTAAGAGAAAAGTGGTAATATCTGCAGATGGATGTTGTTAGGCAGTATTATTCAGGGTAGAAAAAAAGCCCTGCCGGGCAGTGTGATGGGTACTAAGGATGAATATTCAGGATAAATACCTCTTGGCTGAGTGGTTAGGTAAGTGTCAGTTGAACACCCTCTCTGCGCGGCCACCAACACTTTGTTGTCTCTTGAGTCTTCCCAAATCAGTGGTCAGTGCACAAAGGACATGATGAGGCCCTAGCTGTCCTCATTTAAAAGGCCAAATTCTGTTTGATGACTGACAACTCAGTGACCCCACAGAGAACCTGGGGAGATTGACCTTCATTGAACTTTATGTTTGCCTTCATTTATCTATCATGAAGTGGCTGATTATTCTATTGAACAGGTACAATTATTAATTCTCTTTGTAGTACAAAATCAAGGCCACTGGAGAGTGGCCATAATCATGTCTTAGCTTCATTTTATCTCTTCCTTTGACCCTTGCCTACATCCTTTCTGTGATTATCACTCATCTATGTTGGCATTCCCAAACCCTTATAAAGTTCTACCTTCCACCAAGCCCACCTAACCACAACAAATTCCTATCTCCTCACTGAACTGACTTCTCAGTTGTCATTTGGTTATGTACAGTTTTTTTGTTTTTTATTGTTGTTCACCCACTACAAGGCACAAGAGCTACTCAAGGTAGAGGTTACTAAATGAGGTTGTTGTAAGAGCATAGAAATGGAAGAAAAAGCTATATATTATGAAGACATATAGGATAGATAATAGCTGACTCTAGACTTGAAGTTAAAATAAACGACAAGGAAGAAACTTGATAATTCTGCTGACCTTGAGTCATAAAATCTTCACTTTATTGCTATCATACTGAACATTACATTACATGACTGATTCATTTTCTATGAATTACCAATCTATTGCAGGCTATTTAAAGTCAGAAAATATTTTTAGACTGTAAGAACTTTTTTTGAGATAATTGTTTAATGTTACTAATAAACCCACAGCTGGAGCGAGAAGAGGTGGATTCATAGCACTAGTTCAGACCTTTACAGCTAACAAGCCATGTACACATAGTTGAATCATCTACATTCCTTTGTATTTCACTGGTAAGTAAGTAAGTTATGGTTGGTTGTTTTTACTTAGCGACATATCAACCTCTATGTATTACTTAATTCCAAAATATAAATATTTTGTATACAATTTTATTTTCATTTTTTTTTTTAGATAAAAATGGTTCAGTGGTACAAGTCTTATTAATTAATCCATAGCTGGGGGTGAAGAGGTTGGTTCATACCTTTCCCAAAGGTATTTATGTATGTGATTATAGCAAATCCACTGAAATTAGAACTTGGCTCTCTGATTAAGAATTCTAAGCAATTACCAATTATGCCACCTGCACATCCAAGCTTACCTGAAAAAATATTCAAAGGAGATATACAAAGAACCTGTATAAAACACATTTCTAGATAAGATATAAATATTCCTACAAATTTTGTTTGTTTTTTAATACAGCAACATAAGTCAGTATTATTCATCATCTCCCTTTGGTATTTTTTTTACTACATCATAAAGTCAGTGTATGAACCAGTAACAAACTTTTACCAAACAATTTTAGTATGCTTTTGAATATTTACTATACAGGTGGGCAATGGAAAAGTATTCCATTTGTGATTGGGTGCGATGCCAAATAGGTTGGGAACACCTGGATTAGAGGAAGCCAGCCAGACAGACACTAGGATAAACAATGACTGAAAACAACGAAGATGATAACAACAAAGATGAGGACATATTTACATTTGGACTAAGAATTGTGTAAAATCAAGAAAAGATCAATTATTTGAATCATAATTATGGATTATCTGATCAATTTTTACTAAGCTGTGTTTGGCAACAGGCAAAATTTGAAGAAAGAATAATAAGTTTGTGTGACTCAAATCTTCCAGGTGGAGAGGGACTACATCCTGTTTTAATAAATGCGAACTGTTAAGCAAATGTATGACAAACCTTTATTTGATGGCTTTTTTTCTTTAGGACTTCATTGGACTAATGTTTTTGTTGAGGGATTTGTTGATGTTTAGGAAAGGGAGGGGCAGTATGAAAACACAAGTGTCGGAAAAAATTATGCACTGACAGGAAATGCCACAGATGTTGGAATGCTTCAATTTTAAAATTTTATATAATTCCATCAGCAAAAATATTACTTCAGTCTGATAAAGTCTTTAAAGTGAAAATGAGTTGCACTAAATTTTTTCCATTTCGTCATACATTTGCCAAACATTGTTTTGATATATAAAAATGTAAACATCATATACTCCCAGTATGTATATTTCTGAGATGAGGTATTATGTACACTATTTACATTATTCAGACTGTTGTCCTCATCAAGGCACATTGGATAATGGCATTGGTTAGTTCAATACCCGGTTAAGGTAGTGGAGAACTTTCAGAGAGAAATTAACAGGAGATAACTAACACATCCATTAAAAATGGCACATGGAACTCAACCGGTCTATCCCAGTGAGCAAAATAAAGGGTTCAGTTCAACATTTCAAACATCTGAAGAAGGCCAGAGCATACAACAGTTGAAACATTGTAATATGGTGACAAAGATGAGGACAATAGTCCAAATAGTCCAAATAATGTAAATAGTGTATCATATTCTCCCATAATTACAATTCTGAAATTTGATTTTTATCTGGACTCAAAACCCAAACAATGGCAAATACAAAACTTCTTCACTTGCCACAGTAAGGCTAATGTTTGAGGTAGATATTTAATGCTTGGTGACCGACTTATTTGCAATATTTTCCTCCAGTCTTTATGCCCATCTATTAGGTTGGTGCAAAAATAATGACGTAATAATGTCGTTTTTTGATGTATTTTTTAACGTCAAAAAACAACATTATTACGTCATTATTTTTGCACCAACTTAATATTTAACATTCTACATTTTTTTTTTACAAGTATTAATTTCCCTTTCAAAGCATTTTTTTTCAATACCTACTGTAATAGCCTCAATTTAAATTTCAGTCAAGCTCATTTTCTGTTCTCATAGTAGGATATGACAACACCACCTCAAAATTCAATCACGCAACTAGTTAGAGTCACCAGCACTGGCAGAAAAAAAAAAATCAATGGAGTTATTTACAAAGTGATAACATTTTATACCAATGAGTATTCACAGATATGTTTGCATATATTGAAAATAAAGAGAAAAAAAATAGAGAGGTAAAGAAGACAATATATCAACTTAGAAACTTCCCTGAGAAAGGAGAAATATTTTTATATGCAGACTCACAAACTAAGGAAAGAAAAGTTTAAAAAAAAAAAGTTAAAAAGGACAAAAATTGGCTGACCCTTTGGTAAGGGGTTTTGAACAAATGACATAACACATTTGCTTTATAATAAATAAGCCTCAAAAAAAGTTTGGAAAAACTATTCCCATAAGCTCTCATCTCCATCCCAGCAAAGATGAACATTAAATCAGTTGCCTAATAAACTTATAAAGTTTGTTTTTAACTGATATTTTCTTTGTTAAATTAAAACAGCTATTTACTGGCTTTGATGCAAAGCCATGTTCACACATTGACATCTCAACTAAAATGACCTGCTCATGTTTCATCAAACATTAAAAAAAGAAAATCAAAGACCCGCAAACCAGCTAAATCAATCATTCTCTTTTTGCTAAGATTAGTTTAGTCTAGAACAGGGGTCTCCAAAGACATTGATATTAACCCCTGGTGGTGAACTGGACAATTCTAGGGGTTGATAAATGTCTGACGAGTCAAAAGAGTGCTGATAAATCAGAGTGACATGATGAAAGCTCAACAATTTCCAACCAAATGTTAATATCCTTGCTAGTGCTCATCAAATTCATCCTTCCTGTTAGGGATGTGAGCCAATTTAATAAAAAGGTAGATTTATGTATTTTTAATGTGTTTATTATTACCTATATTATTTATGAAGCTTTTTTTCCCCCTCATCATTATTAATATTATTGTTCAGAAATTGGTGCATAAGAAGAATAGAATTCGAAAAAGGAATAAGAAAACAAAGCTAAAATGGATTACATCAAGAAACAATAAGGAAGGAAAAGAGAAAAAGGTTTTTCTACCCTTAAAAATATAAGTAATACTCAAAAAAGCCTAAGAGCCACACGAGGTACTGGATTATTGAAGGAGGTAGTTCCAGGGTTCTAAGAAAAACAGGTAAGAAGCAGGTTATGAGGATATGTATGATAGATAACAGTTGACCCTAAACTTGAAAAGGGGTTAAGATTGTAGTGATCAGGGAAGCATCCTTTTGGGAGTCTGTTCCTCAAAGTATTAGCTCTCAGGAAGGAGCTGTCTAAATAAACTAATAGAATATGAAGGGTATGAGGATGATTTGTATGCAATATGGTTGGTCTTAGCTTTAAAAGTTAGAACTGGTAGAGGCAAGGAATGTAAATCATCAGAACATTTTCCATGGAAATGGCAATAGACTGGTAATGTTTCATTTGTAAGAAAAGGGGTGATAGGTGAAATATAATTAATCACTGAAAAGGCTGTATAGATGCTTTTTGAACTCTGTCAAAGCTGGAAAGGGAGGAAGGAAATATGGCAGCAAGAAACCATTTTTGGTCTGATTTGTACATGCCTTGGAGTTGATAAGGGATCAAGGTTTCAATGAAGGGTTCAGTGGTTTAAAATGATAGGCGACACCAGATCTAACTCAAAACTGAAGCACTCAGTGAGGATCCATTCATTACAGTTGTAACAGTTTCTGAGGTTTGCTTGCTAACTATCTAGGGCAGACATTTTTATTATTGACTAGCAGTAGAGCCTGGTGTTGCCCGGGGATGTAACAGTAAGAGATAGATCAAGTATCGACCATCATAAAGACTGAAAAATAAAATTGACAAAGATTATTGTTTAAGGTTGACAGACATGCATGTCTTAATTAGTTTTTTTTTCGTTTTTTTTTTTACGAATTGGTCAAACCCAAACTCAAACAAAAACATTGTTTTCAACTGTTATGAGTCTACTGATTGAATAGAATTTTATTATCAACAATTGTCTTGTAAATGGAATTTTTAAAGCATTCTGAATGTAAAAATAAAGAAAAAAGTGTGCAAGACAATAAGAAACACTACGTGCCAAAAAAAGAAAAAGTGAAGTTTTGTTGAAATCGGTTGAAAAATGTAGGAAATCCGATCCCATATATAAACGAACACAAACAAACAACCTGGGTTTTATAATAAGTGTAACTTGATATGAGTTGTCCCCCTTTCATTCTTGCAATGCCTCTTAATCGTGTTTTCAAATTGATTTCATGCAAAAACAATTGTGTTTTTCCAATTTTTGGCACTGACAGAACCACCGCAAGGTAATTTTACATAGTCCTGTGAAGTTTTGTTGAAATCAGTTGAAAAATGTAGGAAATTCGATCCAATATATAAACGTACAGACACACACACACAACCTGGGTTTTATAAGTATGATATCTGTCAAACTTTGCCTGAAACAAGTTTTAAGCAAATGGTGATGATCCAACTTACTATTTAATACGGTTACAGTAACTTGCTAACCACTACTGCATAATTTACAAAGTTAAGTAAGGCACTACATCACAGGTTTGGGGACACCTAGTGAGAATCTAACTTACTGTATGCATAATATTTTGGATATGATCAAAGAGTCCTCCCCCACAACAGATGCCTCAAACCACAGGATGTAAAGAACTCGATATACTGCATATTCATAAGTTTATTTTGTAACCTAGTGTATCTGATGCTCAATCATCACATCACAAGCAACCAAAAGACACCTATCAACATAAGGTAGGTTTTAGTAAATAATATCAAAATATTATGTAGGATGTGTTGCAAAGAAAAAACTTAAAATTCTAGAAGCCATTGTAATGCAAAAGAAACAATCCACATTAAATAAAAGAGCTTTCTTCACAGGAAGCGTGTATAAAATATTTACGATGTGTATATTTGATATGCATAGAAAAATAATACATACAAGTATTGAATATATTATTTTTCATTTTACTGTTACATATGATATCTGAAATTGAATTCTTTTCACATACACACTTTATATATATATATATATATAAAGGACTTGCCATCATAGTATGAAATGCATCAGCTAAGAAAAGTTTTTGTTATGTCTATTCATAGTCTTTTTACAGAAAAAATTTTTGTTGTGTGTGTGTATAGATATATATATATATATATATATACGTTTATGAACAGTAATTTGGACTTTACTAACCAGATGCTTCTCTGTAGCTAAATAGTATAGCACATCAGATCAAATGACAGTTTCTGTATAGGAATACAGGTTCAATTCCTGTTGGGGAACACATATTTTCTACAAAATTTCACAAACATTCAAGCTGGTAAATGTAATTATTACTGTTTAATTAAAAACAGAGCATTTGCTTCCATAATTTGTATCTACAAAAATAACATATAAACAGAAAATATATTAAATAATTGTCGGACTTAATCCATTTCATAATATGTATTTTTTGTGTATTTGGGCAGTAATCCCTCTTTCATGTAAGTTTCATCAAAGATGACTGACAAGGTTCTGCTATTAAACTTTTTTATTCAATTTTTCTTGTGTTCATATAATTTGTCTTTTCTGGACATAAAATGTCTAAAAACTGTCTGAATATTTTACATATCCAAGTGCTTTTGGCTATTCTATTAGCCATTATCAAAGATGTTTTTTATTTTTTTAAAACTTTGTATGCTTGCATATATATATATATATATATATATATATATATATATATATATATATATATGTATTAATCATTTCAGCCCAATCAAGGCAAAAATGCCACTAAGATGCAAGGGATTACTGAGAAAGAAAGAAAATGAGATGTTAAGAAAAATGGACAATAAAAAAATATGGTTTCAGAAAGACAGAAGATAATGATTTACATTGCATTTAAATGTTTTAAGATTCTAAGTGGCATGGAAACAAGAAACCAGAAGAGAGTTCCACAATTGAGGAGTTCAAGTATGGAAGCTATTAGACCAGGTTTATGCTCATATCTAGTTATTCCAGCAATAAAACGATGAGACTTACTTGCCAATCTAGTAGTATACTTAAATTCATGTGGTCAAGGTACCAAAGTTGAAAGCTCATTAGAATAACCGTTATAAAAATATTTATTAAAAAAAACACAGGGAAGCCATGTTATCTCAGTGGGAAAGTCAAGATGCTAGGTCAGGGCCAATAATATTATAGGTCATTCTTAGATTTTGCCAAGAATCTCGAGATATATAGCCAGAACACCAGACCAGATATAGCAGTAATATTTAATGCATGAATGAAGGGTAGATTTATAAACGTGCAATATGGATTCTGGTACAACACAGTGAACCAACTATGTATATATACAGAAATACGTTCACACAAACACATGAGTTATATATGGATGTTTTCTCTGTACTTAAGATTACAATAAGATAAGAATTGACCAAGACTGTCAATCCAATAGAATGCCTAAACATAAAACTGAATCAAATACTGATATTATTGGAATTTTTTTAACAGAACCAACTTGGTAGACATAATCTCATGTCAAATAGCATTTTTCTCGCACTATAAAGCACAAATATAGGCAATAATATTCACTCTGCCTTGAAGTTTAGGATGGTTATCTCTTGGTTCAAAGCAGTAAACTTGGGTTCAGGAGGCTTACAGATTAAATCCCCAGTGACAGATAAGCCATTGTTATTACCAATGAGACGCCAGGAGAAGTGAAAACTATTTAACCGAATGTTTGAAAGAAGTCACAATGAGAAAATCATTTGAAAGCATTTATACTTCAAAGACCCACTGAAGAATAATCAATTTAAAACTATTTATTCAAAAAGGCTTTTGAAAGAAGGAAAAGCAGAAAAGATTGATATTTAAAAAATGACTTTTAAGGGCAGATTTTGTACAAATCCAACATACTATCTGGACCTGCCACATGGCTAACATAATTGCTTATTTCTTACCAGTGCCCCTGTCAAATTTCAAGGTGGATAGACCCTCACCAGCTTGAAGATTGGTGCAACATCATCTTCCAAACCATGTCAGACTAAATTTTGTGAATCTCCAAGTATTCAGATACTGCATGTGTGTTTGTTTGTGTGTGTATGTATATGTATATATATATATATATATATCTATCTCAGTTTAATGGGTGTTTGTACCACCGTAATGCTTGCTGCATGGTTGTGTTATTGTTTTTGTTTACAAAACTAATTTCCCCAGCAGGGTTTTTTGGTGAGAAATATAGCTAGATACCAACCAGGAAAACAAAACCTGCCAGATGAATCCGTCATGTATAAGAGTGGGGATGAAGAAACACCAGAACCTTCATCACTTCAGATTGTCTTTGAGTTTATCTTTGAAATGCAAGAGTGGCCTACCAACTGACTTGATTTTTAGAAGCTGGTCAAAGAAGAAGAGTTTTGGATGTCTGCTATCACTTATAAATTATGTTGCATTTAGTCAGAACTTCACTATTTCTAATGTGAACAGTCAGTTTTCTGTCACACTCTCATTATATATATACATATATATATGTCTGTGTGTGCGTTTATGTATATAAACTACTTTGTAGAAGACTAATATACATTTCTCTTATCGTTTAGGAGACTGTCAATAATAATAAAGTATGTGTATATATATATATATATATAATTATTTATTTAAAAATATGATTCCAACACACTACATAAGAGTTCTCATGTTTCAAAACAAGAGCTGAAAACTTCAATATAATTATTTGAATTAAATTGAATTAAAGTAAGCTCTGTTCCATCTTCAAGCAAAATTTTTTTTTGAATAACTTATTTCTGAAATTTACGTGTTTTAATAGCATATTCATTATTGAAATCAAAATTTCCATGGTAAGGGCTAGAGCGATTGTTTAAATAGAAGGGGTGTAGGGTGTTAATAATTTGTATCAGTATAGAGTTACATTCATAGATGTCAAGTCAGGGTAAGGTTGGGGTGTCTAAATTTAAAACGGAAGATGATTTCGCCTAGTCTGGTTTACATGACAGCTCTTGTTTTGAAACATGAGAACTCTTATGTAGCATGTTGGAAGCATATTTTTAAATAAGTAATTATATTTATGCTCTACTTTTGTATCGAGCACTATTTTTTAAAAATAATAACAAAAACTTTGGATTATTTACCTAACAAGTTCTTTCCTATTTTCTATATATCTGCACACACACACACACACACACACACACACACATATATATATATACACACACACACAGATCAAACTACAAATTACCCTTGGCATTGGTCAGTCACTTTTCTGAACAGAGTGTTATATGTAAACATATTCTTCCAATTTCTATTAAAAGTAATCCTGAAAAATTTATATATATATATCTCAGTCATGTTCATAGGCAGCAAGAGATTTTTTTTTTCTATGTAAAGATCTTATTTTTATGTGATTTATCCAAATATATTAAACAATAGAAAAAAATAATGAACTTCTCCAAACATGCAACTATTTGGTAGCTGAGATATATGCTATGTTTCCCCTCTTGCACTTGCTGTCAAAATTCAAGCCCAGGTAAAATCAAGGATTTTAAATGTTGATTTTCAAGTAAAGTTGACAAGAATTAATCTACTTGTAAAATCATTAATATCTAAATGAAATAAAAAAATATATATGCCTTCAAAGCCTCTTTTACAATCAACAGCTGTTTCAAAGCAACAGGTCCGACAATATATTAAGTAGCCAGTGATAAAGCAGTTTCTTTAGAAAGATGTGGTACCTCTCTTTCCATTCTGCCATTTACTTCTTAAATGGATTCAAATTGTATTCCTCTTAGTGAAGAGTCTAATACCTCACTTTGTTCTCATTTTATCCTAAGTGGCCACCAATTTGTATTCTCAACTGAGACATTCTTAATGTAGCACTTTCCCCTTTTCCTTCTTCATTGATGGCTTTTAGAAGTCGCTACCTTCCTTTCAAACATTCAACTATCTGTGCTCCTTAAACAAAGTGTACTAATATTTCTCTTCTTCTAGATTTCTCACTTATTTTTATTTTCATCCTCAGAGATTTACTTAAGCTACTGACCCACCTTGATCTCCTCTCACCAAATTTCCTCCACCATTAATCTTTTTTTTCCTCTCTCTAATCAAATCTACACAAATATTTAATATATAATATACATTCATTTTCTGTCTTGCTTATTCTCACTCATTTTCTCTCTCTCTCTCTCTCTTAATAAATCATTCATCTGATTCTCTCATTCACTTTCAGTCTACCACCAAACTTCTAGTTTTATATGCCACCTCCATTCAGAATATGGGTGATCATGGCTCTAAACACCTTCCTGTCGTTTGTTACTCTAGGTAGCTTTTGACTCTTTATCATCCCTCTTTCACCATCTATTCTAACATCTATTCATACACACATGTTAAGTTACTTGCTGCTTTCACCTGCTTCTCTTGCCATCATTAAATCTTCTGAGAGTCAAATTCTCCAGATTCTTTCATCAGTGTATTTCAGAAGTTTCAGCTATCTCATTCTGATTGTAAGTTTAAAGTTTCTTTGTAGTTCCTATTTTCCTTAAAACGTTGCTCATTGATCACATATTCTGTTCATGGTATTCTCAGCATTTTCTTTTTTTTAGAGCCAAGTCTGTCACTTCAAGTTTCTTCATCATCTGTGAAGAGATTGTTGTAGAGAGGATTAGATATTACACTGCAATCCAGCACATTTTTCTGTTTCAAAGTGAATTTCCTATGTCTTATCATTTGGCATAATTTCTGGGAGACAACTTTTTCACTATCTTTTTGCACCTTTAGATTTTTGTATCACATTTTCCATCATCATCATCTACTACACCAAATTCAGTAACCAATCCTTTAAGCCCGTGAGTTCAAACCCTAGGACAGGTAGTACAAAAATGCTCAAATTCAATAAAAGCTGAATGAGGAATAAATGAACAATTAACCAAGATTTTTTTTGTCAATCATTTCACCTCAACGAAGGTGATAATGCCACTAAGATGAAAGGAGATACAAAGAATGAAAGGAAATGAGAGTACATCAATAGATAAGGATAATAAAAGAAAAGGCTTCTGGATGACAAAAGATGGTGATTGATCTTGTATTTAATGTTTTGAAGATTGTAGATGACAGGGAAGCAATAAACTAGAAAAAAGTCTCATAAATGCGGTTCAAGAAAAGAAACTCTTAGAAAAAAACTTACCATTACATCGAGCTATTTCAACAGTAAAACAATGAGACCTATTTGCCAATCTAGTACGAAGCTTAAATTCATGCAGACAAGGTGGAAAGCTTACGAGAAAAATTGCCATGGGAAATATTTATATATTCCTAGACATGGACAGTGAAATGAAAACAATCTGCCTATTTCTTTGAAGGCTACCTGGATTGACTTATCATCTGAAGAAGACCAGGAGGCATAACGACCAAAAAATTGTCATTCTAACAACAAAGATGAGGACATGAGTTCGACTATAAATAAAGACAACTTCTGTTTAATTAAATTATTAAACAACTTATCCACTTCACAATTTAACATATGTTATGGAGAGCCATCATTGCCCACATCCTAAAAGAACATGGGACATAGAAGATTTAAAGAAATAATGCTTAAGACAACTCTTTATTCTTTCATTCAGTCTTTCTCTATTTTATCCCAAACCCTGCTCTCTCTCTCTTCTTCCATTTTTTCATTTACTCACTTCTCTCTTCATCTAAAACCTCCCTGTTATCTACTCTTCTTTTTCCTTCACCTTTTCTTACAATCTTTCTTCTATTAAACCACTCTCTCTTTTTTCCAATCAACCACCCTCTTTCTCAGTCTTTCTCCTTTCAGACGATGACTGATATGGATCCTCAAAAGAAAGTTCAAAAGTTGACCCTGCTAGAGATGTCAGTGATACATTAAACCAAAGCTTTGTTTGATCTGGGTTTTGAGCCACTGAGCCCTGACGAGCTTCTCTTGATCTTCTTCTGACTGTTCAATAGGATTAAAGTTCTAATGTATTTGTTAATGACCTCTGATGGACTTGGTAGGTTTTCAGGTCTTTCTTTGAAACTTTTCTTACACAAAGTACAGCCTTGCTGGATCAGTTCAAAGGTACAAATTCAGTATCTTTGTGTTATAACAATAATTTCAAACAAATGCTCATTTAAATAAAGTAGTCATTTTAGCCTTAGTTACAATATTCCATGAAATTATATACAATTTCTGTCCCACAGTGGTTTTTAAATGTAATGTATGAAATAGGAATGCAAAAGTAAAACCTCTATGAGAGAGAGATAGTATCAAATTTATTTTACTTTTAGATTCAAGCGAATTCAAATAGATCATTTTTTTGTATCTTCAGATTTTCTATTAAGTTGCATATCAGAACTGAAAAGAGTATATATATATATATTTATATTTCCTAAACAAGTTGTATTGAATAAAACCAACAATGAAACTGGCTTCCCCAAAACCCCAATCAAGAAGACAAATGTAATATATGAAATCGATTGTCCATAAAGAGACTGTTGTAGAATACCGAAGGACAATAATGGAGATGTCTCCTTTCATATAAATACAGTAGTAAATACTCTATGTTGGTCTGCAGTTGGAGATTCATTGTGGAATTCACTTGACTCACTTCTAATAGTTGACTACTACTTCTACACACTGCTGGCAATTATATGTATTTTTCTTGTCTTAAGTATTATTGTTCATTACCAACTTTCATGTGATTATTCTGTTCAGCAACCTTCCCTAGGTTACAACAGAGAATATCGTCCTTAGTGACAAAAAAAAAAAAAAAAGAAAAAAATATTTGTACATTTGTCAGACTACTACTCTTTCATGCAGACTCACTTGACATTTGCTACATCAGACTTCTATGCATTCTTATATAAAGAATCATATCTTAAGGTATGACATCACTAAGATCTATTTTAATACCTTAAAACACACACTGTTAGAATAAATAAGTAAATTAAACAAAATAGCTTTTAATAAAAGAAATAATCTTTTAAACTTATTCAATAAGTAACAGATATAAACTAGACCAAATTGATACAGGGAATTTAAGACCATTTATACATTGTCACCATCAAAGCTTAAACTCGAATTTCAAAGACTAAACACCTTAACAGAAAACATTAACAAAAAGTCTTTTTCTTGAATTATTCAAATCTCATGTTCTTGATAATCTCTTTTCCAAAAGCCATGATCATAGCTCTCCAGAAATTCCTTTTGTTATCTGGGAAACACTGTAAGTTATTGCAAAAGATAGTGGAGTGGTTTCCTGTTGCTGTCTCCACAGTCTGAAT
Organism: Acanthosepion lycidas; assembly: GCA_963932145.1. Lineage (NCBI taxonomy): Eukaryota > Metazoa > Mollusca > Cephalopoda > Sepiida > Sepiidae > Acanthosepion > Acanthosepion lycidas. The sequence continues at coordinate 50,005,921 of OZ010575.1, forward strand.
TCAAAGTTATTCTTTTTCTTGGCTGGCTGCAACCCTAGGCTACATAACTCGACTTACCCTGCTATTAACCCCCATAGATTGGAGTAAAAAGAAGAAAGAGATTCATTCCTTTCCCAAAGTTATAAAGTGGATGCAGCAGACTAGGCTAGAATTTTTAAATCAGCTCACTGATTCCCCTTTCCATGCCTCTATTAAATAAAAAAAAAAGAACAAACTATTATATAAATGAGCAAAAATCTTTACTAAGCTTATATAATAACACCTCCTTTTTCACTGATATCACACATCACATTCATCATAAACATTTTAACAGTAGCACTTGCCTTTGGGTGGGTCTTAAACATGTTATTGAGTGAAATCTATAAAAAAAAAAAAAAAAAATCAGAAAAATCTGTGTGCTATCTTTTCATATATTTCTGAAGATATACCAAAAGCCTGTTACTCAATGGTGAAAAATTCACTTATTTCAAAAGACAAACAATTATTTTTTAATATAATTTTTTCCAAGACACTGCACTTAACTGAGAATATTAATCACATAAACCAAACATTATAACAGTGAAAATTCCAGATGAAAATTCACCTCATAAATACATGACAAGACTTAGTGACCCAACTTCATGTATAGACTCCAGTTCTAAATAGTAATCAGTTCCATTTGAAATAAGAGAAATGTTAGTTTTGTCACCTTTCCAAATTATAAGAGCTTCGTTATTTTTTAAGTCCTTTTGAAGCATGATTTAATGCCTAGGTTAAAATTCAGATTCTTTTCATCTCATAATGTCTACTTTCTATGCTTTCAGCAAGTCTCATAATCCAGTTGTGATGTCTTTGTAGTTGTGGAAATTATTTTATGCAAAAACACAGAATTTGAAGTTCATTTTTAGCATTGTTGTCAAAATTAAAGTGCAAACAGCAGTTTGGTCTGATGTAAATAATTCTATGTTTGATAAATTCTTTACAAAAAAACTAAATTGAAAAAAATATAAAAAAACAATTTTCAAGAAAAAGGTTAATAAACTTATTACAGCTAGTAATGCTGAAATCAGATCTTCTAAAAAAAATTGTAGCTGAATATTCCTTGGGTTATCATAAAACTGGTTCACCTTCAGATCATGTAATTTCAAAATTTTTCCTCCTGTACATTATTTACCAAAAACTATATACCAAATGATCCTACCATACTTAACACAAAAAAACATTAGTATTAATTCTCCCAACAAAATTCTTCAAATATTACACTCAAATGTACTAATGGTAGTTTTGCTTTGTTAGACGTGGAATATTTCTTTAATGGTTCTGTCAAAGAAATTATAGGTTTGACAATACATAATATCTACAAGCACCAACTCGTATTAAACCAACTTCAGTCCTGTAACACACAAACACATTTCTATTAGGTTGGTGCAAAAATAATGTCGTTTTCTCACATATGTTACTATGTGAGAAAACGACATTATTTTTTGCACCAACCTAATATATCTACTCTGGTAATAATTTATATATACAAATTGAAGGGTCACCATTCAGCCCTACATTATTTTATGTCTGTATGTTTAATTTGTCTGGTTCTTCAGAAAAATGCTGATAATATCATGGACGAAGCATGTAAGCAACAAGGTCATTTTAAGGAAAATGAACACAAAGACAACACTTGCACAGAATCAGAAAGAGTTATAATTTCTAGAAGACATAATGAAAAAAAAGATGTGTTAGCAAATTTGAAAGTCACAGGACATGCTAAAAGCCAGAGGGATGGAGGAGCCACAGCTAGTAACCACCTTAAGGAGAGAGTATAAATGTTTGGCTGAACAGGGAATGAGAGAGATAGTAAGGCAATTTTTTTTTTTTTTAATAATTTCATCCCAAACAAGTCAATAAAGCCACTAAGATTCAAGGGGGTCACTGAGTTTGAAAGAATATGAGAAAAATAAAAACATTATTAAGGAACGAGAACAATAAAAGAACAGAAATAAAGAAAACAGAAGATAATGATTGACATTGCATTTAAATTTATCAAGATCAAATGGTTACATCAAGTAATTTCAGGTATCTAATATTAAGTTGAAATTCATTAAATCAAGGTACCAAATAAAAAAAAGCTCAACAGAACAAGTATCATGTAAATATTTATAGAAAAGACACAGTGAAGCTACATTACAATGGTAGGAAAATGACTGAAGCTGAGATACCAGGTCAGTACTGATAACATTGCTGATTCTTCTTTGGATTTCATCAAGAGTATCTAAATACAAAGCAGATGCACCAGGTTAAATGTTAGAGTTACAAAAGATAGGAAGGTGTGGTGAGCCATGATCACCCATATCCTGAAGGAACATGGCACCTAGAAGAAAAAGCTAGAAAACAAAATCCATAACAATTTTACCATACTATGAGTTACGTTAGATTAAATACGAAAAACACATTGAAGAACACACTTCTTGACTGATTTATGAATTCAATAATAGAATCCCTTTTCTGGCAGATTTTCATTTTCTTAATTTTACAAGTTCATTATAAAAAAACAAAACAAAAAAAAAACAATCACAGTATACAAAAGACACTTTTCATCCATTTGCAAACATCTTTGTCTTGGGTGACTTCAATGCTCACCATGACACATGGCTGAAAAATTCTAAAAGTATTCAGTCATTAAATTTTTCTCTTGCCCAGTCACTTACTAAAATTGAGGACTTCCCTACTCATTTCTCTAGCCAAACCAAGCAACAGGCTTCTCTACTTGATTAATTTCTTTCCGCGCTCTTGCCAAGCTTCGGAATACTGCCTTCTCAGTAACTTGGAACACTCTGTGGTAGCTTTTGATATTTCATTCCAAACATCCAATAAACAGGAACCCCTATCCATAAAACCTCTTTTCATTACCAGCATTCTGATAGGGACTCATTGCATTATTTTTTTCATGATACCCCTTAGACTGACGTCTTCAACTTTCCAACTGAAATCTGCACCACTGAGTTTTCTTCTTGGGTCAAAGCCAGCATAAACACTTTCATCCCTTCTCAGAAATACCAGGTGAAATCTCAATCTAATCCATGATTTACGCCAGCATGCATGGCTGCCATAGCACACAGGAACCACTATTTTCGGCTATACCAGCATGAGAGCTCTTAACAGGCACCGACAAGGTCAAAATGGCAGCTGCTGTAAAAAACAACCTCAAGACCTTTGTTAACTGGGGCAAAAGATAGCTTGTCAATTTTAACACCTCCAAAACTAAACTTCCCTCCATTAATCATCTGAGAGACCTCTCTCTGTCTTCCATCAACATGACTGATGCTAACCTCCATGAAAGTGACTCATTGCACTTGGGCTAACATTCTCAGCTGACAAAGTAGAAAGACTATATTGAATCAATTGCTAGGTCAGCTGTTTAGAAGGTCAGTTCACTTTGTTATTTGAGACAATTTTTTCACTCCAGAATATATCTTTGCATATCTAATAAGCCTACTGTTTGTCCATGCTTAGAATATTGCTGTCATATATGGTCTGGTGCACCTTCTATTTACCTGGAGCTCCTTGATAAGATCCAAAGAAGAATCAGCAATATTACAGGTTCTGATCTGGCAGCTCAGCTTCTTTCTCTTACCCAGCACCATAAGGTTGCCTCCCTGAGCCTTTAGAAATAGTTTCATGGTAATTATCCAGATAGGCTTTTTGCTGTAGTACCAAATCTTTATGAATGTAAGAACAATAGTAGACTTGCTGTGAGATCTCATTAATTTACAGTTATTCTGGCTAGATGCAGTTGTAAGTTCTACACTAACAGTTTCTTTTTGTTTTTGAACTTCTCGTTTGTAGAAATGCTTTCCAGCCAACTTTAATCTGGAAAAAATTTAAATGTAATGTCAATAACTATCTACTGTCCTTCTCATTATTTTTTTTCTCTTTCTCTCATTACTAATGTTTCTGTTCCTAATTTCTGCACACCCTGTAACCCCTTGTGTTTTAGCGACTGTACTGCCTTACTTGGGGTGATACAAATTAAAATAATAAAAAAAAGAGTAAACTTTTGTAATTTTCATATATCAAACTGAATGTTTTCATATAGCTGTTATGAAAAATCAACACTCAAAATGCAAGATCTCCAGTTGAAAATGAAAAACATGCATGAAAATAAAGTAATAATAATAGTAATAATGATAACAATGCAATCATAGCCCACAAGTAGTATTTTCTCTTGACTCAAGTAAAAACCTAGATTTTGATGTGGATTTTCAAGGCTGTCACTGTGTCAGTCTTTGTAAGAATTGTACAGTTGGATCTTTCTATCACTAGAACTTCGAAAAATTTTGGCCTTATGCCAAACTAAATTTCTTCACACACATTATTTTATATTGATCAGAGTAACAAAATAAATCCTTATTAATAATAGTTTCCAAAACTATGTCATTAATAAGCAAATAAAATAAGACTAATTTCATTTATTTATTAAGATATATAACAATCATCATAATTTCATTGTCTCTAAATTCATTATAACTATACACAAAATGAAATAGAATTCGCAAGTGTAAATTGTAATAAAGACCAACAGTTTATCATTTGTTATAAAAAAATTAACCTGATGCTTACAAATAAGACTGTGGCTGAAAAATTACCTTCATATAAAAAATTAAGAATTGTCATGCTCTTTTAGAGACTACATCTTCAACACTAATAATCAACATAATAAAAATATACATAAAATTCTTATATATCACAAAACCACCACATTTTTCATAGGTTAACTTGTCATATATTGATTTATGTGTACAAATACTGATCAGAATATCACTCAGAACCAAAATATGACTTAATATCAACATAAATATTAGCTGATAAACATACAATACTAGAAAGACTCAAAACACATGACAGAGTATTTGCAGATATAAATGGTGTGGACATAGAAATCAACACTGTATAGTTCTGTGTGTGTGTGTGTATATATATAAATATATATATATATGTGTGTGTGTGTGTATGTGTATATATATATATATATATATATATATATATATATATGTGCGTGTGTGTGTATGTTGAACAATGAAAATATTGAGAAATTAAAATTTTCAGACACATTGGGATGTATATTAACATTTTTTTGTTTTATTATTTCAATTAGATTCTTCTGAGAAACCCGATCTGGACGTTGCGATGAATGCCGAACCCAGTATTGAATAAAGACACACACACACACACACATATATATATATATATATATAAAAATATATAAAATTTTTTTTTTTTTTTTTAGAGAGACCACCAACTCACAAAATGATGATTTCCTGATCACTACAATCTTAAACTGTTACCATTTTCTTCATCACATATCTGCATAAACTCTGCCTTGTACAATACAACTATATATGTTGAGTGGCTCTTGGGTGTTCCATAGGATGAACCTCAATGTAAAAAAAACAAAACCTTTTGTCAAATATTATATATATATATATATATATATATATATATGGTACATTTGTAGCTGATGTATCACTGATATTGAGAATTGTTAAAAAAAAAAAAAAAAAAAAAATGAACAAGTCATCTAATTATTATGTAAATTGCAAATATTAACTTTTTCCGGAGCAGGGAGTTACGTCACTTTGCAGAAAAAAGATTTCATGCAATCATAAAATATTTAGAACAGCAAAAAAGATTGAACAAGAGTTGAAAAGAAATAATCATTTGGGTACAGGAATAAAAAGTGAATGCATTGACAAGAAAAACCAAAAGACATTACAACTGAAGTGTATTGAAGAAAGAAAATCTGTAATACATGCTGAAAAATTAGAGACATGTTCATGCTAGCAAGGATAGGATTGCATGGCTATTGTCCAGTGTGGATTTGCTTCCTATATATATATATATATATATATATATATATATATATATATATATATATATACACACGCACACAAAAAAAATCAAATCTTATCAAAATATCTGAGTCCCAGATCATTTCAAATATCTCTGTTCTTGAAAGAATTACTCCTTTCTCTTCCTACGAGTGTTAAAAAAATTAAAAAAAAATTGATTAAATTCATAACCTCCTTTTATTTAAAATATATAATAGATAAATTAATCCCAAACTAAAATAATATCCATATTAATTACATTATAAATAGAAATTTTAATAAAAAAAAAATGATTTACTCACTTTTGTTTATCAGACATTGAATTGTGTCACTTAGCATCTTCCATAATTTACCTTGATTTTTCAATTCCCAAATTTAAAAGTTTTGAAAAACAAACATTTTTACTTTCATTTATAAATGCATGTTGCAAAATAAAATCCTTACATTTACCCCGAGAATGTCAATCAGAGGACAAAACATGTCAACTAAGATAAGTTTTCCTTTTGTCTTTATTCATATTGTTCTTTTAGAGGATTATTTTAGTTATATCTGAAATTTTATGCACATACATCAGTATATATATATATATATATATATATATATATATATATATATATATATATATATATATATACTCTTAAGGTGTGCTATATTTATGGGATAAAGTGCTCCATATCAGAGATAGAGAGTGTGTAAATATAAAAGTGAACATTGAAGTCAACACTTAGAGGCGACAGGCTGTTTCATGCTAGATGATTGCGTCTAGCATGAAACAGCCTGTTGTCTATAAGTGTTGACTTCAATGTTCACTTATATATATATATATATATATATATATATATATATATATATAATATATGTATATATATAGTGGAGGATTAAAAATAACTATATATGATGGACTTTCCCAGCTTGTAAAAATTACATTAGACTGGAGAGTCCATCATACATAAAATAGGAGTTAGCTTTCAATCAACCTATATATATATAATTTCATAGATATCAGTCTGAGATATAAAAAATTTTAATATCACACCCATATATACTTTTATATGATATCTTTTATATACACATGTACACACCGATTTCATTTTGAAAATCATTAACATAAAACAGTGAATGCTTATTCCTCTGTTCTTCTGTTCCTTACTTGCCAAGATCAAATGGAAAACAAATAGAAAAAGAGAATAAATAAAACCAAAAAACAAAAGTGACTGATCTCTCTCATTGCTAAGCAGACGTATCTTTGAAAGTATTAAGCAAGATAAATGATAAGTTCTTGCGTGTAAATGAAATCATCCATTGATACTGACAAATGAAAACTTATATCTCTGCTAAAAGGCCAATTCGTATGGCTTGCATTAAGTGATCTATGCAAGTTGTGTCGCCTTTAAACTGATTGACTCTGCACATAGTGATATGAAGCTATGTAAGCAAGTGATGTTTATTCAACTCAAAAGCTTCCGAACCAAGTTTACGTTTATCAGTTTCTCTCTCTACTGAAAAATTCTCATGATCTAATACAGACAATGAAATTTTGTGAGTCCACATATAATGTATTAGGAATAAGACTGTTTCTTTTGACAGAAAATTAAAATATATATATATATATATATATATATATTTTAAATAAAAAAAAAGAAAAACCTTTAAAATCCATTTTGGTTATAATTTATTTCGCGAATATTTCTTCAGAATGAAAGTTCTTAAAAAATCTGAATTTAAGAATATTCATGGAATAAATTATAACTGAAACGGATCTTTGAGGTTTTTTTTCTTGATTTATCATTATAATGCATTGCAATTTAAATTTACATTGAGCTCTATTTGGATTAATATCTTCCTTGGAATTTTCCCTACCAGTCACAAATTGGTTTTATATATTATAAAAATTAAGAAATAAGAAGATGACAGATATCATTGCAAGTCATGCTTTGTTTTTGTTTTAACCTCATTCAGTGCATTCTTTCTTTAGCCTTCTTGAGTAAATGCATAAAAAGTTCTTGTTAAATATTAGACTGCCCTACATATCTTACGTCCATATATTTCACTTTGTGGTTCTTCAGAAAAATGCTGAGAATACCATAAGCAGAACATGTAAGCAACAAGGAAGTTTTAAGGAAAATAGACACAAAATCAACACTCTTACTTAAAACAGAAAAAGATCATTATAATTTCTAAGACACATACTGAAGTGTGAATGTGTTAGGAATTTTCATACTCATAGGACATATTAAAGAGAAGAGAAACAGATGAAAAACTGCAAGTAAATAACTTAACCACAGCTTGCATAACATGAAATGGGAGGGATAGTAAGAAAATATTTTTAAAATTATTTTTTACCTCAAGCAAGACAATAAAGCCACTAAGATGCAAGGGGTTACTGGGTAAGAAAGAATATGAGAAAAATAAAAATAAAATCATTATTAAGGAGAGAGAACAATAAAGGAACAGAAATTCAGAAGACAGAAGATAATGACTGACATTGACCTTCAAAAATTGCAATACAAAGTTGACTGGAAAGTAAGAAGCCAAAAAAGGGTTCCACGAGTGGGAAGTGCGAGAGAAGAAAATAAACTGTTAGTATAGAACTGACAATTACATCTAGCAATTTCAACTGTAAAATGATGAAACATGGCTGCCAATTAACTAATACAGACAATGAAATTTTTATAAGTTTACATATGACACATTAGGAATAAAACTGTTTCTTTTGACAGAAAATTTAATATATTATTTTTAACACTTTAAACATTATTTTTAGTGGATACTTGTATTTTAGCAAAGGCTCCGTTTATTTATTAAACAGTATATTTATTTTTGTCTGCCAGCCTCAATGTTCAAGAAATCTTATTAAGGAAAAAATTTATGTTCACTGGCATGATTTGAACCTGTGTCCCTCTGGTGTAGACAGAGATACCATTAGATCCAGAATTACAAAGAACCAGCTGTTCAGGTAAGGCCAAAATTGTACATTTAAGTGAAACTTTGCTAATTATAGATCTCACAAAATTTTTTTATATCTGCATGTTTTCATAAACAAAGTAAATTTTCTAAAGAAGGTAATGTTTTTACATTGATCCAAAAGATTTGTATCACTTTAAAAATTATTTTTAGTGGATACTTGTATTTGAGTAGATGATCTCTTATTTATTAGACACATTTATTTTTGTCTATCAGCCTGAATGTTCAGACAAAAATAAATAAACATACACTTTTTTTTTTAAAGCAATTCACTTCAAGCAAAGCGGGAGTGTCACTAGCACACAAGTAGTTACAGAGGATTGAGACCAAGAATAAAGAGGTGTGGTTGGGGAGAGGATATAGAGAAGGAAGGTGAACAAAATCAAGGTATCAGATGTCGATTGACATTACACTTGAATATTTGAAGATTATAGTCATAAGGGAAGCGAGCAAGAGAAAGGGACATTTAAATGTTACATTTAACTGTTTTGACAGTGAAAGGATGGGACTGAGATGCCAGTCTGGTAGCACGCTTAAATTCATGCAGTCTGGGAACCAGTGAAAATAGCTCAATGGAACAGTTGCCGTGAAAATACTTGTAGAAGAGACAGAGGAAGGCTATGGCACATCTGTGAAAAAGTGACTGTAGATTAGATGCCAGATCACGATCTATCACATTGTATATTTGTCTCTGGATTTTATTGTATAATGAATGAATGAATGAATGAAGCGTCTAATAATATATGTGTATCCACTAAAAATAACATTTAAATTGATAAAAATCTATCAGAATAATAAAAATTTATTACTTTCTTATAATACTTATATATAAAATCGAGAATAAGAATATTAATCCAAACTTTTCTCTCTAGTTTTTTTTTTTGAGGAGTCAAATGCATAAAATGTCCTTTCTTGAGATCAACAAGAAAGAAATGTTGGTCAAGGTATGACTGGTATAATATATATATATATATATATATATATATATATATATATATTAGATAATCCTTTTACAACCTCAAGATGGTTGTAAAAGGATTATCTAAGGTAATGTATTGCTGATATTTGGCACTGTGAAAAGGTACATTTTTTTTGCATATAATTATATGCACTATACAATTATTACTGAACTAATGGAGAGTAACATTAAAACTATTCTATCACTTAATACTTGCCTCATGATATCTCAGGTAGAATTCACTTAAATTTATCAAAAATTTCATTCTCTCATGATTGCATTTGTAACAATATCTATTAAACAAGTCTAAAGATACATTAATTTTAATGAATACATATATAACATGTATTTGTTTAAGAAAGAATTTGATAGCATATAATAGTAAACTACTATTGCTGAGGGCAAAATGAAAGTCATACCAATAATTATTCTTTCATTTATCTCATAACTATTCAATGATTCGATTGTATTTCTTCTACTTTAAATTAATCCTCTCATTGTTTTCAATGTATGAGGGTAAAGCAGCTCATTTGCTAGAGCCAACAACCAGACTACCCACACATATCATTGGATTATAATGTTGAAGGCTTGTGCAGAGCCAACTACACTTTTTGGAAGAGCTGAATACAGAGAACTGGTGCACAGTATACCACAATGTCACCAAACAACTTTCTGCAGGTTTTGAATTTAGAATTGTCCAAGACTATAAGACCCCATCTGCCCTGCTATTTACCCATTTCTGGGGGAAAAGAGATGGATTCATACCTTTCTCAAGGGTATTAGCATTTAAGTGAATATAATGAACTCAACTGGAATTTGAACTTTGCTCTCCAATTCCTCAAATCTGGCTGCTATCCATTACTCCATTATAATATATATATTACTAATGATAACACAAAAGAAAGCTCAAGAACCATTCAAGGTAGAGCCTTACTGAATAAGGTTGCAGCATGATAACTAAGAGGTAAAAAGTGCAGTTTATGAGGATATATAGGAAAGCTAATTGTTAACCCTCAACTTGAAGTGGTTAATATTGTAGTTGTGAAGAGAGTATCCTCTTTGGAGTTTGTTCCAGAAAGTAGTTGTTCTTGAGAAGGTGACTGAGTGGAACTTCTTTCTTGTTAACAGAACAGAGATAATGTAACAAAGTAGAAAAGCTGTCCAGACAACGAGTTTTGCATCTTCAAGGCAGGCATCTTCAGGGCGAAATGTGAGACTAACCCATGTGTAAGCATTGGAATTTTGAGGAAGAGATAATTATTACCTTCATCAGATGATATAACCTGAAAGTTTTTCTTTTTTTTTGTATTGAAGCTGTTAACATCTGCTGGATTTGAAATAAGTCCACCAATTTTTTTTTTTTTTTTTTTTATTGTTGGAAAAATTATAGTTCTTCCATATTTATTACAACTTTATACAATTATTTTGGTATTTATTTAACAAATCCTAATTGTTATATATGTAATCATTAGAGAGAATGAAAGTTTTGACAGATCTGTTTAAGGAACTGTACCTGTTACACATATAATCATTATAGTATCGCATAAGCTTTGGCTCAATCAGCCTTTAGATATTTCAATTGTTGAAGTCTAGAAGTTATGAGAGAATTGTTGAGAAATTTGAATATGCCATGTTAGTGCAACTAAACTGATATACTTTGACAACTTTTCAAAATCCATTTTACATGAGAATAAATTTCTCTTTCAAATGATAGCAAATTTAGCCTTGTTGACAATATTGGCTGTGAGATATGGTCTTGGAAATCCATAAGATTTTCAAAATGTTGCTCAGTCCTCACTTTCCCACCATGACAGTGTTCATAAGCATCTATGTAGCCTTGGGGTGATGAAGCATTTTTCACCTTTTAACCCCTTTTCTCACAGATGACATTTCACAAGCCTCTATTGCTATTTTCATGAAAAATATTCAGATAAACTATTAGTTAGGTCCACCAATTCAGACCTTTACAACTAAGATGCACCATGCCATGTACACATAGATGAATCATCTACATTTCCTTCCTGGTAAGAAGTTATGGTTGGTTGCTTGCTTATTTATGCTTGGCAGCATATCAACTTCTCCGAAATCAAAATATTTCATATGCAATTTTTTTAATTTTTGTTTTTAGATAATAGCTTAGTGTTCCAAATCTTACTAATTTAATCATACCTGGGAGGAGAAGAGCTTGATTCATACCTTTTCCAAAGGTATTTGAACCTAATATAAAGAACCCAACTGGAATTGGAACTTGGCTCTCTGATTAACAATTCTGAGTCATTATCCACTACACCACCCACACATCGAAGCTTACAACACTTGACAACCAGTCACCAATCTAGGTTCTGACTAGGTACTTTGGTGATCATACAGCAACCAGTGTTTCAATGTGTCGTGGCTGTAATCCAAAAAGGAAGTTACATTTGGACAACTTCTCATGAATCACTATTTTTTGCAACAGAGTCCCAAAAGGATACTGATCCAATTGCTACAGTATTAATTCCTTCAAGTCTAGGATCAACTGTAATCTATATGAAACAACAACTTCATTCAATAACCCTCTACCTTGAGTGGCTCTCGGGCCTTGTATCGAGTGAACAAGAGAAAGCAAAAACTGCTATCAATGTATTGAAGTACAGTGCTAAGCAGTTGTGGGCACATTCAGGTGCTCAAGAATTGTAAGCATGTGAAACATGCAGGTGCATTTGGCTACTTCCAGCGTTAAATGATTATGGGATTACAAAAGAAATAGCAAATACTTTAACTAAGGAGATTATTATTGCAACTTTATAGCCTTAAATCAGACACAGTTAAGCAAAGTTAATATCCAGAGCTACTACTCTTAATGGTTCTAATGTTAATAATAAAGTCATTATTTCTTGTCTTTCAAAGGAACAAATTATACTGCCACAAATAAATCACTTATTATTAGAGCAACAAAAATGAAAAGAGCAGACCAAATACCATTAAGCTTCTATTAACACTGCTTGCAATAGCAATGCAACCACCAGAGAGATTTATTGCCCTCCAAGCTTAGACACTTCAACAATTTATGGTTTTTGCCTTGGGGAATGGTAAATCTGGCAAAAATAGACTCTGCTATCTTGGCTCCTAATCTTGACATCTAAATGAACAAAATCCCAACTGGTCATCTAATATCAAAGTAATGGTCAAGGAAATGACCAGCAGAAATGGTCAATACAAAATCTACATATCGGCTTTCATATCGGGCTGGTTCTAAAAATAAGCATGGAATTTACAGTTGAATATTAAAGAGATGAATCATTGTACAGATATGCTAGTCTGTCCTGACTAAAATCTTTATCTACGCCTTCTGTGTCCACCCTCAGGTAGGTAAGTCATGGAACAACTGATAATACTAGGCCATGAAGTTTATAGTTTAGTTCCTGGTAATTCCTAGAAAAAGACATTTAACTGGAAAATTATATTGACTGATTCATTTTCTTATGATTTATCAAACCTTTGCAGGTTATATAAAGCCAGAAAATATTTTTAGATTGTATGCGTTTTTCTTTGAGATAGTAATGGTTTAGTGAGACAAGTCTTACTAATTAACCCATAGCTGGGGGAAAAAGTGAATTCACACCTTTCCCAAGGGTATTTGTATATAAATGAATATAACAAACCTAAACTGATGCTGAGAATTGCATGGAATGAACAGATGAAAAAACAAAATAAATTTAAAGAAATAGTAACTAAAAGGACACATACTTAAAATCACAGAGTATCAAATGAAATATCTGTGACACATTATAAGGCAAGAGGACTTACAAAATTTAGCACTCACAGGACAGATTGAAGGTATCAGGGATTAAAGAAAACAGCAAGCAACTTAATGACTGTATGAATGGATGGCAGAACAGGGATGGTAGAGATTTAAACAATGCTTAGATCTACAATGGAGGGGAAGTTGTGTAGATCATTTCCAGAAATTATCAAGGTGTTTTACAAAAAAATGTTTTCATTCATTTTCTTTTTATGAAGACAGTTTATATACGACAGGAAGTAGGTTTTTTTTTTTTTACTACTTTGACTCAGACTGTTACATGTGAATTACATATGGATTGACTACTTGATATGTTGTTCCTTTATTTATACTTGGCACACAGACAAAGTGGTGGACACAAAATGTATATTTAAAAAGAAAATACTAGGCTCCATTTTAAAGCATAGGTTGATAGTCTGATATGGGTTTTAAATCATGTGTACATTTAACCTTTCTCCATTAAATCATTTAAAAAAAAATATTTGTTTTTTTTAGTCCATTGTGGGTTATTTAAAACTGAAATCTATTTTGGCTTGTATGAGGTTGCTTTTAAGTTGCTATCACTATGTTGGGATATTGTATCTGATAAAAACCATTTTCTTGAAAATGATTAATTTCATCTGAAAATGATTCATTCATAAAAAAAAAAATGTCCTAATTATGTGTCCCCTATAATTTCAATCTGTTGAATTAGTTTATTTTACCAAATCTTAATTATTATGTATTTTTAACATTTTTCTTCACAAGCACTAAACAATCAACCTATTAGGCTTTTTGATATGTCAGTCTTGCTAGCAGGTAGAACTTTGACATTGATAACAGCAGCAATAACTACAGAATGTTATTGGCATTTAAATCCATTTTCATACAGACACAAAAACATTCATGAAATATCCTCAGAAATACATATAAACACACACACACATATATATATATATATATATATATATATAGAGAGAGAGAGAGAGGAGTAATCAGATTTACCTCATTCTTAAGGGTACTGAGCAATACAACACTGTATACCTTACCTTTCATACTATTTTATGCACTTTAAAATTGAGCTACATCCTGATCTTACTGATTTCCCAGTATTTTAGTGATGGGATGCTAGCATGCTGTGTCAATAAGCCATTACTACAGGTTAAATGAGCTAAAACATAATGAAGGCAATCATTTATTTCCAGTTTCTACACATGCACAAAATGCCTGTCATCAGTATGGATGAAAAAGAAAGATTCCATTGATACAGGAAAAAAAAAAGAAAATGTAACTAAAATCACATTTTTATGGGAGGACATCCAAACATCAAGATGATCAGATCCTGACAGTTGATCTCTCCCCTGATCTAAGTTTAACAGCTCAATGTGAAAAAATTTGGCTTGTGACTTTCAGTAACTTAAAGGCCAAGCTAGTTTCATTTCATCATAACCAAGGCAGACCTAGAATTTCCTCCAATCATGATTAACAGCTGCACTATCAATGAAGCTATTGGGACACAAATTAACCCCAAACTTTATGTGGAACTCCTATAACTGAAACTGGAAAAGATGCTGGAAAAATATTTAGCTCATTTTAGTTTTCCAGAAAATACCTAAATTCTTCTGCCATACTTTATCTTTACAAAGTCAGATCAGTCTAAGAATGGAATATTGCCATCTTATCTGGGTTGCAGTTGTTCAGTCCTCACTTTCCAGCCTTGACCTTGTAGGGGATTTTTTTATTTTTCACCCTCCACCAGTTTTTGCATAAACTCAACAGCACAACGCTATTACTACTTCCATGGCAAATGTTCATATAAGTCCCATTATTTAATGCTTCCAGTACAAACCTTTACAGCAAAGGACTGGCCTTTCTATATCCACAGGGTTGAATCACCCTTATTCCCCACATACTCCTTTGGTAAGAAGGGCATTACACTTCAAAAGCTGCTTCCCAAGAACTGCTACTTTGAAGAAGAGATTTCCACATTTATGCTTCACTGGACACTACAGTTTTAACCTTTTCAAGTTTTGGGCCAGTCCTTGTCTATCTTCCATATCCTCAATCCTACTTTTGCCTCTTACATTCCTATCACACACCTCATTCAGTAACTATCTACTTTGAGTGGCTCTTGAGTCTTTTATCAGATGAACCTTGGTAAAAAAAAAAAAAAAAAAAAGAGATATGGACAAACACAATTCTTTATATAAGGAATGACAGAAAGTGATGAAAAATTATTTTTAATGAGCTGTTCTCCTTAGTTCCTCAACTGTATGAATTTAAATGTGCTATGAGATTGGCAACTAAGTCTCACCATTTTATTATTGAACTAATAGAAGCAACTGTAACTTCTAATAGTTTTCTCACATTTCTTGCCTGTGGAACTCCATTCCAATTCCTTGCTTTCCTTCTACCTACAATCTTAAAATATTTAAATGCAACATCAGTTGCCATCTTCTCTCTTCTTGAATCATATTTCTTTATTGCCCTTTTCCTCAATTCTTTTCATTAAAGTCTTCTCATTCTCTTTCACTTCCTGTAAC
This sequence comes from Acanthosepion lycidas, assembly GCA_963932145.1. Classification (NCBI taxonomy): domain Eukaryota; kingdom Metazoa; phylum Mollusca; class Cephalopoda; order Sepiida; family Sepiidae; genus Acanthosepion; species Acanthosepion lycidas. The sequence continues at coordinate 50,022,010 of OZ010575.1, forward strand.
ACTGTTATGGTAATTTATCCACACATGCATGGACTCTCCCAGTGATAAAGAGTAGCAGGTACTGCCTTTTGGGGGGTGAAGTTTCCAGGACTCAGCTTTGACAGTCGGACCGAACATTCTTGCTGTAACACTTTTGTTTGTATATGCTTGCATTACTGTTTCTGTTAATATATTTGTTTAACTCAATTCCTCTCTTGTCTTTATTTCTGGCCCTAACAAGGCCACAACAAACACCTTGTATCCCAGTGGCATTGTTGCCTTACTTGAGATGAAATGATTAAAAAAAATAATAAAACAAAACTCATGCTGAGTACACAAAAAAGATTAAAAACAACACCAGACCAACAATCTACCCATCTTCATTCCAGTCTCACAACTTTCAGGACCCTTGTCACACCTGCTACTTTATATCAGCAGAGAAAGGAATCTAATATAGAATATATAACAGAGATCTATACACTACAACTCTAAATCTCACCTCAAATTTTTCCAAAATGTTGTTTGGACTATTGAATTGATTCCGTTTGTTATAACCATATTTCTGTTGATCTAGTCGGCAGCATTCTTCAGGTGTACAATCTGTAAAGACAGAGAGGCAATCTCTTTTTCCAAAAAATAGTGGCAAAGATAAAAGAAATGGCAGTAAACATAGTCATTTTTTCGCATTCCCAACACCACATATTTTCATTCTCAGTAATCTATATAGCACAAGTGATTTTATATATTTTTTTTTATATAAGCATTTAGTTTATGATCACAAATCATGTAACCCATTTTTGCATGTACTGTGGCTGTAGCAACAATCACTGTATTTAAGGTTCCTTGACCAAGCCCATATTCCTTCATATTGGTCTAAACTCAAAATTAACCTTTTCCTACATTGGTTGCCCCTATCAAGTAAGTCTAACCTGTACAAGAAATTCTCACATGCTATACATATGACCATTCTAACAAACGCCAGAGAATCATATACATGATACTCTCTCAGACATTTATTTTTCTTCTTTCAGAGACATTATATGCTATTTTTTTTCCACCAAATAATTTCTTATATTTTCATATTAAACCTTTCATTGTTAATTTCAGAAAAGCACATCTTGTTCATTTTGCTCTTTCCTTCTCATTATAGCTTGCTTTCTTTCTCAACTTGTCACAATCTGTTAGCCTAATTCCAGATAATACTGACTGGTAACCCTTTCATTAACAGAGGTGATCTGTAATATAGCTGCAGTTGTTTTTTTTCTCTCCCTATTCTTAAAGTAGCAGCCAATACTACAATACTTCTGCGTAAGTTCAGTGGCTACTATAAACCAGCACCTGGTCATAGAAAGTGCATAAATGGAATCTCTTTTGTATTTAATTCCTTATAGCATCAAATTGCATTTTATTATTTTTTTCAAAAGGTAAACAGAAATTGTGGTACATATTAAACATGTGTATACTTTGATTAATTTGTTTTTTTTTTCGACTTATCAATCCTTTGCAGGTTATTTCAAGTGAGAAAATATTTTTAGACCATAAAAACTTTTGTAAGGGAGATAATGATTTAGGGATACAGGTTTTACTAATTAACTCATGGCTGGGGGAGAAGGAAGTGGATTCATAACTTTCCTTAAGGGTATTTGCACATGTGAATATAATGAGCCCAACTGGAATTGGAAATTGGCTTTCTGATTAACAATTTTGAGCCATTATCCATACATACAAGCTTAAAGCAGCTGGTGTTCTCAAGTGGTCAACCATCTTGGTTTGGTGATCATATGAAAACTGGTATTTCAATGTGATATGGCCATGAGCCAAACATGAGGATAATTAAGAGAAATAGGTTGAAGTTCATGATTCCAAGTGATATACATTTAACAAATTGTAATAAAGAAAGTTTTGCCACAAGAAAAAAAAAAAGCCCAATAAGTTCATGATTATGAATGAAAATGTTATAAATTTAAAAGCTGAGTGGACAAGATGAAAAAGCTGAACTAATTAAATTCGCTTCAGAGAAAAAAAAAAAACCTCTTGAAAATATTTACTTTATTGATTTCTTATAAATTATTTCTTCCCAATTTGTTGTGCAGACATCATTCAATTGCTTTTTCTAATTTTTTTTTTTTTTTTCAACGGTAGGAATATCAACTAAACTTGTGGGTAGAACTTTAGAAAATGAACACATATTCTCCCAGTTTAAGATAAAAGGAAATATACAGTCATGGATCTAAAAAATCTTGCAAGAATGGAATAGATAGAGAGGTTGTTAAATAATAGAATTCTTTTTACTTTTGATTTGATTTCTCTCATGCTTTTTGGGGAGTGGGAGTTAACTGACAAAAATCAAAATTATTAAAATAATGAGATGTTCCCAAACTTAATGACGATCATATATATTTGTCTTTGTTATGACCTGAGCTCAGAGTTCAAAATAATGATAGAAATACTCACATAAAATTCAGTATATTTTGAGATTTATCTCTATTATAATTCCAGTGTTATACATTTAACAAATTGTAATAAAGTTTTGCCACTAGAAAAAAAAAAAAAATGAAGTTCAATAAGACTATGGTGATGAATTAAAATGTTATAAATTTAAAAGCTGAGTGAAATAGACGAAAAAAGCTGAACTAATTTAATTAGTGATAAAGGTATTACTAATTAACCCATAGCTGGGGGAGAAGAGGTGTATTCATACCTTTCCCAAGAGTATTTGCATGTATGTGAATATAATAAACTCAACAGGAATTTCCTTGTAGGGGGATTATTTATTTTCCACCCTGAAGCTGGTTTTGCACATGTGCAACAGTATAAGCCTATCACTACTTTGAAAGTCTAACTCCTGCAAGTAATTATTATAGTTATAATAATAAGGAAATGTGTAGGTTGTATAACCTTTATTGGCCTAAAATGTGAAATCAGTGATCAGATTTCAAATTCTAGCTTCATCTGTTACATTCACTTTTCAGTATGCTATTATATATAAGGTCAAGAAGGCAACACCAATAATAATAATAATAATGATTATTGTATATATGTGCAAGAAGTATAACAATTATTGGCATGCAAAATGGAATATGCAAGTTGCATTCAAATTCCAAACATGCAAGAAGGAATTTATATGCAGAGTTTGTTAAATGATTCATTCTCTTTTCGTTAGATTTTGCTCATTTCTTTTTCATGTGTAATTGACTCAAATTATTAAATATTCCAAAATTTAATAGGGATCATTGAATATGATAATGAAAAACACATAAGTAGACAATATGAACATCAGAATCAACACTGTATGATGTTTATCAGTAACATGTAAAATCTGAACAACAAAGTCTGAAAACTGCCAATTTCCACTGTGTTGATGTCCATGTCCACACAGTGTAAATGTACAATTCCTCCGTTTCCAATAGTGAGCACTTTTTAAATATAGTAATATTAAACAATATATATATATATATATATATATATATATATATATATATATATGTGTGTGCATGTGATGGACTCTCCCATCGAGTTTGATGCATGAGGTTTCGATGGCTACAAAGTAATTATCTGTAATAATGCCTATGACGGGCATGACTTTTGAGATCAGCTCAAGAATTGCACAAAAGACCACAAACAGGACAGGAGAATGTATTGTATCCAAGTGCAGCAGGAACACTGTTAGCTGTCTTATTTTTCTTAAGTGTTTCACGCAGTTGACTGATGCTTACTACTTGATGGTGCATTATTCCAGAATGGCAGTTAGAACAATACTCTGATCTCTTCAAAGTTCTTGAATGGAATATTGACGCAAGAAAAGGTGCTTTTCAGTTTATCTTTATGCCTGAGCTAAGGTCTACCAACATTTCTATGACCACTATAGAGTTCACTGTAGAAAAGAACTTTTGGTATGCGATCATTACTCATCCTTGCTACGTTAAATATATGAATTTCCATGATGAGTGATAAAAAAACTTACTAAGAAGAGCGCAAATAATATTAAAAAAACATCTATTTGTCATATACTATCAGGACATAGGCATTCATGGCTCTTCACAACTTTAAGTCCTTCCTTGGTCCTTTACCAATCCTCTTTGTCATTAGTATCTTTGTTTGGTCATCTATTAACTCAAATGCATTAAGTCTGTTACACAAACTTACTTGAAGCAATTGAATGTCTAGACACACTGATGAAAACGCAGTGAAATAGTGTCTGTGGATGACAATATATGCCCACTCTCATAGGTTGAGCACTTTGGAAGAAGGGAATTTGTCAGCTGCTGCTAATTAACACTGAAAGCTCTTGGCTATGAATTGAGTGCTCTGGTAGCCAGTAATGCTTATATCTCATATATAATTTGTTAAAAATCCCCTGTGTGTACTGATTGCCTTAGGGTTTTGATCCTGGCTTGAACCAATTGCATATCTAGCCATCCTGATGAGCTGTGATACAGTGAAAGTCTGTGGATGACATATATATACATATATATAACATAGACGTTATAAGATCACTATATATATATATATATATATATATATATATATATATATATATATATATATATACACACATACATAGGTAATGACATGTCTAATGTATAACATTGTAGCAAATTTACATTTGTATCGAATATGACATCCAGATGTCGTCTACAATTCTAAATCTGTGGGTCATGACTACTTACGTATGATTTCTTTTTAACTTTGTTTTTTCCCCTTTATTTTGAACTTAGAGTAGGTCATTCCAATTGCTTGACCTGAAGAAAACAAAACTAACCCTGCTGCTATCTCCTTCCTTTTCTTTCTTAATTTTTTTTATTCTTCCTTTTCTAAAGAAAGGTGGTTGTATCTTGTGTCTTGTTTTTCTTACTTTTTTCTTTTCTTCCTTTTCTCATGAAATGAGGTTGTATGTTGTTTTTAAATCTCAATAAATTGTCTACTCACCAGTTATTTACTAATGCCTGATGAGATATGTCAATACACATCGAAACATGATTGCATCTGTGTAACGTTTTTACATGTTTTTGATGTAATATCCTAAAATAAAGTGTGTGTGTATTTGGGAATATATTTTTCATTTATTAATCTGACATTTTAATTTATTGCTTATACTTTATTTTTAATCGATACCCGTATTGAAAGAAATAAAAACAGAGGCTCTACTCAAATACAGGTACCCATTAAAAATAACGTTTAAGCTATAAATTAAAAAAATATATATATATATTAGGTTGGTGCAAAAATAATGTCGTTTTATCACTAACATATGTGAGAAAACGACATTATTTTTGCACCAACCTAACATAAAAAAACATCATTTTCCTTCTCTACAAGAGATACCTTTTTTGGGGATTTACCAAATTCTGAATTATGGTGCTGACAGCACAATCTGAAAACCAGTCAAATCAAGACGATTCAGTATGGAATAATAAATGGTAAAAGAAAAATATCAAGGTGGGGAGAGAAAAGCCAAAACAGAAATTCAACCAATGAAAACTTCACCTCGACCAGAATGGAAACAGATGGACAAACAGACTGACATCAAAACTGGTAAAAACATTTATCCTGGGGGTATATTGTCACTCTCACACTCTCCATGTACTTAAGACACCTGCAATGAGAAATCAACATCACAGGTAAGCTTCAGGGGATTTTACTCATTGCCTTATCTCAAAAAAAAAAAAAAAAAAATTTCTTTTATCTCTTCTTGAAATTTTCAGAGCATAATCATAATCTATCTGATGAGAGATTCAGATATAGCCTGGGGCAAGTGGGACGGTGCAGTCTAATATCAAATCTGCCAACATACCATATTTTTATAGTGCAACTTGTTACCTTAATGATAAGTAGGCTAAAGATTTCTTTTTCTTCATTGATGATAAGCTAAGTTAAATAAAGAGCTCAGTGAGTAGAGTATTGGTTGGATGATCATACAGCATTTATTCTTGCAGAGAGCAAACGCTTTTCTTTTTGGAAGTAACAGGTTTGAATATATTATAGGTATAACATTCTTCTGATTTAACAGCAACACCTGGCAAACTAGCATGGTAGTTAAAAACAAACAAACTTTTTCCGTGCTTAAACTGTTTGATTATATTACAGTGTTCCCTCAATTTTCTGTACCATGCTTTTCCGGACTTTAATCATCCAGACATGTAATGAAGAGAATAATTGAAATCATCCAAACATTTTTCAATTATATGAACTAAACCCATTCTAATATTTAATCTCAGACAAACATTTTGAGAATTTACAAAATTAACATACTCAATGTTGATTAAGAATGCTGATAAGATCAGTTCAATTAATTTGTGTTAATTTTCTTGTATGCACATAAAGAACATACATTTGGGAGTTAGCAATAGAAAAATATTTTTTTTTGTAGAAAATTAACTGTACAAAACCTTGAACTAAGCATTTGAAAATTTATTTCAGAAAATGTTTTTTTTCTTAGTACTTATTTATTAATTATTTATTCAGTTATCTGGTTTGTTTGTTTGTTTGGGTTTTATGGCATATCAACCACTGTGGGTTATTTAATGTCAAATCCAGTTTATAATATGAATTTTAAATGCCTATTTTGCATGGAATAAAAAACATATAGCTGGCAACATTACTTTTTACAAAAAAAAAAAAAAAAAGAAAACGTATAGCTGGCAACATTACTTTTGACAAAAAAAAACCCCCAAAAAAACGTATAGCTGGCAACATTACTTTTGACAAAAAAAAAAAACGTATAGCTGGCAACATTACTTTTGACAAAAAAAAACGTATAGCTGGCAACATTACTTTTGACAAAAAAAAAACGTATAGCTGGCAACATTACTTTTTACAAAAAAAAGAAAACGTATAGCTGGCAACATTACTTTTGACAAAAAAAAACAAAAAAAACGTATAGCTGGCAACATTACTTTTGACAAAATAAAAAAAAACGTATAGCTGGCAACATTACTTTTGACAAAAAAAAAAAAAAACGTATAGCTGGCAACATTACTTTTTACAAAAAAAAGAAAACGTATAGCTGGCAACATTACTTTTGACAAAAAAAAACAAAAGAAAACGTATAGCTGGCAACATTACTTTTGACAAAAAAAAAACCCCAAAAAAACGTATAGCTGGCAACATTACTTTTGACAAAAAAAAAAACGTATAGCTGGCAACATTACTTTTGACAAAAAAAAAACGTATAGCTGGCAACATTACTTTTGACAAAAAAAAACGTATAGCTGGCAACATTACTTTTGACAAAAAAAAAACGTATAGCTGGCAACATTACTTTTTACAAAAAAAAGAAAACGTATAGCTGGCAACATTACTTTTGACAAAAAAAAACAAAAAAAACGTATAGCTGGCAACATTACTTTTGACAAAAAAAAAACAAAAAAAAACGTATAGCTGGCAACATTACTTTTGACAAAAAAAAACAAAAAAAACGTATAGCTGGCAACATTACTTTTGACAAAATAAAAAAAAACGTATAGCTGGCAACATTACTTTTGACAAAAAAAAAAAAAAACGTATAGCTGGCAACATTACTTTTTACAAAAAAAAGAAAACGTATAGCTGGCAACATTACTTTTGACAAAAAAAAACAAAAAAAAACGTATAGCTGGCAACATTACTTTTGACAAAAAAAACCCCAAAAAAAACGTATAGCTGGCAACATTACTTTTGACAAAAAAAACAAAAAAAAAACGTATAGCTGGCAACATTACTTTTGACAAAAAAAAAACAAAAAAAAACGTATAGCTGGCAACATTACTTTTGACAAAAAAAACCGTATAGCTGGCAACATTACTTTTGACAAAAAAAAAAACGTATAGCTGGCAACATTACTTTTGACAAAAAAAAACGTATAGCTGGCAACATTACTTTTGACAAAAAAAAACGTATAGCTGGCAACATTACTTTTTACAAAAAAAAGAAAACGTATAGCTGGCAACATTACTTTTGACAAAAAAAAAACAAAAAAAAACGTATAGCTGGCAACATTACTTTTGACAAAAAAAACGTATAGCTGGCAACATTACTTTTGACAAAAAAAAAAAAAAAGAAAACGTATAGCTGGCAACATTACTTTTGACAAAAAAAACAAAAAAAAACGTATAGCTGGCAACATTACTTTTTACAAAAAAACGAAAACGTATAGCTGGCAACATTACTTTTGACAAAAAAAAAACGTATAGCTGGCAACATTACTTTTCACAAACAAAAAACGTATAGCTGGCAACATTACTTTTTACAAAAAAAAGAAAACGTATAGCTGGCAACATTACTTTTGACAAAAAAAAACGTATAGCTGGCAACATTACTTTTGACAAAAAAAAAAAAAAGAAAACGTATAGCTGGCAACATTACTTTTTACAAAAAAAAACAAAAAAAAAACGTATAGCTAGCAACATTACTTTTTACACAAAAAAAAAAACGTATAGATGGCAACATTACTTTTTACACAAAAAAAAAAAACGTATAGCTGGCAACATTACTTTTTACAAAAAAAAACAAAAAAAACGTATAGCTGGCAACATTATCTTTCCGAAAACATTATCTGAGGCCTTGCTGTTGGATGTAGTTTATCGCCGTACACAGGACATGGATGTAGTTTATCGTCATACCCAGGACACGGATGTAGTTTACCGTCATACCCAGGACGTGTGTAAAACTTGGAAAAACTAGGAGTTCACTATTTGCCCATAGCTGGGATCCTAACAGGTGCTACCACCCTGGGTCAAGGTGGACCTGGAAACACCAGCAATTAAAAGGTGGTTCCATGCTCCTCAAAACCTCCTGATCAGAGGCCTTGCTGTTGGATGCAGTTTAACGTCATACCCAGGACATCTCATTTGGGGGGGGTCTTACCCCTCTACAGAGGTGCAGTCAACGTATTCTAAAGCCCCAGCCGACAGGGCCGTCAGTTATCTGGGATATTTGAATTATCCAAACATGTGTCTTCTACCTGTTTCAAAGTGTTTGGATAATCGGTGAAGTACTATATTTGGATTTTATTTCACTCTAACCAGAGCTTATCAGGACTCTAATCCCACTACTGCAGAGAGAAATTTACATATTTCAATACACAACAGTACTTCCATGATTATCTATACTTCAATTATCCAGATGTGAAATGAGAAAAATTGAAATCATCTGAACACTTTTTCATTTATCTGAGCTAAACCAATTCTAATATTTAATCCCAGACAAGTGTTTTGAGAATTTAGAAAACAATAATTAATTTTTGATAAAATTCAGACCTTTAATTCAGCCAAACAGAAACAAACAAAAGTTGACATATTTTTAAAAAAAAAATAAACTGGACAAAATCTTTAACAATGTATTAGAAAAGGTTATTTGATGATAAAAATGCTTAATTTCTTTTAAGAAAATGACTTTCTTCATTAATTTTTGATAATTTAACTATTCAATTATCCATAATGTATTTTTTCCATCTCTGTCCCAACAGGTTCAGATAATCGAATAAGACCCATAAAAAAATATAGAGACCCTGTTTTCAAAATGTTTTAGAAGCAATAAAATGGCAGTGATCACTAAAAAATTTCCTCACAGAAAAAGAGAAAACTTGATGCATTCAAGATGCAATTCTACTGATAAATGTTGAAAATACTATGAACAGGACTCATGAGCAATAAGAAATTTTTAAAGAACACTTGTGCTGAGAACTGGAAACAGTTGAAATTTCATAGACACATAATGAGGAAAAGAGGCTTGGAGAATTTGGCACTCACATGACATGCTGAAGGTAAGAAGGCAAAGGGTAACAAAAAATTGTTGTAATGGGCTTAGGTATATATATATATTATATATATTAGGTTGGTGCAAAAATAATGACGTAATAATGTCATTTTTTGACGTTAAAAAATACGTCAAAAAACGACATTATTACGTCATTATTTTTGTACCAATCTAATATATATATATATATATATATATACACACATGACAGAACGGTTACTAGGAAGAATAGGAAGTTGTCAAATATTGCTTGAGAGCTACAAAGGATGGGAAGTTGTGGAGAGTCATCATTGCCCACATCCTGAAGGGACATAGCATATAAAAGAAAAAAAAAAAAACACTAAAATATAATATCTAATTTGCTTAAAAGGGACAGTGGTTAAGATTGCTGCCTTAAAAACTGATTGTAGATATGATCTTAGGGACAAACAAAAGTTTCAAAGGTTGACCAATCATGTGAGAGGGTGTCTGCAAATGGAAAGGCTGTAGATGATCGTTGCTTCATTAATACAAATTAGTTGGGTGATTTGTTTTCTACGGCTTATCAGGCCCTTTCAGGTTTCTTGAAGCGAGAAAATATTTTTAGATGGTAATAATTTTTATTTTTTTAAGACAATAATAGTTTAGTGATACATGTATTACTAATAGCTGGGGGAGAAGAGGTGGATATATATCTTTCCCAAAGATATTTGTGCATGTGAATATAATGAACTCAATAGGAATTGGGACTCAACTCTCCAATTAACAAATATGAGCCATTATCCATTACACCACCTGCACAGTGAAGCTTACAGCACCTGCTATTCCCAAGCAGTCACCCATCTAGATACTGATTAGGTACTTCAGTGATCACACAGCAACTAGTGTTTTTTTTTTTTAAAGCAAGACTGGAGTGCCACTAGCATGCAAGTGGTTAAAGAAAGTGGAAGCAAGAGTAAAGAGGTGTGAGAGAGGAAAGGATGAAGAGAAGGAAGGGGAATAGATCAAGGCATCTGGAGATGTCGATTGACATTGCATTTGAATAGTTGGAGATTATAGCTATCAGGGAAGCAAGTAAGAGGAAGGGTGTTCCACAGACAGGAAGTGCAAGACATGAAACTATTGGAGTAGAAGAGATGGCTACATTTAACCGTTTTGACAGTGACAGGATGGCACATTTAAATTCATGCAGTTTGAGAACTAGCAAAAATAGCTCATTGGATCAGTTACCATGAAAGTATTTGTAGAAAAGACAGAGGAAGGAGATGGCATATCTGTGAAAGAGTGGTTGTAAATAAGATGCCAGATCAGAGCCAACCCCATTGTATATTCATCTCTGGATTTTGTTGAGGACCCTAAGATGAGCAGCAGGGGCTCCAGACCATATATGACAGCAATATTTCAAGCAAGGGCGAATCAATGTATTATGTCTGTAGGCATACAATTTCAGCTTTTCATCAAATAAATCCTTATAACTGGAAATGACTTGGTAGACTGAGAAATGAATGAGACATTAAAATATTCAGATAAACAATTTCCTTCTTTTTTTATATGTCTGAGATAGGATATATGGTTCTCAGTAAGAGAAAAAAAGAACCTTACTGCAAATTGGTGATGTTAGCATCAAATAAGAAATTTAAATACCTGGGGAGTGCACACTGGAACAGCAAAAAATGCCTTCCAAAAGCTAAGAAAAGTACCAAGAAACAAGAAAATTTCAAGCTGACCTGTTTTATAAAGTCAATCTGTTATATGGCAGTGAATGCTAGATTATATCTTCAGATGAAGAGGAAAGTAGAGGCAACAGAAATATAGTTCTATACAAGAATTCTGAGTAAACGATTGACAAAATGTGTAACCCAAGAAGTCTAATGTAAGAGGGAAACAAAAGAGGACTCTTATAATTAGAATCAGGCAGAAAGAGCCGAAATTTCACATAATGAGGAAAGAAGGCTTAGAGAATTTGACATTCACAGGACATATCAAAAACAAAAGGGACATTGGAAGACAGCAGGTCACTTACATGATGAGTTCATGTGAATAGATTGAGAAATAAGTGTGGTGGTAATGTCTTGGCAAAAGTATAAACATTACTAAGAGTTATAAGAGAGAGGAGGATGTGGAGAGCCAAGATTGTCTGCATCCTGAGAAAAGATGGGACATAAAAGAAGACTTGAGATTTTGACCAGTACTTGGGTTGCTTAACTCTTTGTGCAAGAATTAGTAACCAACAATTAAATAGCTGCTAAAATTTTTAATGTCTGGATCTAGTAAACAGAAAAGAAAGATGTTTCAACATAACTAAACTAGAAGAATTGGAAGAAATCTTTAGTTCAGTATTAAATGACATATTTCATAAGACTTTTTTTAATTTTCTTTTCTTTGAGTTTCTTAAGCCATTCTGACATCAGCCATTGAGTTGCTTAAGATTTAGTAAATTTTGAGTTCTTGATGTGCCATGTCCTCTCAGGATGGAGGCGATCATGGCTTTCCACAACCTCCTGTCTGTTGTAGCTCTGAATAAACTTATTTCTCCTAAGCCCTGTTCCACCACTCACTCAAGCTCGGAAAGTATATTATGGGTCGTTTTTCTCTGTCCCACTTGCCCTCTAACTCTCTTATGAGTATCAGATTTTCCAAGCCATCCTTCCTCATTATATACCCCAGAAATCTCAGCTCTTTCTTTCCTTCTGGTTTCCATTTTGCCGAAAACTTTGTCATTGCTCACATGCTCGGCTCAGGATATACTCAACATCTTTCTGTAGAACCCCATTTCTGTTGCTTTAAGTCTTCTCTTCATCCTTGAGGAGATTGTCCAGCACTCACTGCTACACAGGAGGACAGATATAACATAGCAGTTCAGTACTCTTTTCCTTGTTTCCATAAAGTGCTTATAAAATAGCTGCATATGAAATTATATATATATATATATATATATATATAACAAAAGGAAAATTTATCTTATTTCATTCTCAGACAACTTTATCAAGGCAAGTAATAAGGTCTGATTTAGTTTGTGGCATATCAACCTCAATGGCTGATATAATGCCGACAATTTTTTTTTCCTATTAATATTTTCATTTTGTCAAAAATCTATTTCTGTTAATATTTTTTTCCTCAAAAATGTATAGCTGATAATAATATTTTTTTTCAAAAACGTACAGCTAGTAATATTTTTTCAAAAACGTACAGCTGGTAATATTGTGTTTTCTTCAAAAATTTATTTCTGGTAATAATTCTTACAAAGTATTTCTGGTATTAAAACCTAATTTTATACTTTTATAATGCTTTTTATTTCATTTTTGGGGTTAACTATTTGCCCATAGCTGGGACCATAACAAGTGCTACCACCCCATGTCAGGGTGGACCTGGGAACACCAGCAATTAAGAGGAGGTTCCACGCTCCTCAAAGCTTCCTGATCAGAGCCCTTATTGTTGGACGTATTTTATTGTCTTACCCTGGATGTGGATGTAGTTTATCATCATACCCAGGATGCAGATGTAGTCTCAGTTTTGGGGTTAACTATTTGCCCATAGCTGGGACCCTAACAGGTGCTACCACTCTGGGTCAGAGTGGACCTGGGAACATTATCAATTAAGAGGTGGTTCCACGCTTCTCAAAGCCTCGCGATCTTATTATTATTATCCATAATTTACCAAGACTTTTCAGTTAACCTGATGAATATTTACTAGATTCTGTTAAATGCAAAAATTTAAAAAAAAATAAAAATAAAAAAATAAAAACTAACATTTTTACTTTGATTTATAAATATTGGTTACAAAATAGAATCTTAAAATTTGCCTTGATAAAGTTCATCTGAAGATGAAATATGTTTGCTAAAATAAATTTTTCTTTTTTTCTTTAATCATATTGTCCTTTCACAGATATATTTTAGATATATATATATATGTGTGTGTGTGTAGGTAGGTGATATAGTATTTGGTTGGTTGTTTTATGGCATATCAAGCTCAATGGGTCATTTTATGCCAACAAAATTTTGAAATAGATTCACAGCAATAGATTGGTAAAAAAGGTGTGTATGTATACATATATATTTGAACCATTTTTCAATTACTCATATTTTTGAGTACAATCCAACTTCTTATAGGAAATTTACAATCTTGGATGATTTTATTTTTTATTTTTAAATTACTCACTTGGCTTGGTTTGGTTTGTGTTTTATGGCATATCAACCTCAATGGGTTATTTAATGACAACAGCTTTTTTTTTCCTAGTAATATTTTGCTTTGTCAAAAATCTATTTCTGGTAATATTATAGCATTATTTTAAAACATGTATTGGCGGTAATATTTTTTCTCAAAAGTGTATTGCTGGTAAGATTTTTTTTCAAAAATATATTGCTGGTAATAGTTTTTTTCTTCAAAAATTTATTTCTGGTAATAATTTTTTAGAAAGTATTTCTGGTATTAAAACCTAATTTTACATTTTTATAATGTTTTTTACCTCAGTTTTGGGGTTAACTATTTGCCTAAACCTGGGGCCCTAACACGTGCTACCACCCCAGGTCAGGGTAGGGCTAGGAACACCAGCAATTAAGAAGTGGTTCCATGCTCCTCAAAGCCTCCTGATCAGAGGCCTTGCTGTTGGACGTAGTTTATCATCTTACCCTGGATATGGATGTAGTTGGTCATACCCAGGATGACAGTACTGATGGAAAGTGCTTGTCCCAAGCCTTGTGAAGAAAATTGGATAGACAAAATCATTTGTAAGCCATCTATAGTTGTACTAGCATGGAGTCATGAGTGATCATGAGTGAGGGTTTGTTTAAGTTGTTGATCATGGCAGCTTATGCACACTATACCAAAAATTGTAACTATGGTCTGCTCAGCATAGCTGCAGCACAGGTGGGTTCTTTGGGTGTTGCAAATATGCTTAATGTGCTTGAGGAGTCAACTGCAACAGGAACTGGCTAACCACCCTCATAGACAGGTTTACTCAAAAATTAATAGCCAGGCATTATATATACATATATATATATACATACACACACACAGAGATGAAGAATAAAATTCCACTGTTCTATTTTGTTCAAGATTAAACAGGCAAATAATCCAGCTGGATTATTGTAAGCGATCACAGACAAATTATTGGGTTTTTTTTTACACTTGGGTCTAATAAATAGAAAAGAAAGACATTTCAATCCAACTAAACTAATTGAATTAGTATAATTAGTGAATATAGTATAAAATAACATATTTAGTAATTCTTGGTTTCATTTTAGGTTTTACTTTTTTTTAAGTTGCTTAAGCCACACAAATATCAGTCATGGAGTTGCTGGAGATTTGGTCAAATTTGAATACAGTTGCTTATTAATGAGAAGTGTATATAAAAAAATCAGCATCAGAAAATACTGGACAAGACACCGTCCTGGGTATGATGATAAACTACGTTCAACAGCAAGGTCTCTGATCAGGAGGCTTTGAGGAGCATGGAACCTCCTCTTAATTGCTGGTATTCTGACCCGGGGTGGTAGCACCTGTTAAGGTCCCAGCTATGGGAAAATAGTTGACCCCTCCACGAAACTGGGGTCAAGACACTATGAAAGTGTAAAAATAGGTTTTAATACCTCAAATACTATGTAAAAAAAAATTATTACCAGCAATACATTTAAAAAGAAAACAAAAAAAACAATATTACCAGCAATACATTTTTGAAAGAAAAAAAATTACCAGCAATAAAAATTTTGTTAGCATTAAATAACCATTGAGGTTGATATTCTGTAAAACAAATGAAACCAAAGCAGAGAAGACAAATCATTGTATTGATGATCAAAAAGTCTGCTTACTAGAGAGACCTTAAGAGAACCACAAATATGTTTGCAGCTTCCCACTGGAGATGTGTTGACTTGAATTTAAATTATATTTTAAGGATTTATTTCAACAATGATAATAATAAAATCATCTAATATTTGAGTGCTGTCTACTGCATCCACAAATGAATTTCTTCTTTCTTAATAATGTTCATATTATACAAGACCCAAGAGCCACTCAAGTTAAAGGGCTACAGAAGGAGTTTATTGTGTGAGTAGTAAAAAATAAAAAGGTAAGAGGCTCAATTTATGAGAATATATGAGAAATTATTCAGTCATTCAAGGAAATGAGGGTGATTCACCTCAGTGTATGCAGCATGGTAGATCTTACTTTAGAGTTGGAAATAAGGAATGTAGCTTGCTTGAACATTTTCCATGGAAATAGCAATAAAGCAGCAAGCCTCTTTGTGACCACTACTCGGTCTCACATTGACTGCTGACCTGAGATGGAACAAATACATTGAGTCAATAGCTTCGTCCACTGCAAGGAAAGTTGGCTTGCTTGTGCCGTGCCAGGAAATTTTTCTCGCTGGAGTTGATCCTTCAATTCTACAAATTAACCATTCACCCTTGCATGGAGTATTGTTGCCATATATGGTCTGGTGCCCCTTCTGTTTGTCTCAAAGTTCTTGATAAGATCCAGAGACAGATATGCAAGGTAATTGTCCCTGATCTGGCATCTCGTCTGCAGTTGCTCTCTCACAGATGTGCTGTCGCCTCCCTCTGTCTTTTTTTTAAAATACTTTCATGGTAACTGCTCCGATGAGCTGCTTTCGGTGGTTCCCAGACTTCATGAATTTAGGTGTTCTACTAGGCTGGCATCTCTCTCATATGCTTTCACTGTTAAAACTGTTAAATGTAGCCATCTCTTCTACTTCAATAGCTTCATGTCTCGTACTTCTCGCCTGTGGAACTCCCTCCCCTTTTCTTGTTTCCCTGATAGCTATATTTTCTAACGATGCAAATGTAATGTCAATCGACATCTCCAGATGCCTTGATCTATCCCCTATCCTTCTCTTCATTCTTTCCTCTGTCACTCCTATTTGGTCTCACTCCAACTCTCTGTAACCCCTTGCGTGCTAGTGGCTTCCCACCTTGCTTGGGTGAAATGCTTAAAAAAAGAAAAAAAAAGTAGCTTGCAATGTTTCATCTGTGAGAGAGATGTTGCAGGGTGGAAAATAATTCCTCAATCCCAATTTTTACACATCTATCCTGGCATTGGGAATTATGTATGTATTCTGAAAATTGGTCAATAAGCAATTGTCAAAATTTTAATCTCCATCTGTTCTTTCCTTTGCAATCATGTGCTGGATATAAAATCTGGTGTCAGAAGTATAGGGAGGAGAAATGCATGTATTAGAAATTAAGCCAATTCTGAAAACATAATCCATGCAAAAAAATGGTGCAAATGCAGACGCTCAACAATGCTAGAAGTATGAAAATGCTACAAGGCTCCAAGACATCACCACACTATACAAACTATTAAACAAGATAAAAGATATTTTTTAAAACCTTATTGCTATCTTGTGATTTTTAAACTGTAAGAGAGAATATTTACATTATTCGGACTGTTTGCCTCATCTTCAATTCCATATTCACAACATTTCAGCTGTTGTACAATCTAGTCTGCTTCAGTAAAGGGTTCGGTTCAAAATTTCAATCTGAAGAAGGCCAGAGTGTACAATGGCTGAAACATTGTGAATATGGCAATGAAGATGAAGATAACAGTCTTAATAATGTAAATAATCATAATACTTCATCTCAGAGTTATAGACAGACATGAGATAGAACGTTTTTTTTGTTTTAAATCTGAATTAAAAGGACAGTATTAAAAATCATTTTGTAAGTCTCAAAACAACAAAGATGAGGATAATAGGCCAAATATAAATAATGCAAAAATAAGTTTCATTTTATTTTCAATATGATCTTTTAAAACAATTTATGATCAATCTGATGCCTCGTTAACTGCTTTTTTTCACAAAACGTTTACTCTGAACTTTGCATACTTTTCTACCACATTTATAACAGTTTTGTCTTTCGTCATGTGTTTGTCATTTGTACAAATATGACTAAAACCAGAAACTACTTGATTAAGCATGAAAATTTTACGAGTAGAGATATTTTGTGGGGGTGTTCAAACATTAATATTGGGTTGACCACATATTGATTAGGCTTTCACCTTTCTATGAAAGTTGTCAACTTCTGATTTTTACTCTGGTAAGGGATGTAATGATGGCATATATGTCAGCAAACAACTCCGGGAAATTGCATAACTCTCTAACAGAAAGTTGTATCCTTGCTAAGTCAACTTCACAGCAGCATATGACCACATCAATAGAGACTTACTTTTTTCATTCATTATAATCCATCTTCCAAGCTGTGACTCAACTGGATATTGTGGGAAATTTATTGACTCCCCAAAATGTGTTGAAGCTGATGAGACAATTGAACAGTTTAAAAAACATACTTTATATAAGAAATACATTACATAACAAGAATGAGGATTGCTAAAAACATATTCTTTTATCAGTTAAAAGTCATGGCATCAGGCATGATACATGTGTCTGTTTGAAAAAGATGAAACACTTGTCTGGTGCCACTCATATTTTCTTCTGATAACTGTTTGTCTGAGCATCATTCAGGTTTGCATGTGGCCAGCCTTTCCTATTCTTGGAGTACGCTGAAAACACATCTGTCCCCCATTTGTGGTTGTCATGGCCCCTGCTTTGGCACCTAAATTCTATTCTTACCCATTATTATCAGATAAATGGGCACATCTTTCTATCAGCAGGACTAATGTACCAAAAGGAGGTAACTTATCTTTTTTATAACATCTCAATCTAACAGGTGAACTGCACAGGTCCAGAAAGTTGTACATGTCTGGAAAGAACCTCAATATGGAAACATCTCAAACCTCATCAGTAGTACAACAAAGAGGAAATGACAGCCCCAATCTATTTAATCTCTTCCTAGACTATGTGCTGTACATATACAAGCACAGATGTGAAGAGATGGGCACTGATCATCAAAGCATTTCATACCACAAACTAATCTACTAATAGAAGACAGCTTTTCCTCTTGAGGCTAATATACTGATGATGATGGTGGGGGTAGCTATGCTCATGGCATAGGTATTCTTAGTTAGCATAAAAAGTGTTTTGAACACTTAAGATAAACCTTTTTAAAACAAAAAACTATGATCTAGAAAAGAAAATGAAAGCAGTAATGGCAGCTATTCTGAATCCATCATAAAAATTCAAGAGGTGGAAACTTTAAATAAATCAAATACCTTGCTGTATGGATCAAATACAAGAAATTTAGGATAGGAGATTAAGAAATTGAATTTAGAATAGGCTGTGCTTAGGGTAGTTTCATACAACACTGCAAATTTATATAAAATTAAAACATTAACCTAAAAATTTGATTCATGTTCTTAAGTAGCCTCATTTGATCAAAATTTTAATATGGATTCACATTTACGGGACCAAACCTATTCAGAAATATTTAAACTGTCAGTTGTGTATAAAATTGCTTTCTCAGATCAATGGTTAAAAATGGCTCTGATTGAATGAAGCCTGTAGGTCTTAGTGAGGACCATCCTTCTTCAAATCTCATTGACTGGCACTACAGAATCTCAAACAAATACCGTTACCAGATAAGAGAAAACATGTCACTTGAGGAATTTCAACAACAGCAACATCTAAATTACATATCACATATAACAGAGAGAAAATAACAATATAATCAAGATGTTTATCTTCCACACTACTTAAAAGAAAATGTTAGGAAGTAAATTCCCATCAATTCTGTAGATAGTGGACTTGAGATAGTTCTTGAAAAATTATTTTAAGAGTTTATAAATTTAAAACAAAAGTAGCACTGGTTGCTTAGCTAATGCATGCCAAATGTTTCTTTGTAAGGAAACATCTAAAATTACCATTACCAAAAAAAAAAAAAGAGTGAGAATAGTGAACTTGAGGAACCTATTTTCCCAAAAAGTTCTTTTAAAAAATTTTCTAAATTTCAACTGAAAGTAGAACTGGCTGCACAATCAATGCATGTCAAATTTTTCCTAATAAAGAAACATCTAATATTACCATTATTATTATTATTATTATTATAGACTAAATTTATTTTAATAATTTTTGTTACTAATTTTATTTTAGTCCAAGTTAACAAACATTTCATTCTAATTTGTGTAAAAATTATTCATATATGTTTGAGAACTTTTGACCTTCATTCATCCTTTATAAGAGTAGAAATTATTTTATGGTTTTGAATTCTATGAAACTTTGATTTTCATTTTTCTTTATTTAATCATGGCATTTGGTGTTTAGAATGTTATAAATTGAAATCATTAATTTTGAATTAGACAAA
Source organism: Acanthosepion lycidas (assembly GCA_963932145.1). Taxonomy (NCBI): domain Eukaryota; kingdom Metazoa; phylum Mollusca; class Cephalopoda; order Sepiida; family Sepiidae; genus Acanthosepion; species Acanthosepion lycidas. The sequence goes on from OZ010575.1 coordinate 50,041,911, forward strand.
GCAGCAGTCTCTCTAAAATCAGAAAAGATGATTGAATTCTACTGGAGATGCTGATGACAATTTTTCTTTTTCTCAAAATCTAATTTGTCGACATAAAGTGACTAAAACTCCAGACAACAATAATCACTGCCTCAAGATGCACTAAGTGAATTAGAGTCAGACAGACAAAGAGACCATGGAGATGAAATAGCCTTATTTTTGAGAGAACAGGAAAAGTAATGGGTTGGCCAAAAATGTGGTTTGCTTCATTAACTGGAAGTGATTTTTTTTTTATTATTTTCAGCATTAATTTTATCGAACAACATATTTACTTTTTGGTTCAACTGTCTTCCGCCATTTTTCAGCATCTTCATAATTTCCTCTTCCCAGAAATTTTTCTCAACAAAGAACAGCTTTAGGTGCCTTTTGCAGCCTTTCAGGGACACAGAATTTGCTTTCATTAAGAGAATTCTGTAAAAACTGGAATAAATGAGAATCAAATGATGTACTTTCTAGTTAATATTCTGAATAATTGAACTGAAATGACTTTAGCCTGCTTACCAAAGAAATGTACAGTCAAGCATCATTCTGACAGACAGTTACACATTTTAAGCACTTTGCACTGATGCCTACCTTTAGCTGGCATCATTAGAAGCAAACTTCTTTTATATGCCATATTTTTTTCAGGATGTGGATGATCATGGCTCTCCCAAATTTCATATATTTTGTTGCTCTCACTGACCTTTTCCATTCTTTACCATCCCTGCCATCCATTCACACAAACTCATTAAGCATATTATTCAGTGTTCCTCCCTGCTTTTCTTGCTTTAAGTATATCCTTTGAGTGGTAAATGTTCCAAGCCTTCTTCCCTCATTAACTGTCCCAAAGTTTTCAGCTATCCCGTTCTTATTGTATGTAATGTATGTATGTATGTAACTTACACATTTCTTATTAAAAAATATGAATTTATATCTAATAATTCTGGCCTACAGTGAAGACTGATAATTTCCCAAAAGAGCAAAAATTTTACATTTAAGTCACTCAGACTTCTTTTTTGGTGGGTGGGATTGGTACTACTAAATTTGCAGCTCTCAATCAACTATCAGGATGTTGCTGACAGAATTTTGCCTATCAAACCATCAGCATAGGTTCTTGATAATGACCAACATGGTTGAAAGTACAAAAATATCAGAACAAATATTAAATTTTGGACAGTTTATCTACAACTTTGATTCTGATATACAACATCTTATTTGAAAATTGAGAAAATACAAAAGAAAATTAAGAAACAGATCTTGTCAGTTAAGTTTAATAAAATTTACTTGTATAATTGCTATATATATATATATATATATATATATATATATACACAAGATGCCCAATTTCAGTACAAGGATGTTTCGTAAAACTGATGATATCTGCACAAATTTTTTTTGCATCACTTGCCCAAAACTATATGGACTCTTAGCATCAGTCAGCCTTCATCCAATGACAAGCAACAGTCTAAATTACTGAATATTGTGCCACATACAATTCAAGTTGCCTGATAGTAAGACACTGAAAGGGGGTCATCAATGATAGGACCTCTGCCTTGGCTTACAGTACTGGGTATTCCCTAGCAATTCTCTAAGTACTGACCAGGCTTGGCACTGCTTAACTTCAGTGAGCAAAAAACCATAAGCCCATCTATCACACACACAAAATATATTTATATATATATATATATATATATATATATATATATATATATATGAAATAAGGTATTGAAGGGTCTTGAAAGTATTTTCAATATATTTCTCCTCTTTGTGTAAACATTGAGGGCTACAAAATCTTATATATAATGTTCATAAATTTTTTTTTTTTTCATCAACATTTAATACAACTGGCTTTTATGCACATCAAGTAAAGAAAAACTGACCATTGTAAAATTTGAGTCGTAGCATTTATAACCTATTATCAAAATAGTGCAGCAGTTCATTTACTTATGAAAAACAAAATGTCTGTACATTTATAAAAAAACAGATTAAATACAAAAAACAAATAGATAAAAAAATACACTTATATACACCAAATTACAAACATAAATATATATATATTCCCTGCATATATATTTCATAATTAAGTAATTCACTGAGTCTAGAAGAAACCTCAACAGAATGCAGAAAGCACTGGATGGCTGTTTTGTCACATATTTGGGACTCATCAGCAGTGATCATCCACTACCAAGAATTAAACCTAGACTTACAATGCAAGTGTCATACTAACTGTACCAGTGGACCTCAGTGATGAAGAGGTAATGAATTAGACTCAAAATAGTGCTGCTCTTAACAATAGTTAATATATATCTTTTTTTAAATTGAAAACTGATCTCCTAAATTCTAGCCGCACTCAACACAGAAAAGGTTCAGAACAAATACTCTGACTAGTATTCAAAACATGAAGTGAAACTAACACCACCAAAGCAAAACATCCTTGAAAATGGCTAAGGAAGCATCCAAAAGTGCTTGGGACAATGGGATGGTATGGACGGTTTTTGGTGTATTTCGCTTCAATACTGTATATATTACAACTCTCAGGAAATAGAAGTGCTAGAAAAATTGAGTATGTTTGAGACAAAGTAGCAGATGGCATTTCATTTTGTTAATTTTCAGCTATTTGAAACAAGAGAGAAAGAAAAGGTCAAAGTTCCTCATTCTCTCTCCCTCCCTCCCACTATCATACATTTCCTTTTTTTTTTTTTTTTTTTTTTTTTTTTCAGTCTGATATTTCTCTCTTTTTTACTACAGCACAGATTCCTCAGGAAATATGAAATGTTCAAGGAAATATGAATAATTATCTCTGTTTGGTTCAAGTTACTCGACATCTGTTGTCTCAGGCAAAGATTTCCGATTGGTATACTATATTGGTTGTTAATGATCTCATGGGTGAGATTGTTGAGTATTCTCATGTTAAGCTGTTGCCTACATATTTATAATCTTTATTCAAGTGAAGAAGACATTTTCAAACTTATGTCAAGGCTTGCTCTGGTAAAGTGGCATCATATCAGAAAAGTATCACTTGCTGCTTTTTGTTGCTTTCCTACCACCAACTGCGGCAATCAAGTCAAACAGCTTGAACAGAAATATTTCATTAATCATGGTTATTGTTCAGGTCTGATGAAAACTTTGTTTGGCAATACATCATCGAATCTAGAAGTGGCTCTGTAACCCAAGTCTGTACACACAGTCTGGAACAATGAGGACATTGAAAGTATGGGGTGGTTATCACTGTCAAAGATGCATGGTGCCACTATTATCTTTGAGTCATGAGTTTTTTTTTTATGTTGGATTTCTTCTAAGTTTGGTCTGATCTTGCACCAGTTGAAGCTAGCTTTGATTGAGACTTGGTACAGTTTTAGTTGAACTGGATGTTTTCTGATGCTTAGGATGACATGGCCTTATAAGTATTACATACATATGCATACACACACACACACACACTATATATATATATATATATATATATATTTATGAATAAAGATGACAATAGGAAAACTAGTAATTGCGGACGCATTTTTGTCAAATGTAGACTTTATCAAAGCAAAATATGAAATGAATTTAACTGAACAAGGTAACTAATAAAAACAAAAATAAATGCGTCAACAATTACTAGTTTTCCTATTGTCATTTTTATTCATATATATATATATATATATATATATATATATATATTACACACACACATATATATATATATATATATATATATATATATATATATATAAGCTGTCTCGTTTTGACTTCTCATAACTTTAAAAAATGTTTTCTGATCCATATATTTAAACTATTCATCTTTTTAAGTCAAACATTTAATTTTAACCATTAATTTTGTTTGCATGTCAATAAACACTGCATTTATTGTCATTTAAAGAGTGTTTGCGGACACCCAGTTTGAGCGTATATATATATATATATATTACACACACACACACTCCAGTACAAAGGTCTGAGGCTACTCCTTGTAATTTTTAAGTTGGTCCCAAAAGTAGTTGTTTTGTACTTTAAGAAAAATTATTATACATGATTAAAAGAAAAAAGTGAGACATGATTTTTTTTATTTTTATGACACAAAGAAAAAAAGCATTTTATGATTAAATTTTGCTCTTGAGAAATTATATATATGTGTGCGTGTTGTACGGATGTATATATATATGTTTATGTACATTATTGCCTCATACCTAAGAAAGTACATTTTTCTGATTTTCAGAGTCCTCTGTTAAGGAGAATTGCACATTTGAGAGAGAAAAAAAAATCATAAAAATAAATAGATATTTATGTAGATTGTGACTTTTAAAATACTCACAACATCTTTTGGAACCCTTTTATCAGATTGGAGATGGAAAAGTAAAAATAAAGCAAAAGAAATACCAAAAATCTCTCAAATACTTTATATGAGTACTCCTACACTTAGAGAAAAACAGCATAAAACAAAAAGTATCCAAATCTTCAAAATGCAGCTATCTTTATACCTGTCCATATTCCCTATTTCTATTGGGTGTATTCAGGCAGCAGTTGTTTTTTTAACCACAGTTCACCTAATACAAATCCCAAGAGCCTCTCAAAGTAGTGAGTTACTAATTGAGGTTGTTTTATGTATGTATGAAGAGGAAGTAAAGATTATAAGGATATGCTGCATGAAGTTGTGTGAATGGAACTAAATTACTAGAATTGAATACAAAGATGATTTAACCCTGTGCACATGGCTTGGTCCGGACTGGTGCAGCTAAAGAATGTAACTCATCAGAAGATTTTACACTGAAATAATCATAGAGTAGCGAGAGACATGTTGAAGGGGGTTTTGGGGTGGAAAAATTCACTCTCCACAAAGTTGCAAAGACAATTCTTTTTTCATCTCTGTCAAGGCTGGAAATTGAGGATCAAGCAGCTGCAGCCCAGACATGGCAGCAATACTACATTTGCAATTCTTTTTTCCTCTCTGTCAAGGCTGGAAATTGAGGATCAAGCAGCTGCAGCCCAGACATGGCAGCAATACTACATTTGCAATTCTTTTTTCATCTCTGTCAAGGCTGGAAATTGAGGATCAAGCAGCTGCAGCCCAGACATGGCAGCAATATTACATTTTTAATTTTATCTGATTCTTGCAAAGATAGAATGTGGCAGATAGAGCAATATAAAGAGCCAACCATTTTTCCAGAAACTTCAGCAATTGAACATATGAGTTTCATTTGCGGTCTTGGATGAACTTGAGTCCCCAAAGATGTTTAAATCAAGAAACCTATAAAAGATGCAACTATTCATCAAAGAGTAGAGAAAATTCAGTGTCTGCTAAATAACATTGAAGTGTTACTAACTTGATTTCCGAGGAATTAAAATTTGAATATCAATTATCTAATATTTGACTACTAAGCTTTCATAAGCTATTCTCAAAGAGTTTTTGTTAATACTGTTGTGGCTATCTGTATCTACTGGGTTAACATTCGGAAATTTCTGTCCGAATTTCTGGAATGAGGAGTTATTTACACTATTTACAAGTGGACTATTGCCCTCATCTTGTTATCACAATGTTTCAGCTGTTGTGTCCTCCAGTCTGGATAAGCTACAGGGAATTCCAAACTGAACCAGTTATTTAAATCTGCTCTCATTCCAGTGCCCATGTCTAGGGATATCTCATCTAGTTCTAATTTTCAGTACTGCTCAGTTATTGGAAACAAGGTGAGTAATAACTAAGTACTAAAACTAAGAACTAGACAAGATATCTGTAGACATGGACAGTGGAACGAGAACAGTCTAGCACTGAAGATTTAAATAAAGATTTTCGTTTTGAAGTCCCTGTAGGTTACACAAATAGACATAGACCGGATGACAGCTGGAGGGTACAATGGCTGAAACTTTATGATAACAAGAACAAAGATGCATACAATAGTACTCATGTAAATAGTGTAAATAATTGGGTAATTTATTTTTGATTTTTTTCCTGTAATGCAGGAAAATTGCCTGCAATATAGGAAACAAAAATAGATATCAAAGAACTTTTGCTGACCTAAATATCTATTTCATATATATCATTTGTTTTTGACAATATGCATTCCATTTTTGTGTATTTACACATGAAAGGTTGGGTAGCTTCAACAGAACATCAATCATTTTTTTTTGTATGGACAACTGACATACGTTTTGTGACTTGGTGAATTTGAAAGACTAGAAACTGGATACAGATTTTTTTCCAGTGTCAAATTCTCTGAACTATTAGGTAGCACTTCAAATACTGTTCACAGAACTGAACTAATTGAACTGCTTCATCTTTTTGCACAGTGGACATGCACAAAAGAGCCAAGCAAACATTTGTGGTTTTGGGGCCCACTGAATGATTTTTCAGCTCAGAACTGTACTAAAGTTATTTATACTTCAGGGAAAAATTACACATTTCTCAATTTAAAAACAGGGGTTTAGATATAGGAATCCTAATCTGCAGTGAAGAGATAAAATTCCCAAAAAGAAAAAATTTTCATTTAACACATTTAGATACCTTTTAGGATGATTTTCAGTGCCAACAATGTGGATTCAAGACAACAAAACATAGGGATGGTGGTCTAGGGCATACTCTTTTGATAAATACAAGCAAAGTTCTGTCAAAAACTGATATTTGTTGCTCAGCATATGGTAGCAAATGTGGGTAATGAGCTACATAATGCAGCGGTTCTGAAACAGTGTGGCATGCCTCATAAGTGTGGTGAAAGAATATAGCAGGTGACTGAAAAACAGACATTTAGAAACAGTTTAAAAAAAATTTCAAGTATCAAAAAATAAACAGGATTTCAAAATTTAATATATTATTATATATTTTTATATTATTATATTATTATTATAGATTACTTGTAATTGCATGCATGAGTCCCAGTATAAATAGTTAAAAAATAATTATTGATGGTTTTTATCATTGTGATATTTTTGCATTATATCAAGTATGTAGTAACTAGGGTCCACAAATTAGAGGAGAGAGTTATCCATGAAAATGTTCTGACTTTGATCCGTGGTTATCTCCCTTTAACCTGCTCTCACTTTTAAATTTACTTTTTATCACAAAGTTTGGTGAGGTGCAAGCAAATTTTCATTCTGAAAATGTGGCCCAAAGAAAACAGTTTGGGAACCACTAGCTTAATGTAGGAAAAAAGTGAATATTTTTTTAAATATCTTTCCAAGATTTTCTTATACTTTGCAAATTTAAACTGTTATAATACTTGGTCACTTACATTATAAATGGGAGTAAAAAATGTGATGTTGGACATTTTTTATTAGTATTATAAACATTATGGGTCAGAAGACAAAATATTGCAAAAAAAATTCTGTAAATTTGACCCAATTTTGTGTTGTAAGACCCCAGTATCCACGAGATATAAGTAATTTTTTTTTTTAAAAAGAGTGCCACATTAAACCTGTCTGACACTCCTAACATTTATTTTGACAAAATTACAATGACTTTCAAAGCAAAAAAAAAAAAAAAAAGAAGAAAATCAAGTACAGTGTAACCCGGATATAAGAGAGTTGTCAGGACCGAAGAAGAAGTCTCTTATATCCGGGTTTCTCTTATATCCGGATTTGGTCTATTTTGTTTAGGTAAGTATGGCTCTAATTTGGGACCAGAGAAAATTTCTCTTATATCCTGGTCTCTTATATCCGGGTTACACTGTATAAAGAAATGAACATGTCAAAGATAAATAAGTAAACATGTGCAAGTTTTGATTTACTTCAAATGATCATAACTGAACAAATACTTGAAATTATGACAAAGTTAAATGATTTCTAAATTCTTGAGACTGTCTACTTTTGGACTAGATATAGCAAATTTGGTAAATGTTCCAAAAAGATGCCAAATGCATTCTTGTCTGCACACTTTGTCTTGATTGATCTATTTTTCAGCATCTTTCAGGTGGATGAAAAAAAAAAAAAGTTATAAATTCTTTTTCTTAAAACAATTTTTCAGGAAAATAGGTTTTCAAGTCCAGTAGTTGTTATCACTCTTTCCAGGATTAATAGGAGTTTGCTTCTTAACCTTTTATTTAAAGTTGTGTGGTATGTCAACATCTAGATTATGTCATCACTTTCTCTTGAGTTAAATGTGATATCCATTTCAGTTGTTCTAGCAGCATTTAACAGCTAAAACACTAAACATGATGTAATCAGATAAACCATCTTATATGCAGGTTTATTGATTATATATATCTCAATAAAATCCTTATTAGTCTGAAGTCTTAAAGTGAGTATAAGCTGATAGCAATCAAGAGTAGTGATAGGCTTGTGATATTATATCTGTGAGAATGAGACTGTAGGGCACTGGGCAACATGAAAACTGGTCATTTTGCCACCAAAATGTGCGATATCTCCTTTTGGAGATGAAACATATTACTTAAGATTTTTTCCATTTTATCAGTAAAAATATATATATATATATGAAAGTTTATAAGTAAGCACATTAAATAATAAATATATAATCATAATCTTTCCCCCTCTTAAGTGTGTGTGTGTGTGTATATATATATATATATATATATATATGACATCAATAAAATCCTTATTAGTCTGGAGAAGTTCCTTTTGGAGATGAAACATTACTTTAAAATTTTTTCCATTTTATCAGTAAATATATATGTGTGTGAGAAAGTTTATAAGTAAGCACATTAAGTAATAAATATATGATCATAATCTTTCCCCCTCTTATGTGTGTGCATATATATATATATATATATATGTAGGAGAGAGCAATAGAGAGAGAAATGTGAAAGCATTAATATTTTCGTTTTTCCATACTTTTCTTTCACCATTATCAAATGGATTTATACCTGTCTACTCACTGATTTGATACTTCATTCACGGCACCTACACAGAGCTATAAGCACCTACCTTTCCCTAGTGCTCAAAGACATTTTTAAAAGCCTCAGAGCCCTGCCCTCAATGCATTTGCAGACAGCCTGACTGTCCAAACCCATCAATATTTCCAAACGCTAGTTCAAGACAATGCCATTGTCTTAATGGGCCAAGCGGCATCCTCTTCTGCTTAAATGTGCAATATTTTCGTGATGTAATTTACATAGTAAATTCTTAAATTTCTTGTACAGGAAAATGCTTACAGGTCGACAGGAACCATTCCCCTAACCTTCCAGCCCTGCTGAAATTCTGACAGATCTGTTGGGAGATGAAGAGGAGGGGGAGGTCTGCACTATGCACATTCTACACTATGTCAGAATTTATTATACATGCCAATGTGTTCACAATAAAATTGGTATCAACCAACAATCAATATTAATAAAATTTTTATGACAGACTTATGGTAAATATACCATTCACCCAATAAAAGGCCCGAGAGCCACTCGAGGAATATGGTTACTGAATGAAATGCATGAATATTATTATTAGGATATAAAGCATAGATAATGATCGACTAAGATTTTAGTATTCAAGGGAAGCATCCATCCTGGAGTTTATTCCACCGAGTTATTTTTCTTCTGAAGAAGCTGAGAAGAACTTCCTTCTTACCAATGACATACAGGGGGAACGAGAGTGACATAACTCCATGAAAATAGGAAGGTGAGTACGAGCTGATAGCAATCAAGAGTAGTGATAGGCTTGTGATATTATATCTGTGAGAAAGAGGCTGTAGGACACTGGGCAACATGAAAACTGGTCATTTTGCCACCAAAATGTATTTTCTACTTCTTAAAGTATTTCTTCCTTTTTTTAATACTAATTGCTCATGACCAACAGAATTCACATATTGAAAATAAATTTTTTAGGAATAAAAAAAATAAAGGAATTTTTTTAGTGTCACTAGAATTTATTTTGAATTCTTACCCTATGGCAACAGATACTTTAGCTAGTGCAATCATGTATAAAAGCAACCAAGTAATTGCAATCATTTTTCTTAAAAACTACTTAACCAAAATTTTATTGCACTTTTGAATAAAAAAAAAAAACAAAATGCTGTTAATTCATATCAAATTAAAAACCTTTCATAGCAGATTTTCAACAGATTCAAAATCCATTCTTATGTTTTTTGCTTTTAAATTTCTATTTCTGTTAATATTCTATTATGAATGTGCAGGTAGTGTAATGGTTATTGGTGTAAAAAGTGAAATCTATGAGTTAAGTTTAAATTCCAGCCTAGGCTGTTGTTTTCACTTTCCCTTGGGGAAGGTGCAGACCGACCTTTTTTTTTTTCTCCCCAACTACTGGTTAAATAGAAGAGTAGATTGGTCTTTCTAGTCTTGAGCAGCAACTAGTCTATGTGAAGGAAAACTCTGAATTTCAAACTGTAGAGATAGCAGAGCTGGTTCCCATTACCAACTTTCCCAAGAAGACATAACAATTCCCAGTGTGACATGGCTTCCCTCTGTCTTTTCTATAAATATTTTCATCGTAATTATTCTCATGAGCTCTCTTCCAAACACCCCACAGACAAATTGTACATAAGGGAACTAGTTAAAAGTTCATAGAGTCCTTGAGGTATTATGGTGACTGTAGTAAGAATGGTAAGTAAGAATGTGTCGTTTTGGTGTAAGGCATAGTGTGATATGTTTAGGTCAGTAATCATGGCTAGCTAAGCTTAAGATCAGACATTGAAGACCAGCCTTTCTTTTATCTCCCATTTTGGCCTTATGTTACAGTTTTGTATTTTTCAAAATAAACATTGCTATCTCAACTGCATGAATTTAAGCATACTACCAGATTGGTTACTGGTTTTCATCAGTTTACTTTTGAAATAGCTAGATGTAGCTATTCTAATAGTTTCTTTTCTTCCCTGTGGAACTTTGTCCTGGCTTCTTGATTCTCTGCAACATATGTTCATTAAAAATTTCAATTCAATGTATATCACCATCATTTGTTTTACTGAAACCTCTTCTTTTATTGCCCTTTCTAAAGTCTTCTTTTTCACTTCCAGTAACTTCCTTGTATCTTAGTGGCATTATCACCTTACTTGGGATAAGTAAAAAAAAAAAAAAAAAAACAAATCTGTAGAAAGACATTATCAACTTCATCCTGAAGAGATATGGTACTTAAAAGAAATTTATATTCTATTGTATTTTTATAACATATTAAAGTATTAGGTTGGTGCAAAAATAATGACGTAATAATGTCGTTTTTTGACGTATTTTTTAACGTCAAAAAACGATATTATTACATCATTATTTTTTCACCAACCTAATAATTCAAATTAATTTCTAATCTTTTCACAAGGCCTAAGCTCAATCCAATCACTTACTACACAAACGCACCTCCATGTTTTTCCACTATTTTTTCTTTTTTCATCAGTTCTACATTTGTTTGTTGTTCTTCACAGCCAAAAGAACAAATTTTATTCGTGTAGTGAAGTATTTTTGATATGAATAATGTAAACATCATCTTTTTCTTCTCCTTACTTACACCAACATTATATACAATGCAAGAACACACACAGACAAGCCATGAACAAAAATGGTGACCGGGGTCCTGTATGTCTAACAAAAACGCAAGACAGCAATAAAAATGATAATGTTCTTTTATCTATCTCCCACAGAAAATTTCCCTCCAGATAATTTATTTTTACTTTTTTCTCTTATATTCATCCATTTTTCTGTACATATGCATGAATGTATTGGAACTTAATTTAAAAAAAAAAAAATAAAATGAGAAATAATTCAACAGATTTTCTAGAAAATACCTGCTTTGTTTTTGTTAATTTTTTTTTTATGACACAAAGCTTCTTTCTATATGTCGTCCGTTTTCCCTTTATTGCACTTACTTAATAATTTTCCCTCTACAGTTTTGACTTTTGTTTATTTTTGTATTCTTCACTCCCTATAAAACAAAGATCTTGATTTTATCGAAGAAAGCCACTTGAGTTATTTTTAGAAATATGAGATTTGGGGAAAGTAATTTTTTTAATATTTTTGTGTGCATACGATTAATATTGTTATTGCATTATTTTCTTCTTACAGCAATTTCATTCTTTCTGGCTTTGAGAGAAATAAATAATAATAAAAAAAAAAAACAGGAAAAAAAATATAAAGGATTCTTCCTAATTTCTCCTTCTTTATTCATTCACAGTTTTTTCTTTTTCTTTATTTTCTTCAGTATATTTATTATTTTTCCCTTTCACTTAATCTTACTTTTTTACTTTGTGTTCAACTGTTCATCATGTATTCTTTTTTTTTAAAAAAAAAAGACAGGCTTATATAGTCCTTTCTTTCTGCTAATAGATTTATTTTCTTTATCTTTCTTTAAACAATGTTGGTTTGCTTTCATAATTGCATATTAATTTCTTTTATTTTATCTTGTTAATAGATATCCTCATCTTTTTTTTTTTTTTTTCATACCAAGTTCTGAAAAGGAAGCAAAACAGAAAGAAGAGTTTTTTTTTTTTCTTTTTTTCTTCTCATTCATTCTTTCTTTCTTTCTTACCTTCATTTCCCATTTTTCTTCCATTCCTTTATGCTTATTATTCTACATTTTTAAAATTTCTTTTTCTTTCTTGTTCCTTTTCATAAATTAAAGGTGCCTCAAGAACTCAACACCCACCCAGTTACATGAATCTACGTTCCACTAATTTTAATACCCACTAGTCTTCAATCATACTCCATATTATTTCAAGAACATACACACAGACACACACACATATATATAGAAATACACACACAGACACACACATATATATAGAAATACACACACAGACACACACACACATATATATATATAGAAATACACACACAGACACACACACACACATATATATATAGAAATACACACACAGACACACACACATATATATATAGAAATACACAGACACACACACATATATATATAGAAATACACACACAGGCACACACACATATAAATAAACACACACACACACATATATATACAGAAATACAGACACCACATATATAAATACACACACACAGACACATAGATAAATACACACACAGATATATATATATACACACACGCACGTACATATATATATATACACACACACACGTACATATATATATATATATATAACAGACGTACATGTATAAAAACTATATATACACCCCCCCCCCC
>OZ010575.1:50057663-50130163 GCA_963932145.1 Acanthosepion lycidas
AATTCCCTGTTCAATTTTTTTTTTTTAATTTCTTCCTTCCTTTCCTATTTCAAATACCTTTATTCTCTTCCTTTCTATCATCTTCCTTCCTCCAACTTCATTGTTACTCCTTTCAACCTCTCTTCTTTAATTACTTGCAATCTTTCTTTTCACACTTTCTGAACTCAGCTTTTATCTCCCCTCTCTTCCTTCTTCCAATTTCTTTTCTTTCTTTCTGCCATCCTTCATTTTTAACTCATTTCTTAAACTCTTCCACCTCCTTAAATCTTTATTTATTTCTTTCTTTCCATTTAGATTTCTCTTCATGTACCTATTTCTAACACCATTCCCCAAAACATCCACCTTGTTCTTCATCCACAAACCAATTACACAACACATATGTCTTTGTGCATTTCGATAATGCTCTTACCAAAACCTTTGGGAGATGGAATACCAATGTCCCAAGAATAGACCTCAGTTTAGCATTTTTTTAATCTTTCTTCTTTCCAACACATCTCTCAAGTTTACTTGTGCTATAAACAGTACATGACAAAGATGTCTATGGCTTAAAACTTTTCTTGCGTGCAGAAATCTTAAGTTAAACAATTATTATTATTATTATTATATATAAAAGATCTATTCTGTCAGCAATGCGAGCAGGAATTTCTGACCTCTGAAAATCCATTTCTTTCTGCCTTCAATTCATCTCTATTCTAAAACCATTCACAATACATTTCTATGGTTAAAATATTTGTAATGGTATTTATATTAAAATCATTAGAAAAGTATTTTATTTACATTATTCAGACTGTAATCCTCATCTTCATTGCCATATTCACAACGTTTTGGCCTTTGCACACTCCGGCCTTCTTCAGGTGACTGGAATTTCGAACCAAACCATTTATTTCATCCACTGGGGCAGATTGTTCTAGTTCCACATGCCATGCCTTGTCTGGATGTCTCGGTTATTTCCCTTTAACTCAACTCTCTAAGTTTTGGTTCATCATTGCTGTAGCCAGATAGTGAACTCGCAACTCTTTGGGTCTAGTCACTGGGATCTATGCAATGCCTTTATCCACTGTGGATAAAGGCATTGGTTAGATCCCAGTGGATAGTAATTTCCATTGGGGAATAACTGAGAAGAGGGATGGCATGTGGAAGTAGAACAATCTACCCCTGGTAGATGAAGTAAAGGGTTCAATTCGAAATTACAATCAACTGAAGAATGCCAGAATGTGCAACAGCTGAAACACTGTTAATATGGTAATGAAGATGAGGATAACAGTCCGAATAATATAAGTAATCATAATACCTCATCTCAGAGATATAGACAGAAAAAGCATTTTATATTCTACATATAATAGCCATATTTAGTCAAGAATGCTGGCCTTTACTACTGAGTACTGATAATCTGTTTTCTCATAGATGTCTATCTTAAAATCATAATTCATAAAATCAAATAAAAACATCAGCTGTGCATTTCTATCATACATAAACTCTTGAGTTTCAAATAGACAGGATATTTGAAATAAAAGGGGTGGTTGGAATTTCCTCATATTTTTCAGGAGTGAAACATTTTGTATTAGTAAGGTGAAGGAGAAATCTTCCTAATATCTAATGCAAGGAGTGTTTTGAATAATGATGTACCCAGTGGTTTATCTACGAAACAATAATCCCCTGAAGTTATCAATTTAAAACTTCTGAGTAACATACTGATGCTGTCAGCAACAATTCTTTCAAGGAAAATTATATTCACAATCAAAAAGTTACAGACAAAATTTTATTGAACATATGAGGAAAGAAGATCTGGAGAATTTAACAAAAGAGAAGCATGGGGGAACAGCAAGTAATATAGTTGACAAGTCTGAATGAATGTGTAACAGAATAAAATCAAAAGAGAATAAGTAAAAGGGGCAAGAGTTCTATTCAGCACAAAAAACAGAAAACATCTTGAAAGAATCATGACATTCAGAAGAATAATTGCTGCAATTCCTGACAACAAACATTTGTGTTCTTCCAGATTTTCAGTAACAATGTTTTTTCGTTTTTTTCAATCAAGTTCACCCCAAGCAAGGCAGTAAAGCCACTAAGATTTATATTTTTCATTTTGCAGATGTCTGTTGTTTATTTTTTATTTTGTCAACTGCACATTATAGTAGGGTCAGTTGGGCACTGTCTGTGAGAAAAAGAGCACCATAACACAATTCACTCTGCCAGAAATTTGGAAATGGCATACTGTACTGCTTGGTATTCATGCTGGAAGCTCCAATATGAACATTTCAGAGTGTTTGAGTGTCAATCTGAGGATGGTGCAAAGAATTCAGAAAGAGTTGGAAGAGTCTAATGGTGATTACAAAGAGGTTTGGAGTGATCACTAGTGATGCCGACATTATGCCTCTAATTCATCAGTCCCTCAGACACAACATGGAGGCTTACATCAAGCGACTTCAGGAGATAGTGCTGCTCTGGGTTAAGAAGGTGGCTGCTGGAAGATATATGTCTGGCAACAGGACTCTGCACCATGCCACACAAGCAGGAGAATCCAGTCATAGCTGTCAGACAATTTCTGTGATCACATCAAACCTTATATCTAGCCAACTAAATTCCCACACTGCAACCCTTTTGATTATTATGTGTAGGGTGCAGTTAAGCAAGAGACTAATAAAACTCTTTATAACACCAAAGATCAACTGAAGGCAAGGATTATGGCAGCATTCACTAACTTAAACAAGGAAAGCATCCAGAAGAGTTGCAGAAGATTCCAAAGCTGTCTGGAGGCCATGGTTGAAGCCAATGGCGATATTTTTGTGTTATTTTGGTAAACATATGTTAAAATGAGATGTCAGTGTTGTTTTAATTTTTGCATAATTTAGACAACAATTTATCCATTGCATCCTCTCTGTGTGTGCATAGGTATGTGTGTATATATATATATATATATATATAAGGTTGGTGCAAAATAATGTCGTTTTCTCACAGAGTAAGATATGTGGGGAAAACGACATTATTTTTGCACCAACCTAATATATATATATATATATATATATATATATATATATATATATATATATAAAGCACCTCTTTTTGTGTGTGACACTGACCACGGACAATACATTAATTCATAATTTTTCAAGGCTCAAAAAGAAGACTGAATGTTTAAGTTTACTGAAACAAATTTACATTATAGAAGAGCCCTACTCTCTCAACAGTGCTTGCCACTTTCCTTCATTCTCATTTTATTTCTATGGAAAAAGTATTAGCAAGGCATTTACATTATATATAAAAGCCCTATCCTATCAATGATCCTTATTTTAAATCCTGACCACTAACTATTTTAGATGCATTTCTCTATTAAAACATAAGCCATACATATTTATATTCTACATGAACTATTAGGTTGGTGCAAAAATAATGACCGTTTTTGACGTTAAAAAAATACGCCAAAAAACGACATTATTTTTGCAACAAACTAATATCTCTAATCTCTTAGAAGTGCTTGTATTAACTTTAGACTAATGATAATCACTTTCTTCTTAATTTTAAATGCATTTCTATAGTAAAATCCATTTACAATACCATTCTCTAGTAAAACATTAACTATGCATTTTACTTTACACATATAGTAACCCTATTCTTTCAGCAGCATTTTTATCAGTTCCAACTACTGACAATTTTTGTTCTTTCTGATCTTTAATGCATTTCAATAGTAAAATCATTTGCAATGCATTTACATTATTCTTATAACTGCTTTACTTTGTAATGCTATCTTTAATCCCTGATAAGTGATAATCCATTTCTTCTGAATTTTCAATGCATTTCTCTAGTAGAATTATTTATAAAAGTTTCCTACAGTAAAAAATATACAGCAACAAGATTGAGTGCTGAAGTTTACTGAAACGTATTTTTGGCAAAAATATAACAAAATCCAGTTGTTAAATAATCAAACTCCAAGTACAAGTATGTTTCAGTAAATTCCCTACATTCTTAGATCTGTGTATGACCTTGACCTTCTTGTACCAAAACCAACTCACCAACTGAATTATTACAAATGCTTCTGCAAGAACGGTCTTTGTGTCTTCTCAGGTTGTCTTTGAACTAGCATATAAACCTTTTGAATTATTAATGTTATCTTTACGATATCCATTCATATGCTAAACATGACTGATATGATGGCATTTGCTTCATTTCCTGGTACACTTTAACTGCTTACTCTATCTAATCATTAGAGTGAATCAAAGTTCTGACACATTTACGAAACAAAACCTACCTGTGCTATCACAAGCTACATATCAAACTATCTTCACATATATCCATATACTTATATCAAAAGTTACATATTTTGTCATCTATAACAATCAAGATCTATGCATATGGCAATGCTTTGTACTCAAGGTAAACTTTTATTATGGTTTAAAGATAGCACAAAGCCTCAAATTCTATATACACTGCTGGGTCAGTAACATTACTGCATTAAAATAATTGGTCAGAAAGTTATAGTGACTCCGTTTTTATTAAAATATTGGCTTTATCAGTTCAAGACTGTCAAATGTTTGAGAATAAAAAGAATCATAAAAAACAGCTAAGTAGGTGATCATATATATTATAAATGTTAAATAATAGGTTAGCAGAGTATTATTTTTTTCAGAGAAGTGTATTTCTGCTCTAATTACCTTCATTTGACCTTTGAGGTCAGATACAAGACAAAACAAAGGAAGTTGATTTTGATAGGCTTAACTAGTGTGGGAATGTTAGACAGCAAAAGGTTTCTTGGGGAGTCACATCTAAACCGTAATACAATGTGAATGTGTCTCCTTCATGTCTGGGAAGTGGCTTCCCAGTGGGGTAAGAGAGTAGCCCCACTGGCTAGTTAGAGAGGTATATGTCAATGTAAATAAAACAGTTAAGTTTAAAATTCCATTTGTTGAAGTTATTTCAATTTTGGGCCCTAAACCTTTCCATTACTCAGCCAGAAGACAAAAGATCCAACATTATATATATATATATATATATTCAGGTAAGATGAGAATGAATAGAGTAAAATTCCAATGTCTGTCTATAAATAATGTACAATTCCAATGTTTATAACATTTAAATAAGGGTTCAATACAAAGCAGAGCAATATTATTTATTTTAGGATATTACTCTGAAAACATATCAAAATTGCTACACAGTTGCAGTTGTGTCTCAATATGTATCAATGCATCTCATTTGGTAATTGTAAATTACGAGCAAGTGAACAATTTATTTCAATTTAAAAGAAAAATATCACCTATTACAAGAAAAAAAATCCCCTCTATTTTGTATCTTTTAGTAGGAAAGCCTCACCTTTCTTGTGCTAAATCTTCTGTACATCATTATGTCCAAAAATCTCCATTTTTGTTTCATCACTCCATAGTACTTGTTCCCAAAAGCAATTTTTTTTGTCCAAGAACGTTTTGGCAAAATTAAACCAAGCAACAATGTGACATGGTTTGTGTAGAGAGGTGTGTTGTGATCAGTTTCCATAGAACCCATTTCTATTTAAACAACGTTGTGTGAGTATTTATGTGGATACCCATCATAGCCAAACTTTTGGTGACGTCTTTCAAAACAACTCTTGGATTTTTATTAATTTAGCAACAGAGTTTTTGTGCAGTTCTCAGTGACAATTTGGGTTTTCTTCCATGACCAGGTAAATATTCTGTTGGGCCAAAGTGTTTAAACTTCTTTGTAACGGACTATATGGTAGATCTATGGATAGCTAACTGGTTTGAAATAGTGCTGTAGCTATTTCTCAACTCGTGGAAGTTAGTAATTCTCTGTCTCAAGTCAACGCTAAGCTCCTTTGTCTTCTCCATCATGTTGTTAATGTAAGAATAACAATGGTGACACTATGCACCATGTGATGTTCATTGCTGGAATTATCACAAATATTTTACTGAATGAATAGTCTAGAAGGCTTCACTGATAAAATAATTATGTAAATTACTTATACTTACAAGAATCAATCAATTTAAAATGATATTTTCTAGTGTATGAATAATTTTGTCTTTTCCTATTTTGCATAATTCACCTGTCAAATTTGTTGTATTTAACCTATTGTTCTGAAAATTGAATTTTATATTCCTTTTTTGTGTGCTTATTAACATATAAAAAACCTGGCATTATACGGGCATTAGATTGAGAAATGGATAAAAATATTCAAAATTGATGGTTGTATGAATAATTTTGTTGTTGACTATATATATATATATATATATATATATATTATATATATATATAAATAAATAAATAGGTAGATAGATACTATTTCCTATTACTATCAATGTTATTGCTGAGCTGTGACATTCTCTATAGCCACGTGGCCTAAAGCATGCAAGATCATAAAGTAGCTTCTCCTGCAAAAGGAGAGAAAAGTTCAAACTACCAGAGAGCACATTTTCTCTAGGTATTACACATGCACAGGCTGGTAGATGTAAATCACAGTTAAAAGAAAAAAGCAGTGCCTCTTCTCAAACGCAAAAGACTGCATTAATCCCTTAGAAATTAGTGTGTGTGTGTGTGTATATATATATATATATATATATATATATGCTTGGATAGTGTGACAGTTATTGGTATGGAAAGTGAAACTGCCAAGCTGAGTTTAAATCCAACACAATTGTCTTTCCTTTACTTTGCATGAATACCCCTGAAAGAGACAATAGTTCATCTTTCTTCACCTATGGGTACTCCTTCCGTAGGAAAACTCACTTCAAATCTAAGGAGGTCTGTTTGGAGGCTTGATAGCTCATTATGCATTATTTTTATGTTTTAAAAAAAGAAAACCCTTCATCAGTATAATCAAATATGTGGGTGAAGTCTAGTGATTTAGGCCTGAAGTTCCTTCCTGTTCCTTCCCCCACTTTCTCTTTTCTTTGCTTATTTAATTTTCTTCTAATCATTTTTTTTCCTCCTCCTTTCTCTGCACATCATTTTTCTTTTTTCTCCTCTTGTTTTCTCTTTTGACCTTTCCTCAATTTTCCTTTCATTTTTTTTTTTTATTCCTATAATCACATTCTGCCAAAAGCGTACACTGATCTTTTCTGAATATCTATGCTGATGATACAATAGCATATGGATGCACCTCCAAAACTATAGACGACGAGTTTGACAGCTGATTTCTCATCTGACCTAGCTCTAACAGCTTAGTAGGGTGGGGGGTACTGGCTGATCACATTCACTGCCTTGAAAACCAAAGTAGTGAACACCAAGCAGACCCAGGACTTTCACTTATCATGATGAACTAGTGTTCCTCTCAGGGAGAACCATTGCCTTGAGTGCCAGACCTCAAGTGGAACTTACATACAATCCATTGTTAAAGATGCTGGAAAAATTATCTGTTCCCTATATCACTCTAGTATCTACCTGATTCCTAAGATCAGGCCAAAAAATGGAGTACCACTGCTATATATAGTACATATATATGGTACTCCATTTTTTGGCCTGAAAGTGAAAATTGTTTGGCTCCTACCCATATATGGGCAGGAGCCAAACAATTTTCACTTTCCAATTTTGACAGAGTTCAAAAACGTATCTGCATCCTTGTCGGTGACAAAATTATTTTCCATCTTGTGAAACATTGCAAGTCTCTGTTTCTATAGAAACTATTCAGATGAACTACACTCCTTAGTTCTACCAGTTCTGCTCTTCATGGTTAAGACCCACAATACTCCACATATCTGTAACAAACCTCCTTAATTCCCTTTATATTTCATTGGTTCATGGGAAGCTTCTTTCCATGACCTACCAATTTGCAGAACTGACTCCTAATGACTTGCAATCACTACAATCAAAACCTGTTCAAGACTAGAGTGAACATAACAAAAAAAAAATAAAAAATTCAGTTCTAAAACGGAACTATAGTAGTCCACTGCTGTTGAACCAGTTTACTGTTACCTGGTAAACTGTGGGTCGGTTGTGGACCCCATGATTTTGCTATTGTACCCTCAATATTGCTCACTTTTTTTTTTTGAGAAATTCCACCCTATTTTACCAATCTTCTTCAGGATAGACAGAACAAACAGCAATCATCAGATAGGTTCTAATTTGTTTTAATAATTACATCCCTTTTTCACACATTTTACCTTGATTTTTATGATCAAACAGCACAGATCTTGGAAGATTTTAACACCTTGGCCATTTCACACCTCATCCAATTATACTGGTAATAATTAAACATGGTATATATCATGAAATAGGGCCCAAAAATCAGGTAGGTGTTCAACCTTTTATTATACCATCCCCTCACCCCAATTTTCTTTACTTTTCTTGTATTTTTTTCTTTTAATAAAGACTACTTTTTGAACCAAAATAATTTAATTTGCATCTGCATGTTCTTATAGTTATGGTAACATGTATGGTGAAGGTAATAAATTACTTAAATTTTATATTTGAACTAATACAGATGCAGCACCAATTTTCTGGTAATTGATTGATTATATGGTACCTCTTTTAATCTGAACAAAATTATGAGCAAGCATTGTTTAGTTGTATAGCAGCTCCTTATGGGTCATATAATGTTAAAATTTAATTTTCTTGGGAGCATGAGTAATTTTCTTTACAAAGATGTACTTGTTTTTTTTACTATAAAAATGTATTTTTATAATGTTTTGACCCTAGTTTGGGTCTTCACTATTTTTCCATAGCTGGAACCCTAACAGTTGTTATCACCCCAAGTCAGGGTAGACTTGGGAACAACAGCAATTATGAGGAGGCACCATTCTCCTCAAAACCTTCTGATCAGAAGTCTTGCTGCCCGATGTACTTTATCATCATACCCAGGATGGCAAGCATTTGAATTTCATGTCAGACTAATTCAATGTGTGGTGAAAGGTGATATCTTGTGTGGTGTAAATGTTTACTTATGATTTAAGGCAGGGGATTTCTTTACACTGTATTAATTTAACCTTTAGTGAGGTGATCATCAGAGAACTGAAAATCTTAGCAGGATTTATTATCAGTAGACACAATCTTAACCCTAGAACACTAACCATGGGTATATAGTACCCAGTGCAAATTTTCCTATTTTTAATTACAATTTTCAGCACCTGATTTTCTTACCTAAATATGTTTTTCAGTTCCTATTAATGTTAACTCAAAGTACAAAGTAGTGGTGTAACTTTAATTGATGGTTAGTGTTCTAGGGTTAACAATATAACATATGCAAAATACATTGCGTTGATCACAGATACAGAAAGAAAACTGCAGGAATTGAGAAAAGTGATAAAGGAAAGTGAGAAGAATGGATTAACAATCAACTGTAAGAAGAGAGAAAGTAAAGTCATGAGCAAGTGGGATTATCCGCAGATGCAAGCTATGAAGTGAAGATGTCAAAATCAAGCAAATACAAAAATTTTGATATCTGAGAAATGCTATAACTGAAAAAGTGACACAAATACAAAGGTACATTGGAATTGAAATTAGTGCCTTGCAAAAAAAATTAACAAAGTATCAAAAAACAGGAAAAATCTCATTAGAAACTGAGAAAAGAGTTCTAAATGACCATGAATGCTGGACAATTTCATCACAGATGAAAAAGGAGACCAGAGTCAAAAATGATGTGGTTCTTTGGAAGGAGAATACCATGGAAGGAGAATACCATGGAAGGAGCATGTGAACAAGAAGGAAGTTTTAAGGAAAATGGAAATAAAAAGCACACTTGTATTTCAAATCAAAAAGGGTTGCAATTTCTGGAATACATTTGAGAAAAGAGGAATTGGAAAATTTGTTACTTACACACAGGATGTATTAAAAATAAAAAAAAGGAAAAGGGAAGTTCAATAACCTACCTAACAAGTAAATGGATGGCAGACCTGGGATTAAGAAGGATGAGATGCAGACACTGCTTAAAGTTACAGAGGATAGGAAATTGTGGAGAGCCATAACTTCCCATATCTTGAAGGGACACAACACAATAAAAGGAAAAATGAGGTTGGTGAAGCTCCATTGACAATAACATAAATTTCGCACTGTTGCTGAATAGATACCAGAGATGCAAATTTAGTGGGCCAGAGATGTATTACTGAATCATTATCAAGCAGCATCTTTTGATTCTGCAAATTGCATCATCTGAAATGGTGATGTATCTTAGTCATTAACACAGGTAGATTTTCCATGCATCAAGCTTGATATCATCATTGCCAGTAATAATGAAAATTTCTTGATGTATACCTTAACTTTTTTTTTCATGTCTGTCTATTCATTTCAATCTTAACCTCTTCAAATGAAACATTATGTAACCTACATATCCATATAATCTGCACTTAGTTCCTCCTCTTATATCTATACAGCAACCTCATTCAGTAAACCTCTACCTTGAGTAGCTCTTGAGTCTTGTACTGAGTGAACATTATAAAAAATCAAAACAAAAAAAGAACATGTTAAAAACAAAACCAACAAGAAAAACTTGATTTTTATATACTGTGTCTCCACATCTGGTTCAATCAAAGTTAAATACAGATTAGCACAAATGCACCACCAGAGAAACTTCCATGAGAAATGAAAGTGATGCAAAAGTTTTCTCACTGTTTTCCCACAGATGAAGAGAAAACTGAAGGCAACAGACATGTGGTTTTTTAAAAGAATGCTGAGAATATCATGGTTAGAGCATGTAAGCAATGAAAAAGTCTTCAGGAAAATGGTAAAAAAAAAAAAAAAAAAAAAATGGACACTTCGAATCAGAAAGGGATAGCTGAAATTTCTGGAACATTTAATGAGGAAGGATGGATTGGTGAATTTGTCACTCACAGGACATATTGAAGGCAAATAGGACAAATGAAGACAGCAGGATACCTACCTGATGGACTTGTGTGAATAGATGGCAGAATGGGAAGTAGGAGGTTTGGCAAAGGGACAAATATTGCTGAGAGCTGCAAGAGATAGGAGGTTATGGAGAGCCATGATTGCTAACGTTCTGAAGAGACAAAGCACATAGAAGAAAAAGAAATTTCTTTTTTAAATAGTTTATTCTTTCAGTTGCACTAATTTTAATTTTGACTGCCTCCTGTTGTTCAGCATACAACAAAATCTTTAAATTACAGCCCAATATGATAATAAAATTAAGAAGTATGCAAAAGACTTCTAAAATAGCAAGCCTGGAAGAAGCAGAAAAATAATCTAGAACTACTGCAAAAGCAGTATATAAATAAATATGTAAGTAAATAAAAGTATTTGCAAATTACATTACAAGTTAGATAAAAAAAAAAAATTGTGTGGATGGGGATGAAGAAAAATCAAACCATGGCTTAATTCATGCAGAAAATTAAAATCTATCAAGGTGCATTGAGCCTTAAAAATCATTGCTGTAGCACACCATCTTTAAAAAAGGACCTTATTTATTTTTCTGTTTGAAGCAATGATGTGAGGGTGGTTTTGAAAGAGAAAGACAGGTGGAATGAAAAGAAAAGGAGATAAATTTAAGCACAAAGTATAAAAGGAATAACACCAACAAAACAGTGAAATTAGGAGTCTGTATTTATGAGATGTAGGCATCATCAGGAGTTTTGCAGTAGATTGATGTCTTTTGTTTGAGCATATCAATCTCTGCCAACAATGACGCCATCTATCAACAAACACTCGCTCGCCTACCTCTTCAGTTCTTTTTTATTCGTTTTTCTTTGGCTTCTGCAGCTTTTTACCTTTTTACCTATGCCTTCTTTCTTCCAAGTACCTTAATTTTTCCCTTTTTCCACCTTGATTTTTGAAACAAAATTTTCTTTTTACTTTTTTACTTTTCTCCTTCAGTTCTTCATTATCCTTTTTCTCTTTCTCAACCTTTATCATTCTCACTTTTCCTTTCATCTTTCCTCATTTTCTTCTGCTGTCCTTTATTCCTTCTACCTTGCTGTCTTTTTCCTCATTCTTCATGCATCTTTCTTCCCACCCAGTCTTTTCCTTATATCTTCCTTTCTCTTACCATACCCTTTCTGTCTCTCTTTCCTGCTTCGATCTTTTCTCTTTCCTGCTTCAATCTTTTCTCTTTCCTGCTTCAATCTTTTCTCTTTCCTGCTTCAATCTTTTCTCTTTCCTGCTTCAATCTTTTCTCTTTCCTGCTTCAATCTTTTCTCTTTCCTGCTTCAATCTTTTCTCTTTCCTGCTTCAATCTTTTCTCTTTCCTGCTTCAATCTTTTCTCTTTCCTGCTTCAATCTTTTCTCTTTCCTGCTTCAATCTTTTCTCTTTCCTGCTTCAATCTTTTCTCTTTCCTGCTTCAATCTTTTCTCTTTCCTGCTTCAATCTTTTCTCTTTCCTGCTTCAATCTTTTCTCTTCTTTCTCTTTTCCTCCTTTGTACTTTTCTGTATCCCTTTTTGTCACCATCTCTTACCTTCTTAGTCCTTGTCTCTTCCCTGTCCCCTTCCTATTTCCTTCTTAGTCCTTGTCTCTTTCTTCCCTGTCCCCTTCCTCTTTCCTTCTTAGTCCTTGTCTCTTTCTTCCCTGTCCCCTTCCTCTTTCCTTCTTAGTCCTTGTCTCTTTCTTCCCTGTCCCCTTCCTATTTCCTTCTTAGTCCTTGTCTCTTTCTTCCCTGTCCCCTTCCTCTTTCCTTCTTAGTCCTTGTCTCTTTCTTCCCTGTCCCCTTCCTATTTCCTTCTTAGTCCCTGCTTCATTTCCTTTCCATCTCTCTCCCTATTTCTTGATCTTTCCTCCTTTACCTTTTCTTCTAATCCTTGTTCTTCTTTCTGGTCTTCCTCTTTTATTCATCTTTTTCTTTTTCATCTTTACTTTTTAATCTTTCTTCATTTTCCTCTCTTTTTTTCCCCTTTTTTGTCTTGCTCTTTGCTTCTTTTAAATTCATTTTTCTTTCCTCATCAAATTTGTTTTAACATCTTCATTTTTTTCCTATCTCTTACATTACTTCATCCTTTCATCATCCACCCCAACAAACATATCTCTTTTGCTCCGTTCTTCTAGTTCTTATCACCAGCTTCACTGACATTTTTTCTCTCTCCTTATTTTCAGGTAACATGGTTGGGTTGGAAAGTGAAGGAGTGGTGATGGCGGTGATGCAACAACTGTAATCTCACATTGTCTTCGATTCGAGGCTACTCAGGTGAGAAGGCATTTTTATGGATAATACTGCTGCGAAGAGATGAAGTAAAGAAAATAAAAAAAATAAAAATCAAGACTCCTTAAAAAAAAAAATAAATAATTAAAAACAACTAACAAAAATTGTTCTCTCCATTTTTAACTTGCATTTATCTATCTCTTTACTTATGAGAAGATGTACTGTTGAGGTCAAAGTGATGTTGAAACTTCTTTCCATCTCCAACTCTCCCTCCTCTTGCAGACACTCTTCAGCTTCTGCTTGGGTACTTCTCCCATCCATCTGCATGCTATAAAATTTATTGCATTCCCTACACATATTTTAAATATCATGGAGTTTTATAAATTGATTCGCCTAACTGTAAGAAAATAGTATTGCTTTTCCTGAGCCTCAAACCTAAAAAAAACAGTAAAATCCACTTAAACAATTTAATTGCTTATCAACTCATTAAATGCTAATTTCATAGTTTTTTTACATTAGATCAACAAAAATTTGTAATTTTAAATGGCAACTTGACTAAATCACAGAAAAGAATGAAATAACAGTACTATTTGCAGTATTATCCATGTTGATTACTAATAACACATTTCAACAGAAGTTATAAATGGAAAAAAAAGAACATATACTTGCAATCATAAAGAGACACATCATGAAGAAAGATGGTTTGGAGAATTTGACACTCACAGGACATACTGAATACAAAAGTGGCAGATGGCAACCGTGAGGAAACTACCTGATTAGCTTATGCAAATGGATATCAGAACAGGGAGTGGGAGGTATAATAAAAGGACAAATACTGCTAAGAGCTAAAAGGAATTGGAAGTTGTAGAGAGCCATGAACATCCAAGTCCAGAAGAGACATAACCTATGAAAGAATATCCATGCTGATAGCAATACAGCAAATTAATTCATGTATATATCAGACAAATATTTAGGTATTAATATTTAGCTGTATGCTAGTCATACTATTATTTATTGGAAATTAACAGAGTGCTCCTCAAACCAATCTGAATTACTTGAGTATGATGGCATGGCATATTATCTTACTGGAATAATGCATTGTTGTTTATATCACTGATAACTGCAGACAACTGCTTTTGTCGGTTTTCTCAATTCATAATATGCAGTTATCGATGTGAGTACAGTTTTAAATTTGACATTTGTAGATAAAAAAAACAAAGCACAGAAGTCAGGAACTGATTTGACACTATATTATGAACAAGAACCCATTTCTAAAATGATTAAAAAAAAAAAAAATCAATATTTTAAAATACTGACAAATATCATCAATAGAGGAAGTTTTAATGAATGCTGATCTAAAAAATTGTCAAAAGACTTCCCTATTTTTAAAAGTGGGTCAATCAGTTTAAATAGTGCTAACCTTGCTATCTTCTACATGTGATGGTCTGACAAAAAAAATAAGTCAAACATTTGTTATGGATGAGCCAACAGTTTAAATCAGCCTAATTTTCACTGGCTTAAAATCAAAGAGATTCAAAATATTTGCCAAGATGATGGTTTCATTTGAGAAGATTTACATTCCTACAATGTTTCTCCATTGCATTCAACATTGCTTAATCTTCTCAAAGCACCATTTCCCAATGCACAAAGCTTATAATCCAAAGAAAGCCTTCCATATTTTCATGGCATCAACTTTGAGAAGGACTTTTATTTTTAGACCTTTGAGAAGAGGCAAGTTTTAGTTTACAGCAGATGTGTCCAGGAATACTTCTCAATTTTAATCTCAAGCAGCACAAGAATTTGCTACCACTTTTCCAAGGGGGACAAACTGCCAATTTTCCAGGCCTGTTTAAATGATATAAACAGAACATACCCTTACTGATAAGCATTTCAGATAAGCACTAGTGAACATGTGATGAGGTTTTGGAGAGGATGCAAACAAAGAGGAAACTTATACTTAACACCAGGAAGAGGCAGCTGAAATTTCTGGAATATGTAATGAGAAAGAAGGGCTTGGAAAATCTGATACTCACAGGGCATGTAGAAGGGAAAGTGGGACAAGGGAATAATGTGTGACATTATTAATGGGCTTATTCAAGTGGATGGCAGAACAGGGTCTGGGAGAAATAACAAAATGACAAAACTTATGAGAGCTACAAGGTACAGGAAGATGTGGAGAGTCATGAACGCCTACGACCTGAAGGGACACAGCACATAAAAGAAAGACTTGTGAATATGGGTACATAAAGTTGGGGTTACAGAAGACAAATGTATTATACTATTATCCTTTAATATGTGCATAAATATAAAATAGAAATGATCTGTTGATCTTGGGGCAGATATGTCCAGTTTCCACCCCTACCAGGATATGCCTATGTCCAGCAGCTTTGTCAGTGCTTATTTTTAACAATGAAGAAATTCTTAGATTTTAATATGTAAGAAATACATTATAATTTTATGCGTATCAGTGGTAAAGTTCTTTTGTAGTTAGTTCGTAAAGTGGCAGTAATTAATCCTTGAATAAAACCTTTTCTTAAAATCAGTTTCATTGTATCTACAAGGTCAACTTTTTTAATCTGCATAGCAAATTATAATCCAAAGATGAGGGCCTCCAATTCAGTGTTGAATTGTTTTATATCAGATATATCTTATATTCCCGTCCTGGGTACGACAAACTACACCAGTGTCCTGGGTAAGATGATAAACTATGTCTAACAGCAAGGCCTCTGATCAGGAGGTTTTGAGGAGTGTGGAACCACCTCTTAATTGCTGGTGTTCCCAGGTCCACCCTGACCCGGGGTGGTAGCATCTGTTAGGGTTGCAGCTATGGGCAAATAGTTAATGCCCCATATTGGGGTCAAAACTCTATGAAAGTGTAAAATTAGGTTTTGATACCAGCAGTAAATTTTTGAAAAAAAATATTACCAGCAATACATTTTTGAAAAAAAAAAAAAAAAAAAAATATATTACCAGCAACAAATTTCATTTCTGAAAAAAAATTATTACCAGCAATACATTTTAGAAAGAAAAAAATATTATTAGCAATAAAAATGTTGTCAGCATTAAATAACCCATTGAGGTTGATATGCCACAAAAAACAAAAAAAAACAAAAACAAAAAAAAAAAAACAAAACAAAACAAAACAAAAAGAAAACAAACCAAATCATTTTATATTACCTCTGGTTGTTCAGTGTACATCCAGCTGCTATATGCACATAGGGGTACTTTTTGTTGGAGAGTGTCAATTTGGCTGTTTATATATTTTATTCTTCATCAAAAATTGTCTGCTTCTGATTTCAACATAGCATTCATGTGGCGAAGTAAAAAAAGATGTAGCAGAGAGACATATAAAAGCATTAAGAAAACTAGCCAAAAATAAGAAAATTTCCTTCACCTCATCAGAAAAAAGAGATGGAATTTGAATAAATACTTTGACTATATAACAAAATAACATATTATTAAGTTAGTCTATCTGTAATGTCAGGTGGCATGCACAACCACTGAAAAGCTATCTGGTAAAGCGGACAGCTAATTAACACTGACAGATGACAGTTAAAATGACCATATACATATGGATGGCAGAAATGCACAATAGAGAAATCTACCGGAGATGAGTTTTAACTCATGCCTGGAAAGTAATGACATCAATGATCACATACAAAAAGACTGTCCTATCTTTTTTTTTTTTTTTTTTTTTTAAATCTCTGAATTCTTTTCTTGCCCTAAATAGAAAGTGTGAAAGTTTTTAAAATTTAATTTGACCTCATCCAAGATTATAGTGTCCAAAACACTATGTTGCAGTTTTCAACTTCAAAATCTTTTTAATGGTTGCATAGTATGCACCTCACTCAGGATACATCCCTTGTCTTCCAAGTTGGGGCTTCTTTTCTAACTGAGAATTATGTATTTAGTGATGTCCTATTTAAGATTTAAACATACACTAGACAGAAGTAAGAAAGTCGATCAGAACAAAAGTTTCCTATTGCCTGTCCCATTGTCCATTTCCCTCTACCTGAAAAAGAATGAGATTTTAATGTTTACTCCAGGTTTAATTAGCACAAAAACTGATTTTGAATTCAGCATTGTCCTTTTCCTAGTCTGGTTGCCAAGATGAGCCCAGATTACCTTGCTATTTAATCCAGAGTTAAAATAAGGGGGATCCCATTTGAAGCCAAGATTTATACAATGTGTCCACATTTTCACCAGCTTGGATAAAAAAAAAAAAAAAAAAAAAATGCAGCCATGGGACACAACATTTTCATTCACAATCCCCTTATTCTTGTCCATATGTACTGGATGTTGTCAATAAAGATATCTCTTACACAAGACCTATTCCTAAGACTGTAGTATTTCCAGGTATTTTAACACACCACCAACCGTCGCTACTTGTCCCAAATACAAGAAGGGGAGCTGAAAGAAATGACAAAGTGCTGATGAGGTGGAATAATGGTGGGGGCTGTGTTGGTAAGTCCCTCATCACTTCAGAATACTTTTGTTCACCAAAAAACATGAATCAGTAAAAATGTGTGGATGCTTTGATAAATATTCAATTGCAATATCGGGTCATCTGATTTGGAAAGAGAAAGAAAACTGGAAATGTGTCAAGATAGCAATACAAAGTCATTCTTCTTTTAACAAGCAAAAGCAAAAGATTCAAAGAATATTTCAGAAAGATTTTGGAATTGTCTGTTCTGAAAGTCATTATTAAGAAACATGACCAAGATTAGAATAAGAATATCCTGAGTGAAAATATTTAAAAAAATTTAATTGATGGCAAAGACCACATCTTTTCAGGAAAGTAGAATGAAAAATCTTTTGATACCAGAGGACATTATATACAAAAGATGAGGATGTTGAAGTTGTCTCCATGGAAAATGGAATTAGCAAGCCAAACTGAAATTTAAGATTAGTCTCTTCATTTTTACATTACAGTAGTGATCTTAACAAAGGCATGAACTTATTTCTTGCCTTGTCCAACTACCAGCTGCTTTTACTAGACTGTTTTACCATGGCTATTCCAGGATGGAAGAAGTGATAGCATGAATGAGCACTTGAACAAAGAAATCTCTCATAACTCCCATCCTGCCTAAGTATAGCAGCAAGAAGCTGTTGCCACCATTGGAGGCTTTTTTTTTCTTTTTTTTTACTGCTATCATAACTGGCCTCACTTCAAAAAGGATTAGCATTCTGTACAGTATAATGAGTTTAGTACCAAATGGAAAAGCTTCCATTTTGAGAACATAAGCAAATCAAATATGCTTTCTATAGCTAGCAATGTTACAAAAATAGGTTGAAGCCATTGATAAGAATCATGAGAAAGATGTACTCTTCCTTTATCAATGACTTCCACAACAGGTGTATATTTAAATGTTTGCCGAAAGTATTTCAAAATGAACCTTCTGGAAAAGAATGTCTAAGAACTTTATTCCAGAATGCTGATTCTTGATGTAGGCCTCTATTTATACATACCTAAGCTATGTGAGAAATTGCTACTAGGTTAGTCCTCGGATTACCTTAGATCTGATAAGTTCCAAACTCTAGAGACATAACAAGTAATTGGAGAAAAGAGTTGGCTCTTCCAAGAATTTATAATACCAACTCTAAGGATACACAGACATGTAGACGTGAAGGTAAGTATCAGCTTAGATGTATACAGAAACACAGAGTCGGACAGGCCAGCAGTGATGTGGGTACATCACAATGGAAGCGAGACACTGAATGTTATTGAAGAAGGCACAAAACACTATTATCCTGAGTGTGGACAGAAAGTTGGAGAAAACAGGTTTCAAATTGGTGGATTGGGGACTAGAGTGCGTAATTTCAGCACTTGATGTGGATGCATGGTAGTACAGGGATGGGGGGCAGAGAGCTATTTGCAAATCAGCGACAATATCAAGTTGAACATTATACACTACTTGACACTGACAAACGATATGAACTTAAACGGTGAATAATGCGAGACATGGGCAAATAGGAATGGGTATCGAGTTAAGCTCTATATGCGCAGAGACAGTGATAAATGACAATGACCCAGAGATGGAGGAGAGATATCTTCCATCGTATCGGGCAAATTGAGATGAAAACCAGCAGTGAATTGATGAACAGACAAATGAGGGAATGACTAGAGCTGAGGAGTAGGTGTAATAGATTAGAAAGAGGAAAAGGATCTGAAGTATAAAGAATAATAAAGAAAAACTGTAAATGTATCAAATTATATATGAGCGAGAAATGAAAAAGGAATAAAATGGTAGAAAAAGAGATTAAAGAAATGCTGAGAGGGGAATGAAGAACAAAGTGAAGGAGAAGAAAAGTGCGCCAGATTAGAAAGAAAGAGACGGTAGATATGGAGAAGAATAATAAGAAAAACTGTAAGTGGATTATATATATATATATATATATATATATATACACACACACACACACACACATACATACATATATATATATATATCAGAGGCATGGTGGAGTAAGGGATAGCATCTTGGATTGAGGGATCAAAGAGCCAAGTTCAAATTCCAGTTGAATCCATTACATTCGCTTATGTGCTAACATTAACAAAGTAAATGAAATTTTTACATAAGAAAGTGAGAGAAGTAAACAGAATGAAAGAACTAGAGAAAGAAGAAGTCAGTGGAAGAGAGAATGAGATGGGTAAAGAAAGAAATGAATGAAGAATGAGGTACAGATTGGGAATGAGAAGGCAAGTGCATTAGATTAGGAAGAAAAAGATCAGAAAGGTGGAGCACAATAATTAAGAAAATAAAACAATACAACTCTCTCTTTCTCTCTCCATATATATATATATATATATATATATATATATATATATATATATATATATATTAGAGAGAGAAGAAAAATAGAATGAAAGAGACAAAGTGAATGAAAGAGAAATAGACAAAGCGAATGAAAAAAAATAATAAAACTGAATGAAAGAAAAATAACAAATTTAAATTTTCAAAGAAAATTCCAGATGAAAAAGAATTGCTTTAAAGATAAGAAAGGCACTGAATCCAGTGAAGGAGAAAGAATGAATGAGAAAATAAGAAACAGTGAAAAATAAAGAGGTAAAAATAATTAAGTGAAGACAGAAGAATAAATCAAGATTGTAAAGAAATAGAGAATAAAAGAAAAAAAAAAAAAAAACTCACTAAACATGACATGAAATTAAAAAGGAAAAATATCTAAATTAAACATGAAAAAATGTAACAGAATGAAATTATAAAGAGAAAGGCATTCTAAAGGAATAAAAAAAAAGTCACGCTGAGAAAGAAAAATGATAAAACAAAATTTACAGTCATGCTCATATAAGCTGAGCATGGCACAAGGCTAACATAGTGGTGCACAGATATTTAATTCACTCATTATACGTGGAGGGATGAGTTTACTTACCACTGCTTTATGGTAGCGACCCAGAATTTATAATATGCATATATGTACGATAAGATAAAGAGAAAATGTTTATCAATCTAACAGCTTTCACTTTTATTAAAGCTTTATCAAAGAATGAGATATGAAGAAAAAGAACAAAGAAATTCATATTATACATATATATATATATATATATAAAAGCATTTCTGAAAGAAAAAAAAAGAGAAGAGAAAATTGAAGTGGGAAGGAAGCATTGAAGGAATAAGGAATTAAGAAAAAAATAATAATATAAACTCAACAAAAAGGAAAAGTAGAAGTTTAAATAGAGAAAGAAAAATACGTGAGACAAAGATGAAAACAAAACCAAGTTCTAAAAAAACAAAAAAGAAAAAGCAGAAAATTGAAAGTGAAAGTAAATGAGAGAAAAAAGAAAAAAACAAACTGTTATTGGACTTTCCAACCAGCTAGCAAGTTTGGATAATAAAAGACGTCAATCGACAGAGAAATATACAAGTATAGAAAAGGTAAAATTGGTGAAATTCAAGAACTGCTTATATAAGCAGACAATAGCAGTCCAAGTTTGATTTAATGATTGAAGAGCTTTTTTCACCTTTCTCACTGAGATCATTATCCAGCAAAAAATAGGTTTCATTGGGGCGGTGGGGTATCCATAGAGAAGAGAGATTCCCAGAAGCTATCTCTTGGACTTTACAAATAGCTAAAAAGCAATATCTTCAAATTATTGCCATCATTTAGAGAGTTAGATGATATTCCAGATTTATTTGTTTTTTGCAGGTTATTTAAAAGCCAAAAAATATTTTTAATTTGTAAAGTTTTGGAGATGATAATGATTTACTGATACAAGTGCAACTAATTAACACATTGCTGTTTAACGAGGTAGATTCATAACTTTTCTAATGCATAAGTGAATATAACAAATACAGTTACTCATTTAGGTACTGACTAGGATCAACTTTGCTTAACTTAGATAATCATATGAATACAGGTATTTCAATGTGACATGGCTGTAAGTTATTACATTACAGACAAATATACCTACAATTTAGATGTTTGGATCTTTTTTGCATAAATAAAACAAAACAAAAAAAAATTCAAAAGGCTAATTTTAGAAAATTCTTTCGATATGAAAAGCATAAAATGGGGATATGCTATTAAAATATCTTCAATTGTGAGTCAGCAGCAAATGAGCTGCATTCAAAAAGTATCCATCTTTAATTTTTACCACCAAAACTAATGCTGCATGGACAAAATCCTTTTGGTGAGAGGTAACACCACCCTTCCTGCACATGCATGAAAATTTTTATGCTGATAGGCTGTGTCAGTTTGCAGCTGTTATGCTTAGTGTACATATGTGTAGTGCGTGTTCATTGGATTTTCTTTTTTAAGCAGAGAAATTGCATCAAGTTTTTCAAAAAGCTTGGTGATACTCAAGCTCAAACCATCTATAAGATTCAGCAGGCCTTTAGCAATGATGCCATGGGAAAAACCCAGATAAAAGAGTGATACAATTGCTTCAAACATGGCTGCAGCTCAGTGGAGAGCAAAACATGCTCAGAGTGATCAATTAGAAAGTTGAGAAACAGCAGAGATGAAATTTTGGGGACACACAATGAGGAAAAAAGGCTTGCAGAATTTAACACTTATTGAAGGAAATAGAAGCAGTGAAAAACTGAGTAAATCAATGGCAAAACGATACCATGCAGGCAAAAAGGGATGGTAAAAAAAACAAAAAAAAAACAAAACAAAACACAAAATGGCAGAAATTT
Organism: Acanthosepion lycidas; assembly: GCA_963932145.1. Taxonomy (NCBI): domain Eukaryota; kingdom Metazoa; phylum Mollusca; class Cephalopoda; order Sepiida; family Sepiidae; genus Acanthosepion; species Acanthosepion lycidas. The sequence goes on from OZ010575.1 coordinate 50,079,821, forward strand.
ATGAAGAGACTTGATCAAAGAATTCCAGAAGGAATACAGTACACTGAGAAAGATATTTATAATATCTTAATTTTTATTGCTTTTTACTGTACCTCTCTGATTGTCATTCTATATTTTTTTAAAACCTCAGCAGCACTTCACAGGGGAAGTCTACAGCATTAACACACACTGACTGCTAACTTATTCAACTTTAGATTTCACTAATTCAAGCTAAGATAATTGACTTTCAAGTTAATTATCTTAGCTTGTAAATCTGACAAACCTGCCAGTGACCGATAAATATGACAAACTTCTCCTTGGATTTGAAATTTCTTCTGTTTGACAATCACTAATCTAGAACATAAGGATTAGGATAATTACCTGACAAAGTTATCCTCTGCACTGACATTGAAATAAAGACCGTTTAACCCCATGGATTGAATAAAGGGTTCAGTTCAAAATTCCCAGAATCTTAAGAATGAAGGATACAAAATACAAAGAACTGTAGAAACCATTATCAAGAATGGCATCTCAGTGAATAAGGTTCATAATAATCATCCCACCAAAAACCAGAAAAGTTGATCAAAATCAACTGAGGCACAATCTTGTTGGATTTCAACATCCAAACAAACTGCATCCTTGAAGTCACTAAACCAGGCATGAAGATCATAGAAAAAAAAAAAATAAGCAAACAAGAAAATGCCTCTTCATCAACATAGCTGTTTCTGGTGACCATAATTTAAAGTCAAAAAAATTGTCAAGCTTTAGAAATACTTTGACCTTCAGATTGAAATTGCCATAATGTTGGACTTTCAAGCCACTTATGGTCCCAGTTGAGTCGAAACTACTGAACTTAGTCCTACATTAAGAAAATTAGAATAAAGCCTAGTAACCCATCACTTCAGAAGGATGTATTGCTTGGCACTGGAAATATTTTGTAACGGTTACTGTTTAAGGTTGTATGACCACATGGTGAAAACCCACAATGATCCATGGATGATAACGAAAAACCATGAAGAAAAGAAAATAATTGTCACAGAATATGAGGTTTCTTGGTCCAGAGAGGTCATGTCGGTCGTTGAAGCATGAAGACCTAACCTTATTACTACAGATAAGGAAAGTATTAAGTGTCTAATTATTGATTTTGAAGTTCCATATAATGTTAAAATGGACTCCAACGAAAACTGAAAAAGATTGAAAAATACCAGGACCTGTTTAGGGAGATAAAGAAAATATGTAACATGATTGTTGTAATAGGTGTGCTTGGAACTCCACTAGAAACCTCAAAGAGTATCTAGGGAAAATGGGAATTTTATTTACTCCACAGAGGTAGATTGTTCTATTCCACATTCTATGCCTTTGGATATCTCAGAGTCAGTTAATTCCATGTGATAACTCAAGTTTTTGTTCCTTCTGCTGTGGCAATAAACATGAAGACAACAGTTTGAATAGTGTAAATAGTTTGATTACTTCATCTCAGAAGTTTAGGCAGATGCTTAAAAATTCAGGCAAAAAGAAAAAAAAAAAAAAGAAAATGTTTGAAATTCTATTTTGACTGATCTTCATCCAAGTTGTTTAGATTACATTTCAGACAATGCTTTCTTTGTTCTTGTTTAAATGTAGAGTTGGCATGAGGTTAAGATAAATAAAGTTACAAGAAAATGCATAGGATGAGTGTGGCTATACTCAGAGGCTAGACAAAGCAAATTCAGTACCTGATTTAATGTAATGTAGGTGGGAGGGGTCTAAAATCTTTAGAGTTGACAAACAATTTTTGGGGATTTTAGAGGATTTCGAAATTCTACATGAATTTTTGTGGCTCAAAACTAGAGCTCAAGAAAGGCTGAAGAACACATTTTTCTCAAATTGGATACAACAGTTGCAAATCACATCATTCTCCTTTCCTTTCAGTCCCAGGTTGCTTGATTTTTTCCTATTTTGAACAGCTATGCAGTAATTTCTTCTGACTAGTATTGAAAAACTTAACTAGCTTGCTCATAAAAAACAAATTTTTTGAAGAATTTTTGTAGACCAGTATGTAAACTTTCCTCTTCATATGACATTTATCAGAATTGAAAAATACTGATATTTTTTATCATTGTAAAAGTGGTGGTGCTGTTCACAATAGAAATAAAGTGTAAAATTGATCCCTGACTTCTTAAGGAGTTATCTAAACTTCATATTTACTGTTGAAACTGTTCCCACATCAATGATAATTGTATACTACTGATGTCCTTTTCCTCAATTTATAATAGCCTGCAGCTCTCAATGACAGAGGATCAAACTTGAAATTTGTAAGTAAAAAAAGTACATATAACTTGAAGAAATCAGTTATCAGTCATTGGTATTTACATTACTTTAATATTTATATTACAAAATCAGCCAAAGATAAGCGAGTCCTTCTCCCATGATGAAAAATTTAAAATAAAATCATCACAGGCATAGGAATTTTCATATCTCTGTATCTCTTTGTAACCATATTTTTTGCCCCTTCAAGGTAAAAAAAAACAATTACACATTGAAAAAGTAACAACTCCCAGATTTAAAAATAGGGGTGGTGACATACTAGTGGGATGTGAGATACTTGAAATTAGGCATAGAGTCTTTTGCAGGTAGAATTACAGTGAACATCACCATTACCGTGTGGTCATGTGTCTCTTGCTATTATAACAAAGAGAAGCATGATGTTCGGCCAAACAGAAAGAAGCATAATAATGATATTCCCTGGTCTCAAAATTTCTGACAGTGATAAGTATATTAGTACAAATAAAATCAACACATAATAAAATTGATAGGAATGTGATTAAATAGTCTATGGATTTGTGCTTTGCATCTAGCCTCATCTGTACTGAATTCTAAGCAATTCTGTTCAGCTTTTAAAATCAAAATGAAGAAATAGAAGCAAGACTTGTTCCATGACCAAAAATTTTTTTTCATGCCTCTGACTCTTTTCATCTGTATCTTTGTCTCATCAAGGGAAGAAAACAATTACACAGTGAAAAGTAACAAGTCCTATATTTAAAAATTAGGGTGGTCACATAGAAATGGGTAATGAGATATCAGATCCAATCTGGTTTTGCAGATATAATTATAATGAACACCACCATCTTCTATGTGTTGTCCCTTCATTACATGATCAATCATGGCTCCCCACAACTTCCTGTTCTTTAGTAAAATTTGTCTTTTTGTTATATCTCCTAATCCCTGTTCTGTTAACCATTTATATAAGTTTGTTAGGTTACACACTACTTTCCCTTATCCCTCTTGCCTTCAGTATGTCCTGTGAGTGTCGAATTTTCCAAGCCTTCTATCCTCATTGCGTCCTAGAAATTTCAACTAACTTTTTCGGTTTTCATTTTCTCTAAAAGTTTCTTCAGCTTATGTTGTTCTCAGCATCTGTCTGTAGGACCATATTTCTGTTGCCTCAAGTCTTTTCTCCATCTGTGATGAGACGGTCCAGCATTCACTGCTGTAGACAAATACTGATATCACATAACAGTTCAGTACCCATTTCTTTACCAGAATCATCCATCACTATCACCATCATGTGGTTATGTATCCCTTGCTATTATAACAACCAAAATGAGCTTTTCTTGATTGAATAGAAAGATGATGCATAATAATGACAGTGATGAGGATATCTATTTAAATAACTTGTAAAATAAAAACGAATGGAAGATGATTAGGAGAGTCAGTTGATTTATGCTTTGTTTGCAATATCGTACTAAAGTGTAGGCAATACTCTTTGCTTTTGTAAACAAAAAATAAAACCAATGAACAAGAAGCAAACATTGCCCAACAACAAAAAATAAAATAAAATTCAGATCACAGGTGCAGTAGTTTTCATGTCCCGCTGTCTCTTCTAAACAATATTTCTGTCCCTTCAAGGTAAGAAAACAATTACGCATTGAAAGGATAACTCCCAGATTTAAAAATTGGAGATGGTGGCGTGGTGGGATGTGAGTTACTTGAACTGAGGAGAGAGGGCATGGAGTCTTTTTCAGGTGGAATTTTTGTGGGCATTTTGTCTGTTGATTTATTGAGCACCTCTGTCTATGGTAAAGGCTGTTTTGCTGAGGAGTGCATTTGCATTAAGTTTTCAGGGTTGCTTTTATTATTTTCACTTCTCTTTGTCATTTTACAGCATTTTATATTTGCTGAGAAAATGAAAGCGAGAAGAGGAAACAGTTGAAATATTGGATTTTCAAGTACAACAGATACTCCAATAACTGATAATTGCTAAGCAAGATACATTTTTTGCTTCAAAGAAATAACCAAATATTTAATTTTTCTTCAGAGGCACAAAAATTACAATGAACTCTGAGAAATGTTCTATTAGCACAAATTTAACACATGAAAAAATCTTTCCTATTAAAAATCATGTTTGTTTCTGTCAAATTCACTAAAAAGACTATATAGACTCCTAAATACTTTTTTTTTAAAATGTTTCAACTAAAAAATCTCCTTTACAACTTAAATATGACAAATAAAATTCTAATTTTTTTTATTTATTGATTGATCTGCTATACTAAAAAATGAGATAAAATCCAAAGAAGAATCAGTAATATTATTAGTCATGACTTTGTGTCTCATTTTCAGTAACTTTCTCACAGTCATAAAATTTCTTCCCTCTGCCTTTTCTATAAATACTTTCATGGCAACTATTCAGATGTGCTTTTCACTATGGTACTTAGACTTCATGAATTTAAGCTGAGTACTAGATTGGCAACAAGGTTTCAATTTGTAGTTGAATTGGCTAGATGTAACCTTAAGTTCTATATTAACAGTGTCTTTTCTTGCAATTATCACTTGTGGAACTTTCTTCTGGCTCCATGTTTTCCAGCAAACTTTGACCTACAAAAACTTAAATGCAATGTCAATTGTCATCTACTGATTACTCTTCTATTGTTCTTGTTCTTTAATAATGTTTGATTTCTAATTTTTCCACACCTATTGTTTCTTAGTGGCTTTAGTGTCTTGCTTGGGGTAAATTCAATTAAAAAATACATAAATAAAGAAAGAGAGAAAGTGTATACTACCAACACAGACAAAAAAAAAATGGGCTGTTCTGCATTTGCATGTTTGATGGAGGTAGGCAATGGTTGCTAGTAATATCAAAATGGCTACGGCTGATGCTTCCTTTTCATTGCAATAATGGATTAAAATTAACATGAAGTTATGAAATGATGTATATATGTATGCATGCTTTGCTCATAATACAAATACATTCTATATATATATCCTGAGAGGATTCTTATCTGATCATGGCAATCTTGACCTCTTCAAGCAGAGGGTAAACTATGATCTAAACTATATATCCTCATAAAATACATCCCCTGTTTTCTTCCTGTAGGCCCTGACAACAAACTAATTTAATAACCCTCTACTTTATATTGGGTGACCCGTGTGTGTGTGTATATATATATATATATATATATAAAATCAACTAATATTTACCTATTGATTCAAGTATAATTTACCAATATTTACTTGTAGACTCAACTAGAATCAGCTACTATATATTGATCGATGCAAAAATAAATGACCAGTATTCAGCTAAACTATGAAATAAATAAACACTTATAGACTTTAATAAAAATGCCCAGTATTTAACTATACCTGAATGAAGTAAACACTTATATGCATAAATATTCTATGTGATCTGTCCCTTCAAGACATGAGTGATCATGGCTCTCCAGAATTTCCCAATCCTTTACAGCTCTTAGTAATGCTACAGGTATTTGTTTTCAATTCCATCTCTCCTGCAGTTTCCAGTTGGTTAATAACAGCAGGTGTGTTGAGGTATATTTAGTTATGATGATTAAGTTGGTACTGACCAGTATTGTCGGTTTTTTGTTACAATAATTCCTTTTAGGATACCAGTAATAATCATGATAAATTGAAAGGATGCTAGATGAGGCATCTGTTACATAGTGGTTTCACAGTGGAGGCTTTTATTTGTGCTAAGTCGGTCCTAAAATAGGTTTGACGTACAAAACGTTAGGAACTTGATATAATAGATAATGATGCAGTAATCTAGTTGTGGTGGCTGATACTTTAATATCCAACTAACGGTCGTCCGACATCGACTAACTGACCCACTCTCTGCCGACTGCTACTACTCCTACTTATTATAGGTGGGAGAGTCTATTAACTATAGAATAGGTGTGTTCCACTATAACAACATCCAAATCTTAATTGATTAGAAATGTTAAAATATACATATTTTGTCTTGATTAACTGAGACTGGCTACAGTAAATATCCTGCTTGGATATTTTTTTTATGTTGTCAATGAAGCTTTGAAAGAATTATTCCAAATAATCTCAATATGTTCAGTGCCAAAAAACATTAATTGATGCTTTTACTAATTTACTTGTAAAACACAAGAAAATGTTGGCACTAAAGGTGATATTATATCTGATGTGTTTCCTAACTGAGTGACTTATAGCTGTATTGAATTTTTCCCCAAGATAAATCAATTTTTGTTTTTTAAAAACATACTGATAATTTTTACTATCCTTCCTTCACTTTATCTATCTGCCCCTGTTTCCCCACTATCTCTCTCCTTGTTTCCCTCTCTATTTATAATATTTATCTTCTACTGTTCCCTGACTCTACCTATCTATATTATCTATTTCATTCTATTCCCTATCTATCTATTTCAACTTGTTCATCACTCACACTTTTTTATAATCTCATGTTCCTTCATTTCTTAGTCTAAACTGTGAACAAATGTCAGTAAGAGAATAGTGTAAGCAGAGGATGTCCTTATTTTTTGTATGCCAGTTCCATGCACAGGCACAGAGAACATGGAAGAACTTAGTGAAAGAAGGTTCAGGATTTAAGGAAGTAAGTTAGCAAGGAAAGGACTGAGAAAAATGCAGCTCCTTTTTGAAGAAGATAATGGCTGACCATGGTGCAGAAACTGTCCACAATAAAGTGGTCAATAAATGTGTCAAAAAGGAACAAAGTATAGACTTAATTTGCAAATAAGTCAATTATGAGGCATGCATGATACAAGTCAAGATTGAAATTAATGAAGGACAGGATAGGTAGTGTACAACCATTCCTAATCCAAGTCAGTTATGTGCCATGCGTGATACACGCTTAGGTGATCATGTATCTTTTGATAGATGACTGACTAAGTAGATATTTTTTTAGGCTGTAGTAGGCTGCCATTTCTTTCTGTGGTAGACCAGTTGCCATCCAAGGCTATAGAACCCAGTCTGTCCTGCTATTTACCCATAGATGGGTGGGAAGAAGAAGAGGATTCACACCTTTCCTAAGGGTATTAGCACATAAGTGAATGTAATGGATTTGACAGGAATTTGAACTTGGATCACCAATTCATCAATCTGAGTTACTATCCATTACTCCACTGTGCCTCCTTTGCAAATAAACAAATGTTGTTATTTTATTATTTTCTCAGTCACCGTTCACCATTGTTACAATCTTGTACCAAAATGAAGGCATGTTTAATAAATGGTTATCTGATTTATTGCTTACTAATAATTGATGCAAGTAAATATTTGAGAATGGAATTTAAACTCTTGGTAATTATAAATCTCAACCAAAGCTAAATGTAAAATAGTCACTCAATCAAGGTTCATAATAAGGTGGCAAAATTGTGGTTTTAGAAGTAGAATAAAAAAAAAACTGTTCAAATATAGTACAAGATGGAATTGGCATGCTGAGTCAAGGCTGTTGCATTTACTTTGCACTATAAGCTTTGGGAAAAGCATGACTCAATCTCTTCTTTTGCCAGCCATGAGTAAAATGATTGGGTAGATTAGAACCTTTAGCCTTGTTAGAACAACCAGTTCAGGAAGTTCTGAATTCAAAACCAGAGAGAAGGCCACATGAAACACATCCCAAGAATTAACATGAAAATAAATATTAAAAAAAAAGGAAGCTGCAGAGATCCATTATCATTTATATCCTGAACAGACATGGTGTTTAAAAATATATTAAAATGTTATCATATTCATGTAAATTCATTGTGAAAAATACCAATTAAACATTCACAGATGTGTGCTTACATAAACAGATACATATATGTACATGCCAAGACACATATACCCACACAGACACATCCCTTTTAAATGTATATGCCGACAAACACATATCTGTAAAAGGACAATATGAATATGACAAAAGGAAAACTTATCTTAGCTGACATGTGTTTTCCTCTGATGGACTTCCTCAAGGCAAATGTGGGGATTTTATTTCCAACAAGTATTTAAAAACAAAATTAAAAATGTTGTTAGTTTTTCAAAATTTTTCAATTTAAGGGACATAAATATTCATCAGACTAACTGAAAAATCTACATAAATTATGGAGGATGCTAAGTGACATTATTTAATGTCTTATAAATGTAAGTGTGTGAATGATGAATTTTTTTTGCAATATTTAAAATATTTTAGTATGGGATAAATTTATGTATTATATACTTTATTTTAAACTAGCAGGAGAGCCGGGCATTGCCCGGGGATGTAACAGTAAGAGATAGATCTAGTCTCGACCACCATAAAGACTGAATAATAAAATTGACAAAGATTATTGTTTAAGGTTGACAGACACGCATGTCTTAATTAGTATTTTTTTTTTGTTTTTTTTTACGAATTGGTCAATCCCAAATTCAAACAAAAACATTGTTTTCAATTGTTATGAGTCTATCAATTGAATAAAATTTTATTATAAACAATTGTCTTGTAAATGGAATTTTTAAAGCATTCTGAATGTAAAATAAAGAAAAAAGTGTGCAAGACAATAAGAAACACTACCTGCTAAAAAAAAGTGAAGTTTTGTTGAAATCGGTTGAAAAATGTAGGAAATCCGACCCCATATATAAATGAACACACACAAACAACCTGGGTTTTTATAATAATAAGTATAACTTGATATGAGTTGCTCCCCTTTCATTCTGGTGACAGAATCTTGTTTTATCATATTTTCAAATTGATTTTGTGCAAAAACAATTGTGTTTTTCCAATTTTTGGTGCTGTCAGAACCACCGCAATGTAATTTTACGCAGTTCTGTGAAGTTTTGTCAAAATTGGTTGAAAAACGTAGGAAATCCGATCCAATATATAAACATACAGACACACACAATCTGCGTTTTATAAGAATTAAGATAACAGGCAGTTATGAACTTAACCCTTTTCTTTTAGTTTTTTAACATTTTTATCATCATGTATATATTTGACATTAAATTATATCACTTAGTATCCTCCATGATTTACCTACATTTTCAGTTAACCTGATGAATATTTATGAACATGCCTTAAATTTAAAGATTTAAAAAAAACTAACAAAATTTTTACTTTTGTTTATAAATATTTGTTGCAAAATAAAATTTTTACATTTGACATGATAAAGTCCATTAGAAGACAAAGTGCATTGACTAAGATAAGTTTTCCTTTTGTCTTTTATATATACATATATGTATATATATATATATATATATATATATATATATATGTATGTATATATACATATATATATATATATATATATATATATATATATATATATATATATATATATGTATGTATGTATGTATATATACATATATGTATATATATATATATGTATATATACATATATGTATATATATACATATATATATGTATATATACATATATATGTATATATACATATATATGTATATATACATATATATGTATATATACATATATATGTATATATACATATATATGTATATGTATATATACATATATATACATATACATACATAAATATAAGACGCGTTAGGCTTAACCCACTCATATCTTATCTTCTCTCCCACCTTACTTCCCCACTTCGTTAATTTTACATATGCTTGATGAGGTCCATCAAAAACGTGTGAATTTCTTTTAATTTTAACCTTTGGAAGTAAAGCCTGATGATCCATAGCCCTGTTAAAGGGGTTGTGGTGAAATAACTTATTACATGGAACCTTAAAGTGGTCTGTTTTTATTCAAACATATATTTTTATATATGCACACAAATGTACATATTTCTATATTATATATATTTACCAAATAAATATAGGTGCAAATGCAGATGGACACATAATCCTGTATACATACCTATATTTAATCAGATTTTTTTTATAATTTTGGAATCTCTCTGTTCAAATGATTGATTTTGCTCCACTGCCTTATCACAAATAAAGCACTGGGAAAAATCATATTTCTCTTCACACACTTCCACTTTGTTCAGCTTTTGTGCTGATTCAATAAAGATGGCCTAAAGGGACAACCTCATCAAATTGCTTGGTAAAATGGATTGCATTTGTGCGTCCATTAGTATGTTATTCCCATACTTCTTTGAGTGGATCGTGGTAGGTGTTTTTAAATTCTGGACATTTCCTACCAAAGTTACTATAGTATCCAGAAAAACTACTAAACTGGAAAGTGTACATGCATTTGCACACAAAGGAACCATATGTTTAAATCTATCCCAACTAGAAATCCTCTTTTCAACTGGTAAAAGAAAAAAAAAAAAAAATCACACCCAATGAGGATTGTGACGGAAACAGCTAATCAAATAGTCAAATATGAATATAATGGACCTCAGTACATTAAGAACACAGAACATAACTCATAAAATCTGAAGACATGGTCAGTGTTCTGCATGTTTAATTGAGAGTATTTGGATAATGCAGGGAATTCCTTCTGGCCTCGGAAACATATGTATATAAGAATAGGTAGGATAAAAAAAATGTACACACACACACTTGCACGTATTTAAGTATATTTATTCCTCAGGTGTTATAAACACAGTGCTCAATGTTATGAAACGGAGCTATAAGTATATATTAGTGAACATATATAATATCCAACATCGATAATACTACTCAGAGTTTCATGCAGTTAATGCAATCTTCAGGTGTGGAGATTCTGACTTATCTATCACATTCTCATGATGATGATATTATGATCTGTCTATATTTCTGAGATGAGGTATTATGTACATTATTTACATTATTCGGACTATTGTCCTCATCTTTGTCGCCATATTTATTAAGTTTCGGTCGTTGTACGCTCTGGCCTTCTTCAGGTGGTTGGAATCGGCACATATGCTAGGCCACAAAAATCTCTGGAGCTGACCAAGCATAGAAATAAATAAAATATGGGAGTCATGAGGAGTGCCAGAGAAAAGCGATAATAACAACAAAGTTGCAATATGAGCTCTGCTAAAAACATGCGTTGATAACAGCAAAAATTGCAATATGAGCACTGGTAAAAATGATTGCTGAAGACATTAGGTTTATAATACCCAGAAATTCATACACAAAAGGACACATGGCACATTGGATAAAGGCGTTGGTTAGATCCAGTGATAGAACCCAAAGAGTGTGAGTTCAATACCCAGTTAAGGCAGTGGAGAACTTTCAGAGGGAAAATTAACAAGAGATAACTGATAACTGACATCCATCAACATGGCACATGGAACTAGAACAGTCTACCCCAGTGAGTTAAATAAAGGGTTCAGTTCGACATTCCAACTACTTGAAGAAGGCTGGAGTGTACAACGGCCGAAACATTGTAATAAATATGGTGACAAAGATGAGGAAATTAGTCCGAATAATGTAAATAATGATATTATGATGATTAAAAAAATTAGAAATTGTGTGTACAAACTTGTTTATATAAAATATATAATTATTATTAGTTGATTCTATATTTTAAATAGACAAGTTTGTACACACAGTTTTGAATCATTATCTTGAGACTGTGGTGATGATGGAATTTAACGAGTTTGGTCTTTTGGAAGAGCACTGAGGAAATTTGGAAGAATATCTAAGGACAGATGCTTCTCTGACCACTACAATCTTAATCTGTTCAAGTTAGAGCTTGTACAGTTTGGACATCTTTGTGTAAAAAAAAAAAAAAAAAATCTTAAACTTGCCAGGGAGCTGAGGATGTGTAACATAAAACCAGTAGTCATGCCAGTTTTTATCAGTGTTGGGAACAATCCTATAAGCTTCAGGAACTAGAAATCAAAGAAACAGTTTGGGACATCCAAATGGCAGCATAACTGAAAACAGCTATAATACTGAGAAAAGACTTTAAATATTAATGAGACTTGCTGTCACTTAATCTCAATTGTATCATTATTATTGTAGAAACCGATTGCTTGTTTATTAAGATTGTTCTCTAGACTGTATATACCTGGTTTCTGACTTTCAAAATAGACAAACAGGCCCTCCCTGCTTATAAGACATGAGCAGCATATTATTCCTACCACCCTCATTTCCCTCACTGGATATTTTATCTTAATAAACTTACAACTCTTAATAAAGATAACTTGAATATTTTCTCCTGATAAAATACAAATAAAAATTACATTTTAGATTTTGGCAAAGCAAAGTGGATATTTTTACGGTGAGCTCAAAATAGCTCTCATTTAAATCGTTTATTGGCGATGTTGATAAAAATAAAAAAAAAATATTACATTTATGAGAATGATGTCTGTTTCATACATATCTCATTCATGTGCATACACATTTCATATGTGTGTACACATATGCATACTTGAACACATTGCACACAAAGATGAATCTCATCCATTTATTTCATATACTCACATCTCACATAGACACACATCATACATACATACATTCAAACACCTCAAATTCACACACATACATCATATACATAAGTACAAACTTATCCCATGTGCTTTCACACAAACATGTGCGTGTAAAGGTGTGTGTGCATATATATATATATATATATATATATATATATACACAAATATATCAACTGGTAAGCAAAAACATTAATGACTGGCAAACTGTGACAAGAATGACAGCTACTCTCTCATAACAACCAAAACAGGATCAGACAAACAAAAGTAAGTCAGCTGATCTTTTGAATTTAATTTTCATGTATTGAATGCTATATTGATGAGTTGTTAACAAAAAAACTGAATGACTTTGATAAAAGTTAGAATGCACGAGTTGATCATTTCTTAAAGAGTAGATCTTGTGTGGTATACCGTTCAATTGTGTGAGTTACTTGGTAGCAGTAGGTCTGTGGGATAAAAAAAATATCACCAAATGTCAACAAAGAATTAGCCAAGAAATACAAGGTCAATAAAAAAAAAATAAAACTTGGAGAAATAAACATTTCCATGGATCATCAAAATAGATAAAATAGGAAAGCAGTTGTTTACCTTTTTTGCCAAGTTAAGGCAAACATAGTTCCCCACCCCCCTAGAACTGCCACTTCATAGAACAGACACTTGAACAGGTCTTTCCTGAGACACTAAAATCTTAACCTCATCAATTTAAGGGCCAATTATTATCTCTCATTATACTTATAATCTTCACTTTTTATCACCTCATCTTTCATTTATATCAAACACTTCATTCATCATTAACATTTTAACAGTAACCATCTCCTTTGGGTGGCTCTTCACCATTATACTGAGAGAATTCTAGTCTTAAAAAAAAAAAGTCATCAATGTGTAAGTCTTGCTGAAAGCATAAAATGTAATGAAGTTGTGGTGGGCCATGGCCAATGGCATCATGATTGATACATAAGCAGAAAAGGAGACAAGTGCAATAGTGGCACAAATTGCATATAATTTTTGCCAAGATAGAACCTTATTGTATTATAAAAATCGAGTCCCCTGACAAATGGATGTAATTTCTGTGAAACTCAAAGTAGGAACAAGTTAACATTTCATTTTATATATTACTAAATTTATATTAAATTTGCATCCAGGCTCTTACAATATATCACCATTCTTGGTAGATTTTATATTGGCACATTGTAGGATCGTCAAGAACAAAGGTGATGGAGAGAAAAAGAATACAAATTATTTTGGCTAGATTGAGAAAAAAAAATATTCTCTTATTAATATTTTTTCAAAAATTTTGAAACTGTGTCTTGGGTTCTGTGTGCATGTGTAAACATGGCAATGTCAACAAAGCCCAGTTTGATGAAATCCTAACAGATGAAATGCATCACAAAAACCTTTCCAATTTGTTATATTTTTCTAAAATATATTACTATGTACAGATAAGGAGATAAATAGAGATAATGGGAAAGAGATAAGCAAGCAAGCAACCCGTGGGGCTGGAACTATATAAATTAAAAGCTCCAATTTCATGCTCTTCCTCACTTCATTTACAGTCTATTCCCACAGACTCCTTCAGTAGCACAAAGCTACAACCACTACAATGGTTTTAATAACAAGTGAATGTCAAGGGACTAGGATACTATCCCAGCAACAATGATAATCTACAGAAAAGAATTACAGGGCTCCAACTATCATGTTATTGAGGGGTTAGCTATAACCAATTAGGCAACCAGCTTCAGTCAGGAAGTTGGCACTAATTTCCACAAGATTTCAGATTACCTGGATGACTGCACAAACCTGCCACAACTATTTGGTGGTGCTAGTTGCTGCGTCAGATGTTTTTGAGCACTTTCAAACATTTCTGCTCATCTTTTGTGCATTTTTATTAATTTGCAGCTGAATCGAGTTCTGTTAACAGTTTCTTTTCTCACACTTCTTGTTTGTGGAATTCTCTTCCAATTTCATGCTTTCCGGCCAACATTGATCTTCAAAAACTTAAATGCAATGTCAATCGCTATCTACTGTCTTCATTAGTCTCCTATTCCTCTTCTCTCAGCTTTCTCTTTTTTTTCTTCTTTCACACTCAGTAATCAGAAATGCTTCTCATGGTGTGAAACACAAACGCCATAAACGTTCATAAACGATAAGGCAGAACTTCAATTTCATATTTTGTTTTTTTCCTTCTGATGAATAACATATTTTAAAGTTAGGATAATGTCGTTAGTTGTTGGGTTAAGTGTACTCTAACATAACCACATTTCTAAAGAAGTAATGGATTCTTTTATTTATTAATCTGACAGATTTAATCACTTTAAATGTTATCTTTAGTGGATTCTCATATTTGAGTAGACACTCAGTTTATTTATTGTTGTAATGGAATGTCCCACACTTCCTATTGCCTATGAGGGCTGACTATATCAGTAGATATATACAGTAAGTACAGGATATACCTGGTGGACTAGCTTGCTAACCGATTCCCTGTCTTTCAGTAGCGTATTCTTTTACAATAAAACTCTTTTTTTCATTTATGCCCATGCTGCTGTTCCTTTCACTCAAGTACCACCTTTTTCTGTTTGTAACCATCTTTAAGGATACAACATTTATTAAACAGTATATTTTTTTTGTCTACTCGCCTGAATATTCCAGATCTTGTTAAAGAGAACTCCTAAGTGTATATTTTTCTTTACTAAGATATGTTGAATATTCAGGCAGGTAGATGAAAGTAAATATACTGTTTAATAAATAAATGAAGGGTCTACTCAAATATGAGTATCTACTAAAAATAACATTTAATGTGGTAAAATAACCAACAGTAATCCAGTAATATAACTAATCCATCACCCTAGAGGAATGCTCAATTAGTTGTTGGGTTAAGTGCATTCTAATATTACCATCTGTGACATGGTAAAATAACATCTCCAGCACCCTGCAGGTCCCAATGATACTGAATTAGTTATATTTGGTCTAAACCAATTACTGGTGGAGGAAGAGAACTCCTGTCTTTGAAAGGGCATTAATGAAAACTGTCCCAGTTAAAATTTGAATTTGGTTTGATTCCATCCTCAATGTTATAGTGTCAAAATCAAACATATCTTTCATAATTTATCTAAAAATTTTGTAACCTCAGACCCAAGGTTTTGTTCACTGGGGCTCTAAATTACAAACAGAACTATCTTCAATGATTTAATTTTCAAGTCTTCTGTTAAATTCATTATGACATTTTATATTGAGCCACAGACCTCATGGCTCTTTAGTCAAAGACAGAGCCAGAGAGCTCTCACATCACTAAGTCATTGGTCTCAAAAACTGAAGCTATTATTAAGTGGCTGATGGTACTGTCATTAATATTCACATAGCTAAACAACACTATTCAAGAATTATTAATAAAACAATGAACAAATGTTTTTTCCCTACTCCCCCTGACTTTTCTCTGAAAATCAATTTTCTGCAAATGAACAAGACAAAAAGAAAGAAATTCTTCAAAATAAGAATTTGTAAAAACTAAATATTTTTGTGCAGAAGTAAAGAAAACCACATGTGCTTTCATTTCAGTTAAATATGTCTCCTCAAAACAAAACAAAAAATATCAAGAGAAATTAATGTTAGAAATAAAATTGAAGTCCAGCATTTATTAAATGAATCTTCTCTAGACCATTATCAGAAATAACGAAGCAAGCATCCATTAATGATAATTATACTATAATTAGTATCTTTATATGAATAATGGTAGCAGTGTATGTGAGAGAGAAAAAGAGGAGGTTCTGAAGACATCTGCAAAGCAATGGAGACAGAGGTTTTATTAGAAATAGAGTGATGTCAAATGAGATTCACTGAACAGTAGTTGGGAATTATTCCTTGAAAAATGGCTTCAAGTTTTCCAGAAGATTATCAAAGATATTTTAAGGTTTTAGCCATTCCAATTCCAACAAATTCTGAGAAAGAAAAGTGTCCCAGAAATTTAGGAAGAAATATAATATGAAAATGCATGGATTTAACTCAAGGAATTTTTTTTTTTTTGCTTTTTTGTGAAATGTTGACTGAAGATTTTTTTTAACAAATTTCTTTAATATTGGCATCAACATTTTAATTAGGAATAAAAGTTTGTGTGAATGTGTGCATGTTTGCTTACTTTTAAAATGTAAGGCAACCAGATTATGCTTGTGGACAAAAAGCAAAATAATTTCAATGTGAGTGTTTGAGAGATGATTCCTTTTAATTTGTTTTATCTATCAACTATACGTATGCACGTATGTTTAATACTATAGTATCATTTTTCCTTTAGAGGAAATGATCATCAGTTTGGCATCTGAATTAAAATTTTAACCTCTTTATTAAATTCTCTTTTTTTCTGGTTCTACAGAAAGATGGCAATAATACCATGGGTCGAACATGTGAGCAATGATTAAATTTTAGTAAAAAGTGGATTAAAAAGTCACTGATATAGGATGTAGCAGAAATGCCTCCCACATAATGGTAAAACATTAGCTTGATTACAACTAATGTCTTATTATGTTGGAGGTATTTCTGACACACTGTAATTGACATCACGATGAGATAACTGAAATTTCTAGGGGAAATAATGAAGAAAGTGAGCTTGGAAAATTTGACACTCACATGATATACTGAAGACAAGATGGACAGAAAAATAGCAATGAATAACCTATCCCTTGCTTCCTGCTTAGGATTGGGTTTCCAGTTTCTTTTATAGTTTACTTCAGCTCTAAATTCCTAATGCTTGTTGTTTCCTACACTAATATAATTCCATAGAGTAACTCTACTTCAAGTAGCTCTTGGGCCTTGCATTGGGTGAATATTAGTGAAAAAAAAAAAAATCTAATAATGATATTGTGTAATTGGATGGAAAAACAGGGTTTAAAAAAGATAGCAAAATGACAAACCTTACTAGAAGCTACAAAGGACAGGAAGTTGTAGAGAGTCAAAACCAAACACGTCATGAAGGGACACAGCACATAGAAGAAGAATAAGAAATTGTTGTCAATGGTTTTACTTTTGGAGATGCAATGAAATAAAGGAATGAACTGCTGATAGAATAGAATTATAATACATATTGTATAAATGCTTTAATAACAACTTCACTGGAGAAATGTATGGCAATAAATACAAGACAATAGCATCAACCGAACATGAGAACAACAACAAAGTTTTAGAGAAAATGTAAACGAAAAGGACACTTACACTTAAAATCAGAAAGATACAATTGAAATTTTTAAAGACCTACAAAGGACAGGAAATTGTGGATAGCCATGATTGCCAGCATCTTGAAAGTACATGACATAGAAGAAAAAGAATACTAAGCAAAAAAAGAAGTGTTTATTTGACTATAAAATACACATACCCTTTAAGCATTGATCATTTCCAAGTCAGCAGTTTGGAAAGTCAAGTTGACAGACTGACAAAGTCTGGCATCCTAATCTTAGTATATCAGACACAAGTCAGAGGTGTAAAACAGGAAGGAAGAAGGTTGGTATTTGTTGTGATGGAATAACAAAAGAAAGAAATTTACTACTGTTATCTATTGCAAAGTAAACAAGAAAAAGTAACTTAAAAAAATTAAAGCACTAACAAGTAAAAAAGTAAAGTAAAAACAGGAAATGTGATTCAAGACAGTCGCCATTAGAAAAATGGAAGTAAAATAAAATTGACTGCAAACAGAAGAGCAGCCAAGATTAAATCAATTCCTGATTTTTGATTTTCATTAGCAAGATTTTTCGAGAGAATCTATGATAAAACAAGAAAAATTCTCACACTTTCTTGTTTTATGTTTTCATCATGCCTGCCTCAGTGTTTTCAGCCATTTTGAAAATTTTATATCAGAACAATACTTGTCATCCATTTTTTGTTTGAATCAGAAAGTTAAATTTAAACCTTCCAATGGGTTTGCAACATTAATCAAAGAAAAGTGACTAGGCAACAGATTATCAGTTGATATAAATAGAGATGATTGTAAAAGAATTGACAAGGCATTAATTGTGATAACAGAGAATTAATTCACAATATGCACAAGCAATAAAATAACTGAAATTGAGTTTAAATTTATTGTGACATTGTAATCAAGTTGAAAAAAGTATCTTAAACATTGCAGTCTAAAAACAGATTTAGCAATGGGAGATAATACTTGTTTTAGATATATTCATGAATGTTTAGGTAAGAGTGTTGACATCAATATGAATCATTTAATGTAGATATCATTTGGCTTGAAGATAACTGAAACTTGATACATGTCTTCTTAATTTCTGTTCTTTTATTGTTCTCACTCCTTAATGTTTTTCTTTTTTATTATATTCTTTCACACTGTAACCCCTTGCATCTTTGTGATATTATTACCTTGTTTGGGGTGAAAAGATTTAGAAAAAAAGTGGCACATGCATTTTTCTTAACTTCTTCCTTAACTAATACAATTCCTTATTAAATACTAACTGCCCACTATATATCAATAGTGACATGTGTGTGTGTGTATGTATATATATATATATATATATATATATACACATACATACATACACACACACCACATGCAAAAAGTTTGGGGCCACCTTAGATTACTTAAAAAAAAAAAAAAAAAAAAAAAAAACACACCTTAAAATAGCATTTTTTCAAAGTAAAATTTCACTAGCTACAGTGTATTTGCTTTTATTCTGACAAAATTAACTATAGAACATTATCATACAAGATCATTATATCTTATTTTCATCAATAAATCCAGCACCTGCCTTAATTACAGCTATCTTGGCATTCGTTCCAAACAGTTTTTTTTTTTTTTTTAAAAACCAAAGTAGATGGCAAACCTTCTCATGCATTTTTCAAGCACTGAAAAAGCTCACTCTCACTTTTGGTGTATTCTCCCAGCCCACTCATATCCAATTCATCCCATACTAATTCAGTGATAGGTCAGGAGATTGAGTCATAATTTCTAAAATTTTGTTCTGTTTCATTTTTTTGTTTTTTTTTTGACTCAAGGTTATTTTGACATAATTTAGACGATTGTCTTGGATCATTGTTTTGTTGAAAGGCGAATTTTCTTTCCAATTATGCATAAACCAGATGATATAGTATTTCACTGCAAAATTGAATGCTATTGTTCTTTTTTCTTGATTTCTATGACCTAGAAAAAAATCTTTTCTGTTTATTCACCTTCCATAACGTTAGTTTCTTGATAGCTATGCACTCCCTGAGCCATGTTGATCTAAGCTCATTTTTCATAGTTGTGAATGACATTAGTTGCTGCCAAGAGGAATTAAGTTCAGCTGACAACTCTGGAACAATTTTCCCTTTATTTTTTTTTTGCTCTTAATAATCAAGTGATTATCTTCAGCAGCAGTTGTGACTTTCTTTTTCTGTCAATATTTGTACCTGTTTTTAACTGCCTTTGTAACAAATATTGCACCCCATGTCTAGAAATCTTCAACTCCTTGCCAATTTGTCTTTGAGAGTAGTCTTCTTTAAATAAAACTTCAATTTGTACCCCCACCTCAATGCTTAGATTTAGCCATTTTGTGCAAATTACTTCAAAATTAAAAATAAAAATAAATGTCAATCCTTTTTTTTTCTTTAAACAAAGAGACCACTAAATATGTTTTGTTTACAACATTAGTCAATGCTGAGTTAACATTTAAAAACTATATGAACATTTAACTTAGCTGAAATGTCTATTGAGGGGTTAATGGTGAAAAACAAAATATAATGCTTGAACATTTTGATAGGTGGAGGAGCCTGAAGAAATACTAAAAATACAAACAGGTACTCAAATTTTTACTTTTAAAAACATACAAAAATCTCATTTTAAGTTGTTTTTTAAGAAATGCAGGATGTCCCAAAAATCTGTGGCTGCAGTGTACAAAGAAAACCAAAAAATAAGACTTGGCCACTGATCATCAATTGACATCAACTGAAATGATTGAAAAATGGTGGGCAAATGAGATATGTAAACTGAAATAATGAAAGAACTTTAAAGTAACCAAAGTTGAATGAAATTTTATATAGACATTGTGATTCCATTAAGTGTCTTAAGCCTTACATTTCAGTAATACACTTGACACAATCTCATTAATGTGCATGTGAAAGTATTAATAAACCTTAGTATACAACTGTGATCAGATTGTACCTTGAAACCAAAATCAGCAACTCGGTATCAATTGAAATAAATTGTAAAACTGGTGCACAAATTAGACGAGTAACTGTAATTATAATGAGAGAACTTATTTGAAATATGCACAAACAATGAATTAACAAAAACTGAATAAAAACTTACAATGGATTTGTGATTGAGAAGTATTTCTTAAAAGATGTCTTCCAACAGCTAAATACAGAAACAAGAAAATTTTGTTAGAAACTAAAAGAACAGTGCTGAACCCTTGTGTAATTATTAATCCTTTTATATGGCAGTAAATGTTAGACAATTTCCTCACAGTCCTGGGTATGATGATAAACTACATCTGGCAGCAAAACCTCTGATTAGGAGGTTTTGAGGAGCATGGAACCACCTCTTAATTGTTGTTGTTCCCATGTCTATCTTGACACTGGATGGTAGCACCTGTTAGGGTTCCAGCTATGGACAAATAGTTAACCCCTCAAACTGGGCTCAAAATACTATTAGGTTGGTGCAAAAATAATGACGTAATAATGTCGTTTTTTGACGTATTTTTTAACGTCAAAAACGACATTATTACGTCATTATTTTTGCACCAACCTAATAGTAAAGCATAAATATAGATTTTTATAGTAAAAACACCAACAATACATTCTTGGAAAAAAAAAATTATTACGAGCAATACATTTTTGAAAAAAAATTATCAGCAATACAAAAACCTTCTTTACAAAAATATGTTAATGAAACCTGATCAACAAATTGATTTCTTACAAAGAATATATATCCTATTCATTTGAATGTATTCTAAAAATATTGTTGGCATTAAATAACCCATTGAGGTTGATATGCTGTAAAACAAACCAAAACAATCACAAATGAAGAGACCTGAGTCAATAAGAGAATGTTAAAAATAACATTAACTGATCATTTGAGCAATGAGGCAGTTTTAAAGAAAATAAAAATAAAGATGTTTATAAAAGAGATATGATTGACATTTCTTGTGTGCATAATGAGGAAAGTGTACTGGGAGAATTTGATGCTTACAGGACAAACTGAAGGCAAAAGGTGCAAAGAAGAGCAGCAAGTAACGTACCTAATGAACTTGTATAAATGGATGGCACAACAGTGGGAGAAAGGGGGAAAAGATGAACCTTACTAAGAGCTACAAATGATAGGAAGTTGTGAAGAGCAGTGATCGCTCATGTTGTGAAGGGACAAAGCCGATAAAAGAGAACATTTGACAAGAGAAGACAACTTGACATAATGTGAAGGATAAGTATAGAAGTCAATATGAATGGGTTAATGTGGAAATTCAGTTCCTTGAAAAGTGACTTTGCAGCTGACGCTCAATTGATATAATTTGAGACGATTGTAAAAGAATTGACAAGGCATCAGTTGTGATAGCAAAGAATTTACAATATACACAAGCAATAAAATGAAATTGAATTAAAATTTACAGTGACATTTAATCAAGTTGATAAATTTATTTTAAACATTGTAGTCTAAGAATAGATTTAGCAATTAGAGATAATCTTTGCTTTACTTATTTCCATAAATGTGTATATCAGTACCGAGAAAATAATATGACAGATTGGAAAAAAGTTTTTGTCACGCATTTCATTCATGACAATTTCATCGGACTGGATGAAACCCATTACAAAACCTTTTTTCCAATTGGTCATACTATTTTCTCAATCGGTCAGTCAGTTGTGTGCCATGTGCGATACATTGCTTAGGGGATCATGTATCTTTTGATACATGACTGACGAGGCAGATTTTTTTCCCTGCAGTATGTTGCCATTTCTTTGTATGGTAGACCAGTTACAATCCAAGGCTATAGAACCCGGTCTGTCCTGCTATTTACCTAAAACGGGGGGAAAGAGAATTCATACCTTTCCCAAGCGTATTAGCATGTAAGGGAATGTAATGGATCTCACTCAAAGCATCCAAGCATGAAAGATGAGGAAAATAGTCTAAATATGTAATTAATAACTCATCTCAGAAATTCACACAGGACAATACTTGTCACACAGCTCAATCCAGGAATATTATTGGTCCTGACCTGGTGGCTTAGCTTCATTCACTTAAGGTGGCCTCTCTGTGCCTTTTGTATAAATACTTTCATGGTAATTGTTCAGATGAGCTCTTCACTATGGTACCCAGACTTTTTGAATTTAAGCGAAATACTAGACAGGCATCAAGACCTCATCAACTTATAGTTTAGTTGGCTAGATATAACCCTAAATTCTCTGCTAACAGGTTATTTTCTCACACTTCTCGCTTGTGGAACTCCCTTCCTGCTTCATGCTTTCCAGCCAACTTTAATCTCCAAACATTTAAATGCAATATCAGTTGCTATCTACTGTCCTCCTGATAACTCTTTCCTCTTCCTGCTCATTATTAATGTTTTTGTTCCTAATTCTTCCACACCCTGTAATCCCTTATGTCTTACTGGCTTTACGTAGAGTAATACCAATTAAAAACAAAAAGATGTCATTGTTTTTTTAGCTTGTTGTCAGATTGATCAGACTTGGCAACTGATGATCAATTGAAATGATTGTAAAACTAGTGAGAAAAACAGACACATCATTAACTGTAAAACAATGAACAAATTTATTTAAAATATTTGGAAACCATAAAATAAGCAAAATTGAATTCAAATTTATAATAGTTACATATCGCCCCATGTTATGCCACTTTTTAAGGATGTCACAGCATCTGTGAATGAACATTTATGTATTAGAAGAATTGAAGTAATCTTATTAAAATGGGGACCAATACACTTTCTTAACATATATTAGTAGTGTGAGCAATTGGTTAACTCTTTATTGACTGCCCATATGTGTTCTACAGTAATTACCATGTTTGTTTTTGACTCATTTACTGTTACTATGAGAAATACCTATTTGTCTTCCCAAAAGGAACAAAATATCTTAATTCAGACTTTTAAAGTGGGGAACCATATACTTTTGAATGACAGATATATCAAGAAATTCAGAGCATATTCCTTTTGTAGAATAAAGAGTTACTGCATTAGAGATGACACCTATTTTTAGCTGCTTTTCAGCCATGAATTGCTACAGGTCCCAAGTTAGTATAGTGAAGAAATTCATAAGAATGATCACAATTTCATTCATGCAAGAAATTTTTTTAACTTTTTTTTTTTACTCTTGGCTTGGCTCCTGATTTTGGGAACTTACTTCCAAAGTTACATTATTGTCAGGAGATTAAACCAAATAGGATGCTTTTTGAAACTGAACGCAAGATAAGGAATTGCAGAATATAAGAAAGAGGAAAGAAAGGAAACTGTGAAAGTGGAAGATAATGAGAAAAATAAAGAAAAGAAAACAAGAAAATCACAGATTTAAAGAAATATAGATAAGAGAGAGAAGAAAGTAAAGAGATGATGTATGTCATAATGTAAGAAAGATGATAGACAAGAAAGAACAACAAAAAAAAAAATCAAGAGTGAAAGACATTAAAGAAATCATTAAAAGAAAAGACAAAAATTGTAAAATTAAAATAAGAAAACATAACAGAAAAGAAGAAACAGGCTAAAGAATAAGCTTTAAAAACAAAATGGATAGAAAAAAAAACAGCAGCCATGATTTCTGCCATCAATTGGACAACACAGTCTTCTTTTTTATTTTTATTGATCCTCATAAAAAAATAAAAAGTAAATTTTTTTTTAAAAAAGAAAGCAAAGGAAAACAGATAGTGGGAAATGAAATAACAATAGACAGTTAACAAAAATAAACCTATCAGAATAACAATAAAACTAAAAAGCAGAATTTACTATCCACCCCAGAAAAAAACAAAACAAAAAAAAAACAGAAGACAATAGATTCTACCATCTTTTTTTCTGACTCTGCCACTGTCTCTACTAACCTCTCTGCTGCACCATTTCCCTTTCCGAATACAATAAATTGAGTGTCATGAAAGTGATAATGAATGCACATAATATCCGGCCAGTGACAGTACAATATGGTGTTGGCTGTAGAACATAGCAGGTAAAAGAATTATTGCTAAAAATATGGGGATCTCAAAAGAAATGCATATTAAAAATCGTAAAACAAAGCAGGAACTCAACAAAGACAGACAAGAAAAAAAAATGGGAGGTGGCATGATAATGATAACTACAGAAGTAAGAAAGGAGAAAAACCGATAACCAGAAACAGGAAAAGTAAATAACCAAGGATTGAAGAAGCAGAAATAATTGGAAGAAGAGCTGGAGAAATCGAGAAAATAATAATGTTGAGAAAGATTTGTAGAAATGAAAGGTAAAGAATAAGCAGAAAATTAAAGAAAAAAAGTTAAAAAATGGGGAAAAAATAACAATAAAAAATGTAATACTATTACAACTATGATTATAAAAGTGAAGGAATATAGAAAAAAGAAAAAAATTTCAAATAAAAACCATAGGAGATGCAGAGATAAGAATCAAGAATGAAATTAAAAAATAGAAGACCATAAAGGATGAAAGAAGATGGAGATGATGAATAAAAAAGCCTGGTAAAAAAATCTAGAGTTGATCAGAAATGCAAAGAAGGCAGGAACGCTGGGACCGGGAGCGCAAAGAAGGCAGGAACGCTGGGACCGGGAGCGCAAAGAAGGCAGGAACGCTGGGACCGGGAGCGCAAAGAAGGCAGGAACGCTGGGACCGGGAGCGCAAAGAAGGCAGGAACGCTGGGACCGGGAGCACAAAGAAGGCAGGAACGCTGGGACCGGGAGCGCAAAGAAGGCAGGAACGCTGGGACCGGGAGCGCAAAGAAGGCAGGAACACTGCGACCGGGAGCGCAAAGAAGGCAGGAACACTGGGACCGGGAGCGCAAAGAAGGCAGGAACACTGGGACCGGGAGAGCAAAGAAGGCAGGAACACTGGGACCGGGAGCGCAAAGAAGGCAGGAACACTGGGACCGGGAGCGCAAAGAAGGCAGGAACACTGGGACCGGGAGCGCAAAGAAGGCAGGAACACTGGGACCGGGAGAGCAAAGAAGGCAGGAACACTGGGACCGGGAGCGCAAAGAAGGCAGGAACACTGGGATCTGGAATGCAAAGAAGAACACTGGGACAGGTAAAAGCAAAGAAGGCAAAACACTGACTGGGAATGCAAAGAAAGCAGAACACTAAGAATCAAACATTTGTCTTGCTGTTGATCTGCATTCATTCAAAATGAAGATGATTCTATTTTTGATAAACAATATCTAATTGAATTAAACTTACATTTAGATTTATATCCTTTCTGATAAAATGTAATTATTTTCTAAAGACCTTATTATTTGCTCAAATGACATATTGACTGTATGACTGCTGGTACAAAGGTAAGTTGTGTTGCTGCCAGACATGTAGAAAGCTGAACCTGCTTTTCTAAAGTGGATGAAAACCCAGGCCTAGAAATGATCTATGTTCAGAAACAAATTAACTCTGAAGATGTCATCATTGCCTGTTTTCCTTCATTGATAGTATGAAGGTAGAATGGGCTAGGCTTTGAGATATGTTAGAGAGAGTTTAAAAAAAATATATTATGAGCATGGAATAATACTGCTGTGAGAGGTGTGTGGACCAGAATAATAATCTCTTTGCCATATCTCTTCAAAATGTGTAAGATCATGGCTCTCCACAACTTCCTATCCTTTGTATCTTGTAGCAATGCTCTTCTTTTTACTCTCTTTTCCAATCCCTGTTTTACTATCTACTTACACAAGCTCATTTGGTATGTCACTTGCAGTTTACCTATGTCCTTCTAGCCTTCACTATCTCCTGTGAGTGTAAAATGCTCCAAGTCTCAGAAATTTCCATTATCTCTGATTATAAGTGTTATTTTTGTTTCCATTTCCTCTAAAACTTTGTTCTTGATCATATGTTCAATCCATGGTATTCTCAGCATTCTTCTGTAGAACCACATTTCTCTTGCCAAAAGTCTCTTCTTCATCTGTGAAGAGATTGTCCAGACTATACTAAACATTGTAAATTCATTGAAATTTCAGATATCTCCTTCATATTCTAAGTATGTGTCCATTTTGTTTCCACTTAGTACTCTTTTCTTCATTTCTAATTACATTTTCCTGTTTCTTAATACTGGGTTTATCTTTCTGAAGTATCTTTCACTATTCCAAAGCACTTTAGTATTTCTGTGTCCCATTTTCTGTTATTTTCCAGATATTTATGTTCCTGTGCTTTCCTAATTCTCATGTCTCCAATTTACAGTTGGCATCTTTGGCTGTCATTCTCACTAACAGACATACATTGTTTTCTTAATGTTAAGACAACTGCAGTCAAAACAAGGATATATCAGTTTGGCCCATACATATTACGGTGACTTCATGAGTAAAGTTAAAAATCTTCAATCTGTCTCTATCCTGAAGAGTTCTTTCATATAAAATACTTAAAAGAATGAATCTTTATGAATCTCAAAGTGAAAGATATCAAATGTGTATATTTGTTTTCCTTATTAGAAGTATTTTATACACCTATAATATCTTTATACACCAATGTTTCCACTGTATAATTATCTGTCTGTTCTGAACTATTTTTCTGGCAAAGGAACCTGCCCAAAAATCTGTTACAAAATCAATATTTATACAGCCAATACATTTTATCACATTTTAAAAATAACTTATAGGTTTACCTTACTCTCCAAAGGAAACCTTAACCTTTATCCCTTTGTATGTGATTTCATTTGCTGTAGAAAAAGTGTATCCTGCCACTGAAGATGACTAATCAATGAACAGTCATGTGTTTGAAAATTCATAGTTGTGTTGTCATATCCTACTATGGCAACAGAAAACAACTTTGAGTGAAATTAAAAATAAGGATACTGCAATTGAGAGGCCATTAAAAAGAATGCAGTGGAAATGGAAGTAATATTAATAATGCAGAGTGCTAAAGGTTAACATCACTGTAAAGTCACAATTTATAGATTTTATATTCTCATGGATGTGAAGATGGTGTATCTGTTAGAGTCTCAGGATGAGAAATCAGGGGGCAGAGTTTGAATTTCAAGATTCTTACATTCACTTTCACACAAATACTCTTGGGAAAGATATGGATCCATCTCCTCTTTTCTCAGCTATGAGTTGAAATGGGGCAAAATGGAGCTTCTAGCTAAGGCTGGCAACCAGTCTAACAAAAGGACAACTTTGAATATATGGCTCTTGTGGGATATGGACTTGAGATATAATGCCCACTGATATTTATAGTATAAACTACAGGATGACTGAGGGTGTTGAAACACATAGAATGAGCAGCCATGCTGAAGATGAGCAATCACACTGACTTCGAAACAGCTCTGATGAGGATATTCTTATTTGAAAATCAATAAAAAGATAAATAAATAAGCAACTAGTCTAAAATTCATAGTTAGCTTTACTTATACATTGCAAGAATCTAGCATTAAATGATTTTTGAACTTGCATTTTGAGACATTTTAAGAAGCCCATTGTGAGGAAGTGCAGAAACGTTCATGATGGGAGGTGGAAATAATGTAAAGAGTAATCATTTATGCATAGAATAATGACATTCATGATATGATATCTATTTTCCAATTATATGTATTTTTTATATAAAAATAAGTAATAATTTTTTATTTTATTTTATAAAATGGAGGCATTATTTTATGCATCAATTAATAATTATTTAATTTCTTTTCCTCTACAAGCTTTTGACACAAAATACAAATATACTAGCATTACATCATTTTTACTGGGGTGAGTCCTGCACTATTATTATTAAACTGGAGAATAGAATGGAAAATTGCTTTATAGCTTCTTTAACAGTACTGAGCTAAAAAAAATAAATTCCATGAATTGTGTATTTTTTTTTTTTTTTACTGTGTTCCAAGCATAGCCAAATATTGTTTGATACCTGTTTCCTTTCTAATAAAACTCTCATGCCAAAAATACAAACACAATTTTGTATTACCTAAATTACTGATTTATATTTATATATATATATATATATAGCTCAATTGGATGATAAGAACGCCCCCCACCTCGTCTTCTTTTCAATTTTAAGATTGTATCTAAAAAAAAAAAAAAACAAAAAAAAAAACAAAAAAAAAACTCCTTCAGTCGTATTTTAATTCCGACAATTGACTTCTGACAAAGTGTCAGTCAAAAGATGTCTTTGGTTATAATTTTATTTGATTTTATTTGGGGTTATATTTATTTTAAATATTAAATTATGATCCCATATGTTAAAACTTGTTTTATATATATATATATATATATATATATATATATATATATATATTATAAATAAAATGAAATATTTGGTAATCCGTATGGATAATCCCAAGGAGGATGTAATCCAGAGAGCTCAATATCGCAACAGAGAAATTATTAATTCAATTTAAATAGAAAACAGACAACCTTAAGGGTTCATTGGTTATAATTTATTTCCCCAGGTATATGGTTTTTACTTGATTCATCAGACTGCACATTCAAGGGTGAAAAAAAATCATATATATATATATATATATATATATATATTCCTATATTGGTTTTAACATTTCTGATCTCAAATCTAACCAGCTCTATATATGTGACTACATAAAAAAGAATATATACCCTTTAGAACTTCAAAATTCAACTGTAGATGCACTACAGCAACTGATGGTACAGCATCACTTAATGTGGAAAAAAGTAAGATCAAACATTTATGATTGCCAGAGTGATACATATATCCTATACAGGTGGTGTTGTGTGTGGTGCATGTCGATTCTAAGTTCCTAACAGGTGATGATGCTGTATAAATATGATATATGCATAATTGGTAGGTCAGATGTATATGATTGAACTGTGATTATGTGATTTCTGTTGGTCCATCAAAATAACCATGTGTGATTCTGAAACTAAGGGTGTATCAAAATTAGTCATGTAACTGTATAACTTATATATAACAACAAAAATATTTGCATTTCATGTAATTGCCAGTTTAATTTATTGGGCAAGTCACAGGTGATATTTTGTGTGGTACACAATCACTTATTTAAATATGTGAGGGTGGTGCAATGCCATTGATTTTTTGCAAATCCTTGCCTATTTTGCTTATATTTGAATTTAGTTATGGCTTCCAAATACAAGTGTCTATGTTGGTTTCAAGCAGATTGTTTATTTTTTAATTGTTATCACCCTATGCAAGGCAGTAAAGCCACTAACACACAAGGGATTACAGGGTGTGGAAAAATGGAACTTGTTTCTCCATCTAACTGGACAAATAATTTTCTCTCTTTCCTCGGTTTCTGACCATGGTCACTGATATCTAACTTTGTTTTTGTTTAGATGTTTGTACTTGTTTTCATTTGATTTCTCTCTGAGTAAATCCCATTTCATTCAACCAATTTCTTACTGTTCAGTCACAAAAAGCAACTTCTGTTTCCACCCATATATTTATTTTTTTGTTTTGCTGCACATTTTCTACTTCTAAGTCGTATTGCTTTTAGTGTTCATCTTCCATAGCTTAACAATACTTTTTTCTTTCATAAGTTTCCTATTTTGCTGATACCTGCACCAAATCTTATATACAACTGACTGGAAACTGGCAATATGTTTTGCCCAAACACAATGTGTTTGATTTCTTTCTGAAGGAAAGTTTCATAATCCCTTCCATTTTTCAATTTACAGCTCTTTTATTGAAGCTGCATTTACTTCCAATTAACTAAGTGTAACAGCTATTTATGGTCTGCAAAAACTCTTAATTGGATACTAATTTGCATATTTAGACCTGTGCTAAGATTTGTTTTAGAAATGCAAATTACAAAATGATGAACCTAATTTTTTTCCTTCTGTTTTATATGAAAAATATACCATTAAATTGAATAATTTCATCTAATTTCTTTGAAGTATACTTTGTGAAGTTAGAACACTCAGCTATTGAAGGTTATTTGTGTTTTTTGATACAATAAAAAAAAAAAAAAAAAATCTGTTGAAACATGCTCTAAATGCAATGATTCCATATTTTTGCCAGGCATATTACTACCAGCTTAACATTAAATGCATTTCATTCTATATGAAAAATATTTTACATTTATGTGAATAATGGATTTAAAACAATTTTTTCAGATTACAAAAGATTTTAACAAATGAAAGAATTGAAATTATTTTCAGTTAGGAAAATCTCATAGCAGAAAAAGGCTCTGAGAATCACACATTACAAATAAGGATTTTAGGAAATGTTTATTAGAAAGATACTGAAAACTATTCTCATACAGAATTATATATAATTTTTGAAGAGGAAGGCACCAAAATACTCCCAGGAAAAGCATCAACAAAGACATATCACAAACTGTTTCTCAAAAGGAAAAGACATCACAAAAAAACTTCCAAATGATATTGACATTGTAAATAATCTTTGCAAATGAATTCAATTCAAAAGTTTTATAGTATGCATTGTAAACGAGAGAAATGCATTGTAAAAGTATACTACAAATTATCCACACCACAAACAGAAACTCTTTACTGGGTGATTTATCAGAGAAATACATTGTCAATGACTGAATAAAGAAATAAAACGCAAGAAGAACTTTAAATAGAATGAAAGTTAAAATAATCCACTTTGGAAATTTATTACAACAAAAATACCATTAAAATAGATTTTAGCTTGAACTGCATGTCAAAAGATATTTTTTCATAATACTTTTTTAATGGAAGATATTCTTCATTGTTAAAAATATTTTTTTTTCTATCTGAGCCTCTATTGCCAATGTTCTGCCACTTCCCTTACTTGAAGATGAAGAATTTAATAAAAGAAAAATAAATAAATCCTGCAAACTTAAAAATATCACCTATTGGATGAAGGCATCAAGCATTCTGGAATCCAACATCAGATAATGAGATTTTCTCTGCTACTACCACATTTGCTACAGTACGGTTTTTGATTTTTCCTGGAGAATACTTGCAGGTATTCCTTAATAATCTTGCTCACGGTCAATTCCATGCAGAAAAGCCTTATCAACTTAAGACAATGGTCAATCATTCTTTGCTAGTCAAGAGATCATGTAATCAGAGTTCCAAACTATAAGACTGTGGCACAGGAATAGAAACAATGGTGTTACTTTGAAACATGATACTCAAATTTTCTTTTCAGCTGGACATCATCCATTTTTCTTTTCTATACCATGTCCTTTGAAGATGTTGGCAATTATGACTCTCCAAATTTTCCATTTTTTTTTTACCATCCTAATTTGTCCCTGTCCTGCAACCTATTGTTAAATAGATTACTTGCATTCCCCTCCCACTTTTCTTACTTTCATTGTATCCTGTGAGCATTAAATTCTTCTGTCTGTCTGTCTTTCCTCATTATAGTTTAAATTTTAAACTATTTCTTTCTGATTCTCAGTGTCAGTTTCATTGAAGTTCTTTTTCCCCCTTAAAACTTCCTATTTGCTCACATCATCAATCTATAGTATCCTTAGCATTGGTTTATAGAACCACATCTGTATTACTTTGCTTTGTTCCATGTAACCTTCCCTATATGGTTAGCAGTTCCAGTAATTTCAACATACCAATTTCCCATAAAATTAAAACTGTAATTTATTTTTCCGGATGAAATACACAATTAATCTGATAAGCAATGTTTTAATGCCATGTCACTTATGAAAGTGATCATGAATCGTTTTTCATTGCCTTCTGCACAGTTTTGACTTTTTTTTTTTTTTTTACTTCTCCTAGTCTGTCTTCAGGGCACAGACATTGATCGCTCTCCAAAAGTCCTCTTCTTTATTATCCATTCATTAGCATATGCTAGTTGGGGAAAGATAATGGAGTGGTTTCCTGTTGCCTTCTTAACACTTTGAAATTCAGATTTTTTCAAATCAATTTTTCACCCAAGGCTGGAGATTCAAGTTTACCCTGCTTCTTAACCTATAGCTGAAGGAGTGGAGATAACAGACAGATATAAGGTAGGAGAGAGAATTTTTAAAATGAGCTCAACATGAGACAATCACATTGTCCTCATATTCCTTTTCTTTATGTTACAGACCAACTGCCGTAACACAAAATTTAAAAAGAGAAGATAAAAAAAAAAACTAACTTGTTGACAAAAGATATGACCAAGGTTTATCACTTTATAGTAGAAGGAATCTATTACAGGGTCAAATACACAGACGAGGAGAAATGATCAACAGTAATGAACAACAAATGATATATGAAAACATTAATGCAAGGTAGTACATGGAAAAATATATATGTTATATATCTTATATGAATAGTTAAAAACCATGTAGCTTTAGTCATTCACCTGAAATAAAATCGGGTTTTCTCTTTTACTTTTTCTCTCTTTCTTCCGTTTCATATTTCTTGTTTCTTCACTTTCACTTCAGTATGTTTTGCCCATGCAGCAATATCTTTTGATATATTATTCTTTCTTTGCTGTTAAGAGTTTTGATTGTAAGAGATGGTCATTTACTCTCTTCTTCAAATATTCAACAATGTAGAATTCATTGTTTGGGTAGGAAGATTTGGCACCGTACTAGTCATAGCCTGTGTCCAGTTGATGTTTGTTTGTTTGTTTGTTTGGGTTTTATGGCATATCAACCACTGTGGGTTATTTAATGCCAAATCCAGTTTATATGAATTTTAAATGCCTATTTTGTATGAAATAAAAAACGTATAGCTGGCAACATTATCTTTTACAAAAAACGTATAGCTGGCAACACTATTTCTTACAAAAAACGTATAGCTGGCAACACTATTTCTTACAAAAAACGTATAGCTGGCAACACTATTTCTTACAAAAAACGTATAGCTGGCAACACTATTTCTTACAAAAAACGTATAGCTGGCAACACTATTTCTTACAAAAAACGTATAGCTGGCAACACTATTTCTTACAAAAAACGTATAGCTGGCAACACTATTTCTTACAAAAAACGTATAGCTGGCAACATTATTCCCTACAAAAGATGTATAGCTGGCAACATTATTCCCTACAAAAAACGTATAGCTGGCAACATTATTTCTTACAAAAAACGTATAGCTTGTGTCCAATTGAGAGGGTTACACATGCCTGCCTTAGATCATTATCACACTTAGTAATTCACCTGTGCATTTGATATATGCAGTAGAGTGTGTTGAATTGAGTTGAAACTCATCTTCATTGTGTGATTTCCTTTGTTTCACAGTAACAAGTTAAAAGAGATGTTACTCACTTAAGACTTGGATTTTAGCTGATTCCTTTTGTCATTTTCCCACTTGATGTTTTGTGCTTGATCATGTGTTTCTGCATGTGTGTGAGAAGCTACTTTTAGATCTCACTTGAACCTGTTGCTTGGTCATCAGCCTGCCTGACTTCATTGTTCTTGTAGGCAGAAATTACTATGACAAACTGAGAGAATGTGAGTGAATATACTGGGAAGAGAAATGGTTCACCTAAGTGTAAAATATGTGGTTAGGGGTTTTGACTTTGTGAGGATGTAACATTTATTATCTGTAAACTTGCATATACTTCAGAAAGATAGTGGATTGGCTCCCTTTTGCCTGGGGTTTAAAGTCTGGATAATGATTTTCTAAGAGAATTTGTACTGAGTGAATTTAAGCAAGCTCAGCTGAATTTCAAATTTGGATTGCCGTTTTGGTTTTTCATGCTGAGTATTATTCTCAACTTTTGTTGTTCTAGATAACTTTTGACTCTTTACCATTCTCTCTTTGACCTTGTTCTGCTATCCAATCCCCAAACCCATTAAGTAGATTATACTGTTTCCCTCTGCTTTTCTTGCCTTCACTATTTCCATTGAGTGTTATATTCTCAAGGCCTTCTTTCCTCATTATGTGTCCCAGAAATAACGATTTCACTTTGTTCCTCCCACAAGAGATATAACAGGTGTCATCTGACTGTCATTCAGCTCTCTAAATAATAAGGCCATTATTCTATTGTGGATATGTTTATTGTGTAGTATAGTCCTTATTGGCATGGAAAGTAGAATGAGCATGCCTAATTCAAATTCTAGCTGTGTTTGTTGCATTTGATTTTGCACAACAACCCCTGGGGAAAGGTATGAATATCTTCTCCCTACAGCTATGGATAGCACACTGCTGTCTTTCACAAACAGTTATGACAATTCAAACATATTAAAGTGTTGAATCACCTCTATACATAAGAAGTGCTACAGTGTGAGGCATGCTCATAAATGAATGCTTTCCAAAACACTACAATCTTAACCTTGCAGAAGCTTATAAAAAAAAAAAAAAAATGTAGGGTCAATAGTTACTAACCATATACTTGTAATCTTCATTTTCTACTTCTTCTTATGTTCATATCACACACCTCATTCAGTAACGCTCTACATTGAGTGACTCTTAAGCCTTGTATTGGATGAACTTCAGTAAAAAAAACAAAAAACTGGTTTTTAATTAAAAAAAAATTAGCACCACAGTTATCAGTGTGGAACAACCATGCCAAGCTCATTTTCATAGAAATACTTAAAGAAAATGTATCAAGTGATGTATTCCCCACCCACAGTTCTGTCCTAATCTACATCTGCATCCTGGGTAAGACGATAAACTACGTCCAACAGCAAGGCTTCTAATCAGGAGGTTTTGAAGAGCGTGGAATCGCTTCTTAATTGCTGGTGTACCCAGGTCTATCCTGATCCAAGGTGGTAGCACCTATTAAGGTCCTAGCTTTAGGCAAATAGTTTAACCCTCAAACTGGGTTCAAAACACTATTAAAATATGAAAATAGCTTTTAATACCAGAAATACTTTGTAAAAAAATTATTACCAGCAATAAATTTTTTAAGAAAAATTATTACCAGCAATACATTTATAAAAACAAATATCAGCAATAAAAATCTTCTAAGCATTAAATAAGCCATTGAGGTTGATATGGTCATAAAATAACCCCCCCCCCAGTTATGGATTAATTACAAGTTTAGACTAAGTTTTCTATTCATGGTTAGCAACCAGTCTAAGGGAAGGACAAATCTGAATTTAAAACCAGGTGGGTGTGTAGTCAGCAATTCAAACTTATAAAAACCTACTTTTGACAGAAACCACAGAAACAATACCAAGCATAGTGAGGCTGTGACCCTATACTATGAAGGGAAAACAAATGACGCTGAAGAATAATTCTCCTACCATGATTTCCAGATTTTGAAGGCCTTGTTACTTAGGCTCATAAAAATTTTATATCCTATTCTCAATATACCAGCAAGCCTCAGAAGTCTCCTAATGTATTATGACAATCAGTACTGATCATAAATTTCACATTTTCAAATCATTTATCAACGTTCATATATTCTATTTTATAATCAATTATTGCAAGGTCCTACCATCCCTGTTTATTATTCTCTTTCCTACAGAACTCTTAACATGTTATGGCTGTTGCCTTTCTGATTTTCTTAAGAAATAATCAGGAGTTGCTATGCCAGCCGGCAGCTTACTGACTTTGTTCCATTACTTTAACAGACATCACAAATGGTTTTAATTAAGACCCTGCATTAAAACCTTTTAACGAGTGATGCCAAGGGATACAGATTCCTGTTTGAATAATGATGCACTCCAAGCCCCATGCAGGAATCTAGCCCCAACCTTAAGCAGCCAAACTTAAATTGACTGGCCCACTTGTAAAAAATGTGGAAAAATTCTATAGAGAATAATTTTTGTAGATTAACAGTCATCGGACCTCAAGCCACGACTTGTCAGAATTGAAAAAATGATGGTGTTTTATAATTTTCAAAGAGGGATTTTGTTCATAATATAAATGCATTGTCAAATCAATCCCTGACTTATTACATATTTCTTGGTATTTTAATTTTATTTATAAATGTCAATTGTTGAAATTAGAAATTTCCCTTCACTTTCAATTCTTAATAAATATGGCAAAACTTTTTTTTTTTTTTTTTTTTTTTTCAAAAACAGATTTATTTTAAATTAAGAAATGGATATTTATGTTTTTTTTTTTTTTTATTTCTTTCTTTTTTTTTTTTTTTTACAGTAAGGTCCATCCTTTACAAGGCCCAGGGGCCACTTGAGTTAGATTACCTTAGGAGGCAATTTGTGATGATAGGAGTGGAAGACAACAGTTAACCCTAGCCCTGAACAAGTTAATATTGTAGTGATTGGGGAAACATCCTCTTAGGAGTCAGTTCCACAGAGCAGTGGTCTGCAGAAAGAAGCTGTTAGAGGGGAACTTACTTCTCACTAATGAAATACAGAGGGAATGTGGGTGGGGCTTGTTACTATGTAAGCGGCATGGCATGTCTTTGCTATTAATGTTTGAACTGATGGGATCAGGGAATGTAGTTTACCTGAGCACTTTCCATGAAAGTAGTGATACAGCAGTGAAAGGTTGGAGGTTGGAGGATGGAGAATAATTCATCACCCACAGAGGCTTGGTGATGCTTTTGGGCTCTATCAAGGCTTGAGAACGAGGCCTGGACAGATCCCACCCAAATATGATAACGGTATTTACTTTAAGAAAATATTTTAAACAATTGTTTAAGCAACAAAATAAGATTAATTCAAGAAAATGTAACAAGCAACTAACAAAATTCTTGTAAACTTATAAAATTTAAGATGTAGGGTACACTTTCAGTTGTATGCAAATATCGTTAATGTAAACACAGTTTCTCACTTTACATTTATAAATAAAAAGAATGTACCAATAACTCTTTTAAAAAGTCAGGGATTGATTTTGAGATAGTATTTATATTATGAATAAAACCCCCGCTTCTAAAATGATAAAAAGTCCATCTTTTTCAATTCTGACATTTTGTGGCTGACGGAAGGTCTAATGAATAGTTATCTGCAAAAATTATTCCCTCAAAACTTTTCCCCTGCTCTTACAAGTGGACCATTCAATTTAAGTAGTACCCTCAAGAACACCATGAAAATTTGGCAGCTGCAAGAAATTGCCATCTAGAGAGCTATGATTTTTTTTATTATTAGTATTTTTATGTTAGTAACCTAGTAAACCTTTTCATACTAAGCAGACATACTGCACCAGTAAGATATTTTCTTGCTACATTCATTGCAAAATATAAAATATGTCCATCACACTTTGAAGAAGTGCATACTTCCTCCCAAGTTGTCTTCACTTCATTATCCCATCCATATGTATTTATTATAGGACTTTTTTTTTTGTGCCCCATACATTTTGTTTTCCTGCTCTTATTTATTCTGTCCTATCTTTTTGACATCTGATGCTATTCAGAATATTTATAAAGCACAAAAAAAAAAGAAAAAAAAAAAGACTATCAACGATACTGATGATAATTATTATAATGAAAAATTACTATTATGTGAAGAAGAGAGCAGTGATGACAAAAAATAAATGTAAAAACAATAATAAGATTCAGAAGGAATTTTTGCATCCAGTGTCATATGATAGAAGAAAAAGCCATTTTCTAGATAGAAGGTAAAAATGTATTGAGGAAAGAAATAAAAATATGAAAACAATATAGCGCAAAAAATATATTCTTTCTTCAGAAATACGAATTAAATGCCATGTTTTGGCTACTACTACTACTACTACTACTAATAATAATAATGAGAAAAATAAGTGATAGAGCATGCAAATAATAAAGGTTCAGAAAAAGAAAAAAAACAAAAGAAGTATATGAAGAAAGAAAGGAAAGAAGAAACAAGTAAAGTCAAAAGTAATGAATGAATAAATGAATGAATTCAAACAGAAAAGGAGAGAATTTCATGGTAAGAAAAAGATAAAAAAGATCAAAATGAAAGACATGAAGATTATAGATAATCAATAAAGATTTTATGAAGAAAGAAAACAAAAAAGGTGTCAATTATAAATAAAAAAAAATCTGATAAAGGTAAGACCCAAAAAGAAAAGAGAGCTGAAGGAAAATGATGGGAAGGAGTCTGGTGAAAGAAAAAGGGAAGATATCAGATAAAGGTAAAAGAAAAGTGAAGTAATTTTCTGATGGAAAAACAAAAAAGTAAAGAAATCTGAAGGAGGAGAAGCAAAAAGAAGAAATTTGATGAAAGAAAAATAAAAAACGTAATGTAAAAAAACAAAAAAGAAGAAAGCTGATGAAGGAAAAAGCAAATTAAAGAAGAAAGCTGATGAAGGAAAAAGCAAAATAAAGAAGAATGCTGATGAAGGAAAAAGCAAAATAAAGAAGGAAGCTGATGAAGGAAAAAGCAAATTAAAGAAGAAAGCTGATGAAGGAAAAAGCAAATTAAAGAAGAAAGCTGATGAAGGAAAAAGCAAATTAAAGAAGAAAGCTGATGAAGGAAAAAGCAAATTAAAGGAAGCTGATGAAGGAAAAAGCAAATTAAAGAAGGAAGCTGATGAAGGAAAAAGCAAATTAAAGAAGGCAGCTGATGAAGGAAAAAGCGAAATAAAGAAGGAAGCTGATGAAGAAAAAAGGAAAATAAAGAAGAGAGTTGACGAAGGAAAAAGCAAATTAAAGAATAATGCTGGTGAAGGAAAAAGCAAAATAAAGAAGGAAGCTGATAAAGAAAAAAGGAAAATAAAGAAGAGAGTTGATGAAGGAAAAAGCAAAATGAAGAAAAGAGCTGATGAAGGAAGAGTTAACATGAAGTAATGGGAGCAGAGGAAGGAATATGAAAGGAATTGAAAAGTTTAATAGAAAAAATACAAGGAAATGACAATGGTTCAGTAATAATCATTTTCATAAACCTTTTTGTGGAAAATGAAGAACCAGAAATTGATTGGGAAGAAAAAGAAAGTAAAAAAAGAACCAAATGATTAATAATGGTAATAATAATTGTGCAAGATCTGAAGATCTGTCAAAAGAAATCAAGATGGATACAGCTTCTCAAAGAGGAACATCTAATACCAGTAATCACAGAGACTACTGTCACTGTAGACACAATGTCTGTGATAGACTTGTCATGACAGAACATATGGTGTCATACAGAAGGTATTATAGACAAAAAAATCAGAATGCGTGGGAGTGGGTGAAAAATAGAAAGGGATTTATGTATAATAGGTAGAAATCAAAGAACTGGTTGTTCTCCCCAGCCTAAGATTTTCTTCAGGTATGAATTCCTCAAGACAAAAAAATGACTTGGCATGATGTATGCTTAGTTCTTGAAGATGAGAAAAGAACTTATTTATTCTTTCACAACAACATCAAAGTAGGACAAGGTCTTTTCTTTATCATTTAAAATTGAGGGAAATTAGGTCAACATGTCAAGGTATGTAGAATTTTCTTTAGGTGATTGTTAATTTCATTATACTTGTACTTAGAATAATCAGGACATTGGAATATCACTCTAAATATCTGATCAGCTACTCCAGGAAGAATCACTACTGTCATTACTTTCTGAGATCAATCATCATTCAGTTTAATAGAATTTGAAGACCCAGGTCATTTAAATATTTCTCAAGGTATCTTATCAGACAAAGGAAAAAGAAGGAAATGAATAGGACAATGGAAAAAATGGAGAAAGGAATGGGAAAAAAAGAAAGGAATTAAATGAAGGCTAAAGGAAAGTAATGAAATGAAGGAAAAGAAAGATAGCAATTAAACAAAGGAAAATGAAGGCGTCAGGTGTAGGAGAAATAAAAAAAATGAAGGAAAGGCAACCAAAGAAGGAAAAATAAAACAAACAGAAACATGGTGAAGGAAAAACAAAAAAAGAAAACTGATGAAAGAATATCAAAATAGATTCCTTCTTCGCACATAATTCTTGAAGACAACATAAAAGAAAGAGAAAAACTTATTCTTTCACGATATGCCATGCAACTTCATGGTGTAAGCGGTCATAACCCTCCAAGATTTCCTGTCCTTTGTTGCTCTTAGTAAATTTCATCCTTTTGCTATCTCTGTCCCTCTTGACTTTCAGTACCAGTGTAAACTTTTCTAAGCACTCATTACACATTGTGTGCCCTAGAAATTTCAACTCTCCCTTTCTCATGTTAAGTGTCCTTTCTGTTTGCATTTTATCTAAAACTGTTATTGGTCACATGTTCAGTCCATAATATCCTCGGTATCTTTCTGTAGAACCCTATTTCCGTTGCCTTCTTCATCTTTGAGGAGATTGTCCAATATTCACTGCTATATAGAATGATTGATAGCACATAACCATTCAATACTCTTTTTTTTAGGTTCTACTGAAATTTTCCCCTGTTTCTTACTATTTTTGAGTTTCTGGAAGGCATTTTTCCCTATAGCAATATACATTTGAATTTCAGTGGTGCACATTCCATCCTCTGTTAAAACACTTCCCAGGTATCAATGTCTGCAATTTTTAAAATTTTTATTTGGGTGATTGTTGGGTCCATTGTATTTGTGCAAAGAAATTTTTTCCTTTAAACTTTTTCTGATAATTTCTTCTATTTGAAAACTCTGTTCATCGTTGAAATCAGGGCTGTAGTTTCTTTCATATGCTGTGTTCCTTAAGGATGTTGACAATCAGAGCTCTCCATAATTTCCTATCATTCATTACTCAAAGGAATATTGGCTCACTTACTGTCCCTCCCTGTTCTATAATCCATCTGAATAACTTCATTAGGTACATTACTGGCGGTATCCATCTACCCTTCTTAAAAGGAAAGAAGCATGATTTTTAATCACTATTTTTTTTTTTTTAAATGCATTTTTGTTTGTCATGAGGTTGTTGTGAAAGTTCACAGCATTATCTCTTGTACATTTTTTTTTTTAAATGCCATATCCCTTCAGGTTAGAGGCAATCATGGCTCTCCCCAGATTCTGGTGATTTGCCATGAGTTCTTGAGAAAGGTAGTGCAGTAATTTCATGTTACCTACTCCACCATTGTGAACCCAGTCTAGCTGGTTATTTACAAAGGAAAAGAAGCAATTGAAAGAACAAGTAAAGAGAAAGTAAGTTGATAAAGAAAAAAAACAAAAAAAACAAAGAGAATAAAAGAAAATGAAAGAAAATGAAAGAAGAGAAGGAAATGAATTCAATGAAGGAAAAATCAAAAAGAAGTGAAGAAGATTAATGAAGGAAAATCTCAAGAGAAGGAAAAAGGAAGGAAAATTCTAAGCAAATCAACTCAATGAAGTAAAAAGAAATTGAAAGAATAGATAGAAGGAAGCTGAAGGAGGAAAGATAAAAGAAAGAAAGGCAATTGATAGAGAAATAATAATGTTGGTGGAGGAAAAATGAAAGAAAAGAAATTGTGGGAGAGAAAACTAAAGAGAACAAAACGAAGGTAAAACTAAAGAGAAGAAAAGGAAATAATGAAGGAAAAAAGAAAAGTAATGGTGGCTGATGAAGGGAAAACTAAATATGAATGGAACTTGTAATAAAGAGAAAAAAAGAAAAAAATGAATTCACTGAAGGTAAAACAAAAGAATAGGAAATTAATTCAATGAATAAAAAAAAAAAAAAAGGAAAAGAAGTTGATAAAGGAAAAACCAAACTGAAGGAAAGAATTTGATGAAAACAAAACTAAAAAGAAGAGAAGGAATTATTGATTATTGAGAACGAAGTGTGGTTTTACAGTATTTTGGTAACAAACCATTTGTTCTAAGCTTATTTATCAGTGGTTTTTCAATGAATATGGCTTGTATCAATGTTGGACAGACTTCATATACACAATGTAAATACAATGAAAATGATGAATTAGGAAAGTGCTTTGAATAATAATACAAAAGTATGATGCAAATGTTTTACTTTATGAATAGACTGCAGAGAATCTATATTATCATTATTATGAACTGATTTGTTTTTCTATGTCCATAACAGAAGTAAAAATGCAAAAAGATTGTTCTTTGGAAAATTCTGTTAAAATGTTCATGAAGAACAGAGCCATTTCCAATTCGATTTGCAAATTCATGATAATAATAATGTCAGATCTATGTTTGCACTTGGGTCCCTGAATAATGATCTGATTTTTTTCCATTTTTATAAAAAGCAAGAAAGAAAATCTAATGAATACAGAATGAGTAAAAAATGGAAAAAAACAAAAAAAAAAAACATGGCATAAAATGATTACCAGTTACTGCATGAAATGATATTTTTAATTGTAAAAAAAAAAGAAAAAAAAAAAAAAAAAAAAAGACATTTTTGCATAAAATATAAAATTTAACTGCTAATTACAGAGTCTTCCATGTGGATCTTCAACAA
The DNA here is from genome assembly GCA_963932145.1 of Acanthosepion lycidas. Taxonomy (NCBI): domain Eukaryota; kingdom Metazoa; phylum Mollusca; class Cephalopoda; order Sepiida; family Sepiidae; genus Acanthosepion; species Acanthosepion lycidas. The sequence continues at coordinate 50,122,530 of OZ010575.1, forward strand.
CCCTACACATATAATGTGTAGCAGCTTGGAATGAGAAATCAAAGAGCTGAGTTTAAATTCCAATCAAGTTCATTATTTTCACTTAAGAGCAAATACCCCTGGGGAAAGATATGAATCAGCCCTCTAACTATATGTTAAATAGCAGAGTAGTCTGGACTCTGTAGGCTTGGTTAGCAAACCATCTATGAAAAGTCAGTCAGTTATGTACCATGTATGATACATGCTTTTGATACTGATGTGGCAGATTTTTTCCTACAGTATGTTGTCATTTCTTTCTGCAGTAGACCTGTTGCATTCCAAAACTATAAAACCTTGTGTCCTGCTATTTAATCATAGCTGGGGGGTAGAGAGAAGAGGAGGATTCATACCTTTCCCAAGGGTATTAGCACGTAACTGAATTCAAAACCATATGTCACATTGGTGAAGCTCATACTATGCAGTTGAGGAAAGGATTGTGGAGTTTACCTTAACTATGACCCTGACTATGGTTGGCCTCCTAAATAACTCTGTGTCATATCCTGAAGAGACACAGGCGATCATGACTCTTCACAACTTCCTATCCTTTTTAACTCTCAGAAATCTTTGTTTTTTTTACCATCCCTCCCAGTTCCTGTTCAACAAAAATAGTTTTCTGTATTTATTTTTATTTATATGCAAATAATTTATTTTATGACATAAAATCATCCCCAAGCAGAAACTGAATTTCTGCCCATTATGATGAACAGGTGAACTCTCAGGGAAGCTTTGTACCTTTTGACTTAAACTCAACCCAGACATCAAGTGGAACTCATACATAGGATCCATTGCTAAAGATGCTGGAAAAATGGTCAGTTCCCTGCACCACTCCACTGACAACTCCTGGTAACTTTTAACTTTACAAGAACCTGAACACATTGAAAATGGAGTACTGTTGCCATATATGGGAAGGAGCTGTCTAGACTTCACTTTCCAATCTTGATAGAGTTCAGAAGCATCTCTGCATCCTTGTGGGTGATTATTTTCCACCTTACAACCTATTTCTCACAAACAAAACATTGCAAGCATCTTGATGCTTTATTGTTATTTACATGAAAAGTGTTCAGATAAACAACATTCCTTAGTTCCACCATTTCTAACCTTCACAGCTAAGATGTGCCATGTCATGCACATTGTAGCAAACCAACTTCATTCCCTTCATATTCCATTGATTAAGTTCCAGATGAACACCTTCTCAAGAATCACTACTTTATGGAACCAACTCCTAAGAAGATGCTTTACTACAATCTTAACATGTAAGGGTTAACAGTTATCTTGCCACACATATCCATAAACTGTGCCACTTACTCTGTAACCTTCTACCTAAAGTAGCTCTTAGACCTTGTAAAAAGTGAACGTTATTGTATTAAAACTATCACGTCACTTAACACATTTATTGGTTACATAACATATGTGCAGAGTTACAGACTTTGATGCAGGACATTCCTGGATGAGATACTGATCTGGGGAGGAGAAATAGAAAAAAATGAGAGCTCACCATGAGATGCAGACAGTATACACATTTTTTGAACATGCGAACTTGGAATAAATCAGTCAAATGAATCTCCTTTTCTTTCTTATCAAAACAGCCAACATAGAAATATTCCAGGTTACACATCTTTATTTTTTATTTTTTTAATCATCTCACCTTAAGTAAAGCAATGAAGCTACTAAGATGCAAGGCGTTACTGAACTTTAGAGAATATTAGGAAAAATACTATTAATGAGAGAGAACAATAAAACAAGAATTAAGATAATATAATGACTGACATCTATTCTCAGATAGTGAGATATTCCATTGTTTTGGTAACAGATTTGAGTTACAATAACAAATACCTTATTTACTTTGTTTCATGTTAGCTTCCTTTGAATATTTTTATTCAAATGACTTTTTTTTCTTTGTCCTTGCTCTTCCTCACACTTTGTTTCATATATTTTTGTATATATTTATATATACATTAAAATTATATATAAATATATGCAAAAATACATGAAAAAAATGTCTGTCTTTAAAGTTGTAATATATATATTAATTGCATAAAACTATCCATACAGAGATAAAGCCATCAGTTTAAACATGTACTAAGCTGTTTGAAAGCACAAAAAAAATTACTTCAGTATAGTTGTCATTTCTTTTTTTTTTTTTTTTTTTGACAGCATAGGGACATTATTAGGTTGGGTCGCAAATGATTCATATTTTTGGGAATCAATTGCATGAACAAACGTATCATCTTAACTGTTCTTTAGTATAACAGGTAATAGAAAATTCATTACATTTACCAATATTTAACAGAAAAGGCAGTGGAATGACAAGGATAAATCTCCAGAAACAACTCAAAAAAATTGAGCGCCATCAAAAAATGAATTGATGTCCATATGATGGGTATTATTAATTTAAAGTTCTGAAAATGCAATGAAACCCTAAAAGTGCACTTATATATTCAGCAGCTGTAATATATCCATAAAATACTGGTCAAAAGATAGCCTATACTCATCAATATGAAAAATGTTCTACTCCATGACAATACAAGGCCTGATACAGAGGAAACAATTTTGATCTCTTTTCTCTGTTGTATCTTATCCACGATATTCACATAACTGTTGTGGTCTTGTTAGGGCCAGAAATAAAGACACAAGAGAGGAATTGAGTTAAACAAATATATTAACAGGAACAGTAATGCAAACATATACAAACGAAAGTGTTACAGCAAGAATGTTTGGTCCGACTGTCAGTGCCGACTGCTGGAAACTTCCCTTTCCAAAAGGCAGTACCTGCTCCTATATATAGCTGGGAGAGTCCATATGCATGTGTGGGTAAATTACCATAACAGTAACCTTGCACCAACTGATCATTACCTTTATCCATCACTGCAAAATGCTTTGATGGGCAAAACTTTCTCAAAACTTAACCAGATTTAAAAATTCAGTGATACCTTTTCGCAACATAACCTGTGGCACGTTGTTCAAAAGGGTATCAAAGAGCTGCCAGATAAGTTACAAATGATGGTGAAAATATATACTTGAATTGTAATTTCAATTTATTTTTTGAAGAATAAAATTGTAAGCAAAAATGGAAATTATTTAAGATTCAACCTAAAAATATAAACTTGTCTTACTGTTTTACTGGATACACAGTAACTAAAAATAACAGTGAAATGAAGAAAAATTAAAAGCCACTTTGGCTGACTTTAAACTCATCAGTTATTGAAATTAAAATTTATTTCATTTGCTTAAAACTTATTTTCTCACATTAAGTGATAAATCTTTGAAGATGTGGAATACATGTGTTAGTTTACCTAATACAAAGCATAAGGGCATTCATGGTCATCACCGGATTTAGGCCAATAGAATTTGAGGACCCCTTCATTACATATGGTTGCTTGCTGTGTCTAAATAAAAAAAAATACATATATTTTTAGCTGATGTTTTTTTTTTTTATGTAAAGCATATAACACTTCAACTAAAATGGTTTTGGAACTCATTCAAATTATTTAATTAGCAACTTCACAATATTTTTTTATCTGAACTTTAGATACTACTGAAATGTATCTGGCATGAAGGGCCTGTATTATGCAACCCATACTAGCCCATATGTAAATTTTTTAGTTTTATCATGGACCCAAGACTAGATGGCCCTTAGAGGCTGCTCTAGTCTCTGGTGCCTTGGGCTGCAACCCATACTAGCCCATATGTAAATTGAATACTCTGTGTAATGTATCTAAATGCACAGCTCATTCAACTTCATACAGCTTTCTATTGCTTATGTATTTCACCATTGTTTTTCAATATCCCACGATATAAGAGCAGTACTTTTGTTAGGAAAGCATATGTATGCTATTTACCTTACAAAATTTGCACTATGCATTTACTGAACTGGAAGTGCAAATATTCTAACAGATATCAGCATGAAAAACATGGAATCAGCAAACCAAATTTAAAGTCCTAAACTCATCTGTTGCTTTAATTTTCATACAAATGCCCATGTGAAAAGACATAAAACCATTTCTTCTCTTCCTAACGATGGACAAAATAAAAAATATTGAGATCAATGTTTCTTACACTCATAATATAACATTATTATACCCAGAGCAGGGTTTAAGCCTTAGGAGGTGCCTGGGATCAAAGAATTTGGAGGCTATGTTCACTGCCTTATATGTAAAAACAACAACAAAAAAAAAATACATATATTTTTAGACGATGCTTTTTTGGGTGTGAAACATGAAACACTTCAACTAAAATTTTTAAGGATTTTGGAACTCATCCAATTTATTTTATTAGCAACTTCCTGATATTTTTTATCTGAACTATAGATCCTACGGAAATGTATCTGGCATTACGCTGAAATTTTAGTATTCAAATTCACTAACAAAGTACTGTAAAAAAAAACAAAAATGATGGAGAAGCTACAGCTTTGCGATCCTAGATCACCAGAGCTGGGAAACAGTTAATTATATTTTCCGTTAAATTTATCAAGTTCAAATAGTGAAGCTAGTAATTATAAATCATGGACATTAGATAAAATATAACAGATTCTTGGATTATATCACATTGTAATGAAAGATAATGACTTCAAAGGACCCTATCAAATTTAAAAAGATCTACTCCAAATAATCTAAATTGTTTCAAATTAGTTCAAAAGGAGCTTCATTAAATCTGAAAACAAAAAAATCTCCTGTTCTTATATATTTATATTTTTTTGGTTTTATGGAGGGTCCAAAACTAGAGGGGCCTTGGTAGCTTCTATCATCTTGGGGCCTCTGGACTGCAGCCGATAATAGCCCATATGTAAATCAGGCCCTGCTCACAGAAGAAAGCTACCAAGTGAAATTTTTGTAATGTTGGGGGAAAGTGGGATGAAGAAGTATACGTTATGAGGATGTGTAAGATAGATGTGTAGCTTAAGATTTTAGAGGCACATTATTTAATCACTAATTATTTTTGTACTTTTATTAAAGTTATCAGTTTGATAAAAGCAGTTGCAATAGTATATATTTAAAAAAAAATACCATATCCCTTCAGGATGTATGTAAATCATGGCTCTCCAAAGATTCCATTTTGTCATTATCTGTGAATTGCCATAACTTCTTTAGTGGTTTTGCATTGACTTTTTAATGGTTTGGAACTCAGATGAACTTCTAGACTGGCAGTGGGTGTGGAGGGTAATACAGAGAGACAAACATAGAAAAGGCAAATTTTTTTAAAAGTCAAATCCTTCAGAGCATTCTTCATCAATGTGTCATGTCCCTTCAGAGCATGGTTGATCATAGCTCTCCACAACTTCCTGTCCTTTGTAGCTCTTAGTCAAGTTTGTCTTTTTGCTATCTCTCCTAATCCCTGTTCTGCTAACCATTTTCACAAGTTTGTTAGGTTATTCATTGCTTTTCCAATGCCATTTACCTTCAATATGTCCTCTGAGTGTCAAATTCACCAAAGTTTGTGCCTGAGAAATTTTAACTATCTCTTTTTGATTCTAAGTATGTGTCCTTTTTGTTTCCATTTTCACTAAAACTTTCTCACTGCTCCCTCATTCAGTTCATTGCATTCATTTGTAGAACCATTTCTGCTGCCTTGAGTCTTCTTCATCTTTGAGGAGATTGTCCAACATTCACTGCCATATTGGACGACCAATATTACATAGCAGTTCAGTACTTTTTTTCTTTGTTTCTAATGAAATTTTCCTGTTTCTAAATACTTTACTCTTTTGGCTTTTGGAAGGTATCTTCACTATTCCAATGTCTCTGCCTAGATATTTAAATTTTTGTACTTGCTTGATTTTGATGTCTCCAATTTGTAGTTTGCATCTTGATTAAGAAAGAATTTTCATTTAAACATTGAAAAAGAAATACTTTATTTTTCATGGTTATTCTCGGGTAAGTTTGCATTGGAGTGCTGTGTTTGATTTTCATATAAACAAATAAGTCAGAGTTAAAATCTCATAGAAATCTTTTTTTTTCTTCTGTTGAGAATGAAGAATAAGATTTGGGTTAAGCTATGAGAGGCAAGAGAAGCAGACAAGAACTTTTGTATTCATTTTTCTAAGCCTCTTTTTAGCAGTGGAGCCACTTCATATGACTGTGTTCACAGGGTGGAAAAATCTCCTTGTTCATTCGTTGTCATCTTTTGCTATTTTTCTTCTTCATTTACATACTTTTTCCCTTGTTTCTTTTCATACTAATTATTCCCTTCATTTTCTTTCTCTCTCATTCATTCTTTTGTTCTGATACACTTTTTTTTTTTTTTCACTTCACTGATCATTTTTTTTCTTCACTCTAATAGCTTGTTTCTCACCTATATTCATCATCCCTTCCACCCTTTCTTAACTTCATTCTTTCTTTCATTCTCTCTCTCTCTAGTTTTTACATTTTTTTTTTCTTTTGAGGGATGGGTATTTTTCTCAGTTTTCACTGGCTGTTTTATTAAGTTGGTGCAAAAATGTCGTTTTCTCACATATGTTACTATGTGAGAAAACGATATTTTTGCACCAACCTAATACAATCTCTATTCCCATTAGTATTTTCTCTTTCATGCTTTTGTTTTCCTTTTTAATTCCTTTAAATTTTCTATTTTGACTATTTTTACTCACATTTTTTTTTTTTTAATTCTTTTTCAGTTCTCAGTCTTTCCAGCTTCCAAAATATTAATTTCTTCCCTCATCTTTAATTAAAAATTTTTTTTTTTTTGTTTTTTAATAAACACTTCATCTCCTCTCTTCAGCTTTTTCTCATTTCTTTGCTTCTCTGGTCTATCTTTCCCTTGAAATACAATGCTTTCTTTTCTTGACTACATTTTATTTCTCATATTATTCACATTTTTCTTCTATTCTGGTAAAACTCTTTTTTTTTCTTTTGACCAAAATCAAATGTGTTTGTTTATTCTGTAAACTCAAGAGATGTTTACATCTTTATCTCTTTCTGATTTCAAATCAAATTTAACATTATCTCTATTTCCTAAATTCTAGTTCTCTTAAATTTAGTCTTTTAAAGTCCTGTATTTTTTTTTCTTTTAAAAACAAATCTTTATTTTCTAATACCCAGTCTCTATTTTCGACCAGTTTTCCCTTTCTATTCATAATTTCTCTCACACTCTTTATTACTCACCAAAAACAGTTCTGTCTCAATCTTCACGACAATTCACATCTCTGACTACACCTCCTTACTTTTTCCTCCCACTCCTTTACTCCAACTTCTTAACCTTAAATACTTTCTCTTTTCCTTCTAACAGAAAATCTTTAATCTCTTTGCAATCATTCTGTTTTTATCTTATTTTCTTTTTGACTATTTATTCCTTAAATCCTATTTCTTAACACTGCAACCTTTCCTATTGGTTCAGCCCCCACATTCTCCTGAGCACCTCAACTCCTTTATGATATTCTATTTTTACCTTCTTCCATTCCTTTTACCTTTCTTGCATTCTTCAGAAACCTCTTTCAAACTCACCCCCACCTATTTCAAAAGCAACTATTAACAAAAAATAAAATACAAATTCAAAAACGTCCTAAAACAAAAAAAGACACAAACAACTCTCCAAACAAATAAACAAATCAAGCTTGAAAACTAATCAACTCACAAGTCTTTATGAGAAACTTATAGACTAATATTCCTATTTAATTCAAACACTTA